>OX359269.1:49086523-49686523 GCA_947179155.2 Hedera helix | reverse complement strand
TTGAAACTTAAATTCGTGATAGTATTTAATTTGAGGAAAATGTTCTAATTAAGAGGGACTTTGGAATATCTGATTGGCAATCTCTCACCCCTCTTTTCCCTTTTAGACCCAAAAAGTGAATTAAAATTCCTTGGATATATCTTTTTTTAAACACAATGCACGTCACGTTTGGTGTATGAATTAATTTCAATGCAAATCTGATGGATTTTCATGAATGTGTTAATTTCTAGCATTCTATCCAGGACGACGACGACGGTGCAACTTGCAAGATGCATGGTCGTTGCAGAAATTCATCTATCCAAGCTAGAAAGCTATATATAGCTAGGTAGCTTGTTAGGTTCGTAAATAATACTAATAACCGTTAAGCTTTGTTAAACAATTAATGTCATTTCTCGTAAGAGGCATAAAGAAATACACGAGTGGAAAAATTAAAAAATGTTTGTGAAATAGTAGCGAGAATTGAATACATTAGGGGCGCATAACTAAATTATGGTACGGAAATTAGATGTTATAAAAATCTAATAAAAAGAAAAGAAAAAAATTAGTCAAAAGAACGGGAATTGAAAACTATATATATTATTAATTACTGGAGGAGCAGCAGATAAGCAGAAGCCGTAGGGTGGAACGGCTAAAATGATGAGGACGGAAATGTCCACGTAGGACGGTGTGTGAGGTCGGCAGGTGGTCGTCAAGAGTGCTTCTACGCGGACAGAAAAAGTGGACCGGTCCAAAAATTCTACGTAAACAGAAAAAATGGATAAAAAAATTGGATAAATTATATAATTTTAATTATTTATATATATTCAAATTATATTTATATTATTAAATTTTATAAATATTTAAGTCAAAATAAATATTATAAAAATTTTAAAAATAATTTTTTTTTAAATAAAATAAAATTTGGACCGATCTAATTTTCCTGTCGCGGAGAGTAGAGTAGAGTTTTTTTTGGGTCGGCAATCATGCGGCAGACCGCATCATTGAACTCATTGAGCCTCTTGTGGGCCCCTCCCTCCACCACCATATACTCACCCCTCCCCTCCCCTCTCTCAAATTAAGCTTGCCAAAGCTATCACCTGGCCTCCCTCACATCACACACACAAACCAACAACTTCAGAGTTCTATTTTATTTTTTAAAAATTGATTCGAATATATTTGATTTTTGATGTTTAATTAATAGAATAATTAACATGGTAACTTGTTTAAAAATAATCTTTTTTTGTTGCACAAAAAAGTGATTTTTGTGTAATTAACAATATTAAAAAAAAATCCAAGTTTATTATTAAAAAAATATTTTAAAAATTAGTTATATGATAATAAAATTTTAATGATATTGTGTTATTATATATATATATATCAATACAAAGAGAACGTTTTTTTATTATTGTAACAATTTTATTATTTTATATAGAAGTGAGACTCTTTTTTTGTGGAACGGATATTACTAAATAACAAATTGTTGTTTCGAAATAAAAAATAAATTCACAACAAAATTTAAATTTTATAAATTTATTAGAATCAAAATTAAATAAAATTCTTACGAGGGAGAGTAATATAATATAATACTCCGTATAACCCTAAACGTAATGAGCACAAGGAGCGATAAAGTCGGATCTGAACGTAATGAGCGCCCAACTTGGATCTTAAACCTTTGACATCGACCTCCCTCCCTCCCTCCATCTCTCTGTCTCAGGTCCGTAGAAAAAAACACCACCACCTTAACCTCTATATATTTTACGTCTGTTAGGGTTTAGTTAATTTAAAATTATGGTTGACAGTGCACGATGGAGAAGTTAAAGTTCGGAAACATGCATATATAAATTCTTGTAATTAAATCATCAAAAGTATATATAGGATTGTTTTAACTACCTAAACTCTTGAGCTTTACTCCTCTCTTTCTTCCGGTCCCCGGCTGTATTTATGTATAAGAGATGGTGTGAAGCACAAGTGCGATTGAGGGTCATGCAAAATTATTGCACCCCTTGTAGTATCAATTGTAGGTACGAGTAATTCTTTACAAGATTTCAGAGAATAAAATTGATTATTACTCTTTTTCTAGACCCTATCAACATTTCACTATGCAGAAGAAACTATGATTGACACCAACTCCAATCCCATTTGTTCGTTTGGACATTATTTTCTGCGACATGATTTATATAAATTTCGTGCAAATTAAACGAATTATTAACAAACAAATTGATAGCCTCAAGGAATGTACTTGATCGTCACTTTCAAAAAGACTCTTAACGTATACTCATAATATAAATTCCTCCGCTCCATTCTAGATCGAAACTCTTTTAGATTAGTTGTTACATGCATGTTGTAGGTAGGTAGGTAGGGCGTATCGACACTCTTTAAGATTAATTTACATGCACGTAGTAGGGTAGTAGGTAGGGCGTATATAAAAGAGTTGACGTATACGTATTGAAATTTGTTATGTACAGCTACTTGGAAACCGTGTGCACATGCAGTACTAATATATATATATATAATAATTCTGTTTCGTATTGAATGGAAAATTAGTTCGATTAAGGGCTGCTGATCTATAGTTTTAAGAAGTGAAAAAAATATAACAATATGACAGTTCAACAAAATTCATGTCGGCAAGAACTCTCTGCAAGCCGGCATGAGTGGCCTTAATATGATGTTCACAGCTGAGCTGAAGGGTATTGTTGCATGGTGGTTCGAAAATATAGCTTCATTCCAACAAATACTATATACTCTCTATTTCAACATTAAACGTTCATTTATAAAATAATTTTTTAAAAAATAGTTTCACGTTCTCAAATATATTCTTAATATTTACTAAGAATTAATAGTAATGAAGCTAAAATTAATAGTAAAAAATATATACTAACAAATTAAAAATATTATATTGTTTTATAATTTAAAATAAAAATGTATATCGAGTTTTAGACTAACATAATAAAATTTAAAAATATATATTTTTTTAGGTTTGAAATAAAGAGATACTAAATTAACATAAGTTGATGGATGTGAGGCCATAGGGGGTAGGGGTAGGGGGTGTGGGGCGGGCGCAATTGCTGGTGATAATAAGTGATAACGCGTTTGAAATTGACGAGTTAGATTTGTATGTGTTTCTACTATGTTGAATAGACATGGTGACCTCTTCGGGTCTAGATGCACTTAAAGTTTGATGTGCAATATTAATTGTTTGTGCTAGTTTGTCAAAAAGTAATTATGATTCTTTCTGCGTTACAACCTTTCCTTAATTCCTTTCGTTTTCAACTTTTTTCTTGTTAGGACAACGCGCGCTTTCAATTCTCTGTACATTTTGACTAGACTTGTCAAATAAACAGACGGATCTGCTAGGGCTGTATAAAAATTCGAAAAAAATTGAAAAAATGATGGGATTAAATTGAATTATTAAAAAAATAAATTAAAAAATATAAAATTAAAAAATCAAACATTGTAAAATCGAAAAATCGAGACTAGTTCGATCGATTTCAGTTTGACTTTTCAAAGAATCGAAAATGATCGAACCAACTGAGTAATTTAAAATTATAATATAATTTATATATTTTTTTAATAAATATTTATTTTAGGTATAAAAATTAAGATTTAATTTAATTATGACAATTAGTTACACAATGATATTACATGTATAATGATATACATACTTGATTTTAAATTAAATTTGAATACAATATTTTAAACTTAACTGCGTATGCTTAAGTTTTAATAACCAACTCTTCTCTTATACTTAAGTTTTAATAACTAATTAAACAGATTAAACCGGCCGATTTAACTGATAACCGAATAAACCCATAACCGATTACGAAGTAAAAATTTAAATGGTTTTAGTTTTAGATTTTTTATAATCGACTTAAATGGTTTAATTATTTTTTTACTGATTAAACCGATTAAATCGACTGTTGTGCACCCCTAACGTGTGTCATATTATGTATTATTAGCCATGATTTCTGAGCGATTAACTTCAACAACAACGTATTAGACCATTATCCCAAAAATGACGATAAAATGCATGCTTGAACATTCCTCTAGTGTCAGAAAACTTACATAGTATGGGCAAAGTAATTGCATACTCAGTAGCATGTATAAAATTGTTACTACCTAGCTAGTTCTATCACTGTCAAATGAGCCAAATATACTTTTGGTTTGTTAGGTAGCAAATCAATTACAGGAGCTGAAATTATGTTTATTTTCTTCAAACATATATATATATATATATATATATATATATATATATATATATATATATATATATATATAGTTAAGGGTATTCATCGGTATTGAAAAAATTGAACGAGTGCCAATTCTAAATTATCAAAAAATTAAGAATCGATACCGATACTAAATTATCAATTTCGGTACCGGTATATTATCAATACCGATTTTTCAGTTCATACTGAATGATAATATATATAATTATAAATAATAATTAAATAAAAGAAAATTTATATATTTATGATTTTTTTAATAAAAAAACTTGTTTTTTATATATTTAATTATTTATATTATTATTTTCAATTTTTTGATATTTATCGAATTTAGATTTTTTCATACCGCTATCGGTACCGAAAATTATAAAAATACTGAAAAATCGGTACCGAAAAACCCCGATACCGCTTGCACCGATACCGATCAGTAAAAAATCAAAAAAATCGAACCGGTTGAACACCCCTACGAGTAGCTAGTGTAATTTGAAGATTAGGGTTTGTGGTTTTTCTTCATATTTAATTTCTATGTCTATTTCTTAATTGCAGTATAGTGAATTAATCTCATTCTCTGTACAGGAAGATAGGCCAAAAGTTGAAATACATAAGTGTGATTCTTTTATTTATTTTTCTTCTTATTATTATTTTTTGGTAGAATAATTTTTGAAATTATTTTAACAAAGTTTAATTAACGTGCCTAACTAAAAAGATTGAGAATTAAATGAAACCCTATATTAATTATTGTACACGTATTTATGAAGTTGTCAACCAATTAATTCATTTGAGATACATGCCCAAGCTAGTTCCCCCTTATGATTAGCGTTTTAGTGATGCTTCTTTTGATTTCTCGTCACATATTTGTTTTCTGGCCCCCTCCGTCTAATTGGCTTAAGAAGTTATTTGCATTGTGGGTACGATGTCAACTATCTATCTGTTTTATAAAGAGGTTGATAGGGAGAGAAAAAAAATTACTTTTCCAGAAGTTTCGTCACATTTTTTTTTACTCCCCTACTCTCTCATAATTTTTCTTTTAAATTTTTTATTTTTAGAGTAAAATACAATTACATCAGTTATAAATAATTATAATAACATTCACTATTTTTTAGTTTTTCTAGTAACAATCAGTACTCCTCTACTTTATAATATATGATATTCACTATTGTTAGTGTTATTGACCAACTAATATTCAAAAATATTTTTAATATAATATCTACTACACACTTCAAGTTATAATATTTAATATATCCACTGAATATAAATTTGTATCCTATAATTTTTACTTAACTTGATCTAATTAGTTAAAGGATTTTCTTAGAATGTGCCCTTAGGACATATGTTAAGCGCAAAATTCAATACATAATATTATTTGTTTATGTATTTGCACTAAATTCAATGCATAAAAAAATAATATACTAGTGAATCCCATATATTGAATTCAGTGCAAATATATAAAGAAATAATATTTAGTGGGGTCCATATCTTGTTTTTCATGCTTAATGTGTGCCCTTAGGGTACACATTAAACGGACTCTTAGTTAAATTATGAACTTGTGCAATAAATAAAATAAATGTCAAAAAATAATAAATATTTATTTTATTAGGAAAATAAAGTCATACACTTTTTGCTAATTAAATTTCTCAAAGATTAAAATTTACGTAATATACATTCAAATATATTATTTTGTAATTAAAAAGTAAAATTTTAATATACATAAAAAGTACAAATTTACGCAAAATAAAAAATTATAATTATTTTTTTCAATTATTAAAATTTACGTAAAATAAATTTATTATTACAGAACGAATCTTACTATTCATATAAAAAAGTATTAAAAATTATATTAATTATTTTTCTCAAAAATTAAACTAAACATAAGTAACACTTAAGCATAATTATTTACAGTAAAAATGACAAATGTTGTTACTCAAAAAAAGAAAAAATATATTAGAAGAAAAATCTTTTTACAAGATAGATGTAGTAATAAATATTATTATATTTTCTTTTATTCAACATTGCACAAAAGCAACACCAACTGTATATTAAAAAATGTAATCAAAATTATAAATATCCCAAATTTTGACATATACTCAAGAAAATTTAACATATAAAAATCATAATATGAAACTAAGAATTCAAATAATAATTTTTGTTGTTAAACGCCTAAAACTAAACTATCAACATACTCAATCACTCTAATTAGAACAACTCCATTAATTATTTAATTTAAAATTCTTAATATTTGTATCACTTGTCCAAAAATTAATTAAACTAAATTAGTTTTTTTGATAAGTTATCAGCAATTTGAATGAGATAGTCTTAATTATAAATAAAACTATAATTAAAATATATTATATTAAAAAAAGGATAATTAAACATATATATATTATTCAGGAATTAAAATTTGATAAGAATAAATATGTAAATTTATCTATTTAGTCAATTCTAAAAATTTACAAGAGTACTAACTGTTACTTAAAAAAATAAAGGGAAAGTGAATGTTATTATAATTATCTATAAAGAATGTAACTGTATCTTACTCTTATTTTTATAAGTTTATTTTGTTTTTTTTAGTGTATGTCAGGTGAGTAATTTTTAGAATGAAAGTAATAGCTTCTACCTTATCCTTAATATTAAATTTATTGAAATATACTTAACTTCTTTACATATTTAAAATTATTAGAATCAGTTTATTAATTTGTCTCTTTAGAGGCACAACTTGATAACTGCAAATTTGCTCAGATGCCAATGAGTACCTCCCTAAATTATTATGAATGGTAACCACATGAATTTAATATTTATTTATTACTTAATCCGTGACGGCTCTCACTAAAAAAAACACATATAATATAGAGAGACTATTCAGTATTTTTGAGATAAGTGAATAATATATTTTTTTTTTATATATTTATGATGAAATTTATAAATATATAAAAGAGAGAAGTATATTATTCACTTGCTCTAAAAATATGTAATAATTTTTCTATAATATGTGCTACTCATATTTCTAATAATGGAAATAGTACTTTCTTAATTCTTAATAGATTTTGCAGTCTAAAGTAAATAAGTTGGGTTGATTTGGCATGCAATTTCATCAACAATAACATCAAGGGGTTGGCTAATTTAAAAGGAGATTGTTTTTTAATAGTTTTACAATTTCAAATCAAAACAAAATCTTGTGAAACTCAAAAATTAAACTTGTAAGAATATAATTTACCTTATCAATTAAGTGTTTAGGTGGTTTTAATATCTCTTATTGGTATCTATCATTTTAAGGTATTATAATAAATTTGTATCGAATTATAATTCTGTAATATATTTATACATGAAATTTGATAGAATTACAAGAGCATCTCATTTATTATACATTCAAAAGAGTTATTACTAATATTTATCCACGTAAGTAGTCAATATAAATATTCACAATATATATCATTTTTCAAAATAAAAATCAAAAAACCAAATCAAATGACTATTGTCACGGTGAGCTTGTAATTCGAGGCTTTTGAGCTTTTAGTCTTGCTCCAGATAAGTTCAGAGGCGCTCAATTACCACCTAAAACAAGTTTGAGCCCAACTCTAAATTTACTACTTTTTCTATGACCAAATAGTAAGAAGAGGACTATTTTGGCCCATTACAAAAAGTAAGAGGAGGATTATTTGGGCCCATCCCTAATCCTGTCTTCAGAAAAGCAAACGCTCAACTCCTAAATCAAACGGGTTGCTAAGCCCATTAGCAATCGAACTCGTATCCATCCCAGCTCGTTGAGATACAACACTACAGTGACGGAATTCAGCGATCGGATCATTGAATTAAGAAAGAAAAAATGTCATCATCAACTTTCAGCGGCGATGAAACTGCTCCATTCTTCGGCTTCCTCGGAGCCGCAGCAGCCCTTGTTTTCTCCTGTAAGACCACCCTAAAAAATAAAGGAAAATCTAATTCCAATTCCTCGATTTCAATTGGTTTGTATGATGTAATGTTTTGGTTTTAGGTATGGGAGCGGCTTATGGTACGGCAAAGAGTGGGGTAGGTGTAGCGTCGATGGGAGTAATGAGGCCGGAGTTGGTAATGAAGTCAATTGTGCCGGTTGTTATGGCGGGAGTGTTGGGTATTTACGGTTTGATTATAGCAGTCATAATCAGTACTGGAATAAACCCTAAGGCCAAATCCTATTATCTTTTTGATGGTTACGCCCACCTTTCCTCTGGTTTGGCTTGTGGTCTTGCTGGCCTTTCCGCTGGAATGGCTATTGGGATCGTTGGGGACGCTGGTGTTAGGTACTCTCTACTCCTCTACTTCTTTTTATGCTTCCTTTATGTTTTAATAATTTCACTTCCTGTGGATTATATTTGTTGGGGTGTTGACTTTGACTTTCGATTTGATAGTATTTATGATTCCTAGTAGGGAGAGAATGTGTTTTTTAGGATGTTTATCTGTGTTTTTATTAGAAGGTTTTGCGTATCTATGTTATCGAATGATTTACGTGGTATGTGTAAAGAATGCTTTTCTTTTTCTGCATAGCATCCAAGTGTTGCTGTGGTAAAATAAAAATTATAAAAGCTAGTGGTTTTCCAGCCCACAATTTATACAAGTGAGAAAATTCTGCATATTATTCCTTTACTCTTTATTTTGGTTGCCAAGGCCAGATGATCCTTTTATTTTATAAAGGGAGAATTCTCCTTATGAAAATGTGAACTTGGGCTGGTTGGTTCTTCTCTTTAGCTCTTTGAATTATGATCATAACGATGCTCAATTATATGCTGTTAAAATGCAGCTTGTGTACTATGATGTTGATTTCTTTGGGTTACTTTGCCAACAGATCGGGAAACTTGTTTTTAGTCAAGGGGGGCCTCTCTTCAACCCCACCCTACCTTGGGTAACCAACAAGAAGCAACTTGGTCGTACATACTAAACAAGATATTGAATATATGGACAAAATATACTAAACTAGAGATGGTACATATAATTATCCAAAAGCAACAACTACTTAAATTCCATTATCATCCCCTCAAACCAGCAATTTTAAGGTCTTTGAAAGGCATTGTACAAACAATTGGAGAAGCTCATCTAAAGACTGAATGACATAAACATTAATAAATTACATACATCACCACTCCAAGTCTCCATGCACTCTTAAGTCTCTAACCGACTAAGAAATCCCCTCTAAAACAAAAGGATCCAACTTCATTGTCCATCATTCTTTTGCCACCACCGTGCATCCAAGTAAAAATGTCAATACTTAGCAGCAACTAGCAACCATTTTTACTTGTAAAAGAAATAAATTGCACCTTGATCATGGTTGGATGTTTGTGTTTCCACAGTTAAGGATAGATAACTTTCGTTCTTTTTCTTTCTTGAATTTGTGGTCTGCAGAATATTTGATTTCTTCAAGCTGGTCCATTTGAGTTCGTCGTCCATCTTGTCCAACTATCATTGATGCATTTAATTTTTGGATCTTGGTTGATTTCAACTTTAGATTTTAGCAGCCATGTAATGTAATGTTATTTAATTCACTAATTCATTATTATGGCTTGCTACCACAACATTCATATGGAATAATGCACTGTTTTTCATACAAATTAAATTTTACTTTTATTGTTATTTTCAAAATTTCTGAATTTTAATTGTACTTCTACAGAGCAAATGCACAACAGCCAAAGCTTTTTGTTGGAATGATTCTTATTCTTATCTTTGCGGAGGCATTGGCTCTTTATGGACTTATTGTTGGCATCATCCTCTCTTCGCGTGCTGGGCAATCCAGAGCTGATTAGAGCAAGAATTTTCTGCCCAGTTTTATCATATGGTTTGTTGACATTGTGTTGCTTTTCCTTATGTCATGGAGTCCTGTTCAGGTGAAACAGTCTTCTTTACTGTCGTGCATTTGTTTTCTTCATCATATAATAACATTTTTGTTGGTTATAATTTTGGGAGCAATTTCACCTCAAAACGAAGCTTCATTAGGTACATATTCTGAATTTCACGTACATATTTGTGAAACCACTGCCCAGGTTATTTTTATACAACTACAATGCTAAATTTTTAATTATGTTTTGCACTCATGAACACCATTATTAAGTAGTTCTATATTTTCTTGGTTTGCATAATAGTCGCGTGGAAGAGCACAATGCAATGCTAATAAATTAATCCAATTGGAGTTAGGCAGGGATTACAACTTGTGTTACTTGGCCCTAATTAGTCTCTCAAAAGAGGTTGTAGGTACAAGCATATGATGATTCTCTAGTACTTTTCTAGTTAAATTATGAAGAATTGTTTCGGCAACGATTTTTAGTTTTCTACCCTACCCATTAGAGGGTTATAGGTACTACGCTATATTCTGTACTTGACATACGTTAGTTTACTCTGAAAAACATCGCTGGTATCAGTTATAGTGTTGACATACATTAACAACATAAACAATACTGCTAGGGAGTAATTTTGCTGCTAATACAAGTCCCTGCAATGCCTCATTTAGTATTGCATATTATAGTGATACAGGACGAGGAAGATCTCGCTTGAAAACCCAATTAAAGTCTAATTATCCAATTAAATATTTTATTTTAATTAGGAGTTGTATTTATGTTAGTTTTTATAATTTGTAATTATATTATTTAGTTTTGTATTTATCTATTAGTGTTGAATTTGAGTTAGGAGACTTGTTTAGGAGATTATAAATAGGAATGTAATTGATTAATTTTATTTTCATTGAATGATATGATTATTTGAGTTTTGTAAGTTCTCTGCGTGAGAAATTCTCTCTATGAGACCATTCCCCACCATTTTGGTATCAGAGCCAAATCCCGATCACCTCTTGCCGCCACCTAAAACAAACCTTAACCCACCTTTTGTCGCCACCCAAAACAAACCCCAACCCTAATAACTCTTGTCGCCACCAAAATTCTCAAAACCCTAGCATTACCCAAGCCATAACATCACTCTTTACCGCCATTAAACCCTAATCTGAAACCCATCCTTTGATTCCTAACACCACCAAAATTCCCAAACTCCAGGCCAAAAATCCACAGAAATTCAGCAGTTTCTACCCACCAGGGAAAAAAAAATAGAAGAAGAAAAGAGAAAACGAAAACGAAACAAACCTGTGAGATAGCCTAATGTCGCATCACCACTGTCGCCGTCATTACCACTGTTAAGCCTTGCCTCTCGTCGTTGCATCCTTGGTCACCGTCTTGTTCCTTACTGTCTCCTTACTGTCGCAGCCTTCTTCACAACCATCACTGATTTGACAGAAAAAAACTCCTGGAAAAAAAATGGAATCTTTGAAAGAGCAAAGAAAAGAAATCAGAAGCAGGAAAAAGAAAAGAAAACTAAGAACGGAAGAAATCAGAAGCAGGAGGGAAAAAGAAAGTAAAGAAGGAAAAACAAAAGGAATGGAAGAGACTCCCCTTGCCAAATTACAGTTTATACCCCAAGGTTTCATTAAAATTTTAAACTATCCCCTTCACTTTTAATTTTTTACATATTCAACACTAGGCTTTTATATTTTTACATTTTAGTTCCTGAAGTTTCATTAATTTCATAATTTTCCCCAGTACTTTAGTTTTCTCCAATTTTAGCCCCTACAGTTTCAGCGATTTTTAGTTTAGCCCCTATAAAAAATAAAATTTTAGAGGGACCATCATAGAATAATTGAAGAAAACATTGCAAATATCTCAAAATACATTGTCGCAATTTCAACAGATGGTCAAGGAATCAACACAAATGTAAAACGATGTTATTGGATCAAATACGATGTGTCAGTGCGATTCTTTAAGCACAAGAACTTCAACGTGTTGAGTGTTATTGGAATATATCTCATAGGATATGGTTTATTATTTTACGCTATTTCAAAAATGGTGGACAAGCTTTTTTTTAAAGGAGGAGAGAATGATGCATGACGAGGAAGATCCCGCTTAAAAACCCAATTAAAGTCCAATTTTAATGTTTTATTTTAATTAGAAGTTGTACTAAAGTTAGTTTCTATAATTTGTAATTATCTTATTTACTTTTATATTTATCTGTTAGTGTTCAATTTGGGTTAGGAGACTTGTTTAGGAAATTATAAATAATGATGTAATTGATTAATTTTATTTTCATTAAATGATATGATTATTTGAGTTTTGTGAGTTCTCTACATGAGAAATTCTCTCTGTGAGATTGTTACCTACCATTTTACCAAATGATGTAGGACAAGGTGACAGAAAAAGAATAAAATACTTGTCCCACAAAGAATCGGTAAAAACACCGACAAAAACACAGTTTTAATTTCAAATCTACTAATATTTCATAATCTATCAAATAATAAGGTATTACAATGTTTAAATGAAAAATTAATATTTGGGGACTAAGTAAAAACTTTAATTTAAAAATGAAATAATTTTCTAATTAAAATGTGCTATTATAATAAAATAATTTTAATTAAAATAAAATTTTCTTAGTCTAATTTAGACTTTAAAAGATAAATATAAATTAAATAAGATAATTATAAATTATAAAAATTAACTTAATTATAATTTTTAATTAAAATAAAATATTTAATTGAATAATTAGACTTTAACTGAGTTTTCAAGCGGGAGAGAACTATGTTGGGTTGATTTAAACCAGTAGCCACATTATGTAGTAATTGAGTTCCTGCTGGTTCCAGAGACGCCTGGTTGCTTTGGAATGATCGCATTAGCCCGTATACCCACATTGGGATTAATTAATATTTTGGTTATTGTATTAGCGGTTGTTTTTTATTATAATAATTTACTTTTTTTTGTTACAAGTGTGTTATTATACTCATAAAAAAATATAAAATGGTCATTCATTAATTTTTCGTTCAAAAAAATAATAAAAATTATTGACTAGACTAACAAATAACATGTGTTAATGATGTGGCAGTGAAACGTGTCTTACATGGATTAGAAATTATCTCACACGTAAGAAATCCCATCCCAAAAAAATTAAAAATTAAAAATTAAAAACAAAATAAGTGAAAACAAAAATAACCGGGTAAGTCAACTTTGTTAGGATTTTTGTGTTGCATCTGGTGAGATTAAATTTAACCAGGTAAGTCTTCATTTTTTTTTTGAACAGAAAGTTAACAAACAAATAATCATTTTATAATTTTTTATGAGTATACTAATACATTTATAATAAATAAAAAAAAAGTCAATAATTATAATAAAAATTAACTTTTAATACAGTGATTAAAATATTAATTAACCCCCATATAATCTAGTAGTTGAGTTTCTAATAGTTCGAGTGACACCCTGTTGCTTTGGAATGATCGCATGAGCTCTTAACTTGCGTAAAAAGGAAAGCGTATCAATCTTTTTACATCTCTTCTTGCTTAAATGCTTTATAGTTTATTTAGGGAATTATTATTTTCATAAATAAAAATTAATATTTTTATAAGATCTCTTTCACATAAATATGAGATTTATTTATGATTAATGAAGAAGAAATTTTGTGAAACTATTATTTTTACTTGTTAAAATATCAATTCTCTTTATTATTTATTACTCCCTTTGTTAAACCAAAATAGTCTCATTTGTCAAAAAAAAATATTCTAGAAAAGAGTTCCATTTGTATTTTAAAACGATACTATTTTTATTTTTATTATCACAATTTCATGATAATGTGATCACTTCTACATTAACTGCTCAACAAATTTATAAGTAAATATTAAGAAATATATATATATTCTTTAGCTTTATAAATTTTGCAAATCGGACCCCTTATTGAATGGATACCAATCGATTATAATATCCACACAAAAAAAAACTTTAGTTATGAG
This sequence comes from Hedera helix, assembly GCA_947179155.2. Taxonomy (NCBI): domain Eukaryota; kingdom Viridiplantae; phylum Streptophyta; class Magnoliopsida; order Apiales; family Araliaceae; genus Hedera; species Hedera helix. The sequence continues at coordinate 49,672,549 of OX359269.1, read as the reverse complement.
ATATAATTATAAAGTAAAAGAAGGATTTACTCTGTTTGAGAAGAGAAGAGGGGAGGGAAAAATAATTAAAATTCTTTTAAATTTTGTTGCTGTGAGAGTTTTTTTTTTTTTTTTTTTTAGACAGGGAGGGAAGAGCCGAAGACATTCGAAGGTTCAAAACTCTCCCCAAGTGGGGGGATTTAGAGGGATGGAAACATTTTGGATTGGGTTTTCCTTTATATTGTTAGTAATGTTTTTATGGCATGATCAATCAGTCGATGTAATAAAATATTTGGGATTTTCTACTAGTATTATTTTGCATTATCCACTGCTGTTTGAAGGTCTCGATGAACACTGACTTTTATCTATATTTTAGTGGTTTAAACTTTAGATAATAGGAGCACTTTATTTCAATAGTAGAATGATTATGGTTGTTGCAAAGTGTATGGCTCCCTTCCATGTCATGGCATTATTGCATCTTAATGCATGTTAAGAGTTCATTTTTAAATATATTTTAATATAATTCTTTAAATAATTTAAATTTAATTTTGTTATCTTAATAATTTAAAGATATTTATAAAAAAAAAATTATCTCCAATTTTAAATATTAAAAAATAAATTATTAAAATATATTAAGATATAATTAAACGGTCAAAACCCGCCCAAACAGGAGTTTAGTCAAGGCTACAGGGAGGACTCGCCAATAATGCCATTTTTACTACTGTATTTTAAAATGTACATATTTTGTTGAAAATATATCAACAGTGATTGGCTCGGGTCTCAAGCCAAGAATCCAATTACTAGAAATACAATAAAATTATTACTCCCTCTGGTACTGTACTAGGTCAACTTGTTATCAAACACTAGTAGTATTAGTTACTGTAAGTAACACAAATTTTTTACACAAATTAAAAAATAAATTTTATTTATATTATTAAAAAATAGAATTTAACACAAATTTTTATATCAAATTTTATTTTAAAATAATTTAAATAAAATTTATGAACAAACTTTAAACTTATTCTTAATTACTCCATTAAATAAAGAATGTACTGCAGAAAAGAATGCAACAAACATTTTTATATATAGATCATATACAAAAGAGAGAAGGTGGTGGCGTAACGGTCACCTGCAAATCTTTTAAATATATTTATCCAAATTTCAATGTTGTCACCCGCCTGCATTATGACTAGAACAATTTAAATAACAAGTTTTAGCAATTAATGACACGGTAATAAAAAATGACTACATGCAAAATAATATCTCAAATTATAATTAATTATGAATTCGATTATTATAATTAATTATTATTATTATACGCATTATTTTATATTTATTTTTTTCAAATTTTTATCAGCAAGATATTACTAATTTTTAGCCGCTTCTTTTTTTTTTGTTTTTTTGTTGTTGTTGATATTATTTGTTTCCTTAGGGTACACGGTTTAGAACATGAAAAAAATAAGGAAAAAGAAAACAGAATGAGTATAGTTACCTGTAATCGAATGTTAAGAATATAGTTGATTTGATTTATGGGCATGATGAATATAGAAAGAGTCATTTTTATATTTATTTTTTCTTTATTAATTTTTTTCATAATTTGAAACCTCTTGGGAAATTCTCCATGATTGGATTCCACTTAAAAATTGAAAACTCCGCTGATAATTGAAAATACTAGCTAGCTTACAAAAACAGAAGATATGGAAGAACATTAATAATAATAACCCATAAAAAACATCTTCCAAGAAAAAACATGGTTTGGTTGGGTGATGTCAATCTTTTCCCTGCCTAGTCTAGTCCATCTCCGCCTTTAGATGGATTCCACCGGCTGATCCGGTGGGTCCTTCAATTTCCAGGACTGTTTTGTTGCTTGGCATTATTGTTCGAAAATCTTTAGTGGGGGGTTGGATTCATTGAATTTCCTTGAAGAGATACCAAGGAAAAAGGACTCTCTTTTCTTAACTGATGCCACACTGGTACGTACCATAGCCCTTAGCATAATAGCATTAACGGCTATATTTCCAGTCTATTCCACAAACACCAAGAGCTGCTGCCCTCACCACGTGATGGGAAATAGTGGGTGGGTCCCACACGGTACACCTTCGTCATTGGCCGGAAATGTCAACACTAGTCCTACCCTTCCGCTTCAATTGCGGACCCGTCCAAATTGTTGACTGCAGATTACTCTGGTCCTCACCACACAACTCTCACACTCCGTGACTCCTCCCACACAACATAATCCCGTCCGGCACGGCGAGCGACTAGAAGAAAAATTAAAACAAAATACAAAGCGGCAAAACTTGCAACCTAAAAGAAAGAAAAATAAATTGAAATTAAAGACTAATCAATTAAGCTACGACTGTTCCTCCACTGTGAGCAATTAAAAATGTCAATGACGGAACTTTTGGGTTTAAGCCGGTGAAGGTCTGGAGGTGGGATGGCCGGAGGACGGAATGTCAGCACCCACACGGCAACCTTCCAGCATGAACACTATGTCGGACATGGTGGGTCGGTCTAACGGATCAGGTGCAGTGCATAGCAATCCCACTTTGACTCCCAGCAAGAACTCTTCCCACTCCGAAGATTCAGGGTCTAATTCAAGCAGTCCAGGTTCTAGCAATTCTGATACTTGACCGCTTTGCAATTGCTTTTTCACCCACTTTACTATATCCTCGTCTTGGCCAAACATTGCTGGCCTCTTTCCGGTTAGTAATTCCAGCAATACAATTCCGAAACTATAAACATCCGATTCCCTTGTGGTTTCACCTGTTAATACAACCTCTGGTGATATGTAACCCAAAGTCCCAACTGATGTTGAAGTCGAAGCTTCAGCTGGGGTGGCCACGGTGAGCCTGTCTAGGCCGAAGTCAGAGAGATGGGCTTCGAAATCTGCATCGAATAGGACATTTTGAGGCTTGACATCTCCATGAACCATTGCTGCTGTGTGGAGAAAAGCAAGGCCACGGGCAATTCCTAGTGCAATGAGGTGACGCATTGGCCAATTAAGGACATGGCCATCTTGGTGAGATGCTTCTTGTAATAATGTTGCAAGGTTTCCATTCGGCATGTAATCATATACAAGAAGTTTGAGGTTAGGAGGGCCTACATAGTATCCACGGAGAACTGTTAAGTTGCGGTGCTTTACTCTGCCGAGTGATTCAGCTTCTTTCCTGTACATGTTTTCATCCAGTGATCCATTAGGAAGTCTTCGAATTGCGAGTACCATTCCATCATTGTAACAAGCCTTGAAAACTAAACCATAGCGGGTTCTGCTCAGCACATTTTCCTCGTCAAATTGCCTTGTTGCTTCTATTGTTTCCGCCAGTGTAATCTTGTTATTGAACATTACAAGCTTTGGTCCTCCATTATCTCCGCTGCTTCGACCACCAGAACTTGCTCTTGGACTAGGCTTCTTCTCCCCAGCTGCCTTTTCTTTCAGTCTCTTGCGCCATTTCAGGAGGCTGTATGTATAGAAGCAGCAACAAAATGCCGTGAGGCAAGCTCCACTAGCGGCCACGACAATCAACAAAACCAGCCTCTTCTTTCGACCACTGTCATTTTCCCCCTCACATTTCCTCTCCAGTGGCCTCCCACACAAGTCGTCGTTACCCACAAATGCCGTTCGATTGAATTGAGTACCAAGCATTTCCGGAATCTCACCTTCAAGGTTATTGCTTGACACATTGAAGTTCATCAAGTTTGGAATGAGTGTAAGATTTGCCGGAATCTCTCCACTCAAATTATTTGCTGAGAGATCCAGCAATGCTAGATTTGACAAATTGGACAATGAGTACGGTATATTGCCCGAAAGATGATTGGAGTATAATGCAAGTGATTCAAGGGACAAACATTGGGAAATTTCTTCTGGTATTTCACCTGTCAAATTGTTCTTACTCAAATCAAGCTCCCTCAAATGAAATAAGCGAGAGAGATCAACCGGAATTCGGCCATTCAAATAATTTGAACCAAGACTCAATATTTGAAGATCAGAACAATTACCAAGCTCTGGTGGAATAGAACCAGAGATGTGATTGTTGGACAAAGAGAGAACGATTAATGACTTAAGAAACCCAAAGGTTGATGGAATATGACCAGAAAAGGCATTGGAAGAAAGGTTCAAGTAGCGCAAACCCAACAAGCTACTGAAACCTTCAGGGACATCACCAGTCAACTTGTTTTCCTGCAGAGAAATGATTTGCAAGTTAGGCAAACCAGCAATAACAAATGGTAACTCCCCTGAAAGATTTTGTTTACTCAAATCAAGAGTAGTTAACTTGTAAAGATTTCCAACACTATCCGGAATGGAACCCGAAAAACCAGCACCACTCAAGTTCAGAACTGATAACTGACGTAAATTCCCAATCTTTTTAGGGATTACCCCGGATAAATTGTTTCCTTTGAGATTTAACAGAGTCAAATTACTCAATCCCATTAGCTCTTCTGGTATGCTTCCAGTGAGATTATTATCTCTCAAGTTAAGAGTTTCGAGCTCAATAAGATTGCTATATCTCGATGGAATCGTACCCGATAATTGATTCCCACCTAGTGATAACATCTTCACACCTTTGAGCTCACTCAAGAATACAGGAATTTCCCCTGTAAGTTGATTTCCTTCAAGATCAAGAACACGCAAGCTACTACATTTCTTAATTTCAACCGGAACTAATCCACCCAACGAATTATTGGCCATTTTTAATAGCTCCAATCTCCACAAATTCCCAATTTCACTAGGAATTTTACCAAAAAACAAGTTCCGTGAAACATCCAACATCGTCAATGTTGAAACATTCATTAACCACAAAGGCAACACGCCTTTTATCCGATTCTGCTGAAGATCCAAAACCTGCAAAACACTAAAACACCTAGCATTTTCTGGTTCAATGATATCCGTTAACGCATTAAACCCTAGCTGCACAATTTGAATAGTTGGAGAGTAAAACGAAACATTGCAAAACATTGTAACCGGTACCGAACCCGAGAGATTGTTACGAGCTAGTGAAATAACTTGCAGCTTTGGGAGCACTCCGATCCCTGAAGGAATTACGCCTCCGAGTGAATTTCCTTCGGCACTGAAATGTACAAGAGAAGAACAGTTTGCAATGGCCGACGGAATTGTACCTTCTAGAAAGTTGTGATCAAGCCATAAATACTCGAGATTTTGAAGTTGACCAAGATTTGGCGGAATAGTGCCGGAAAACAGATTATACGACACGTTAATCAGTTGAAGGCTAGATAGGCTTGACAGGTTTTTAGGTATTTCACCGGAGAATGTGTTTGATGAAATATCCAGGAAGCGGAGACTTCGAGGGAGGTCGCCGGGGACTGTGCCGGAGAGGTGGTTACCGGCAAGGTTCAGGCTAAGGAGGTTACTGATATTGGCTATTTCCGGCGGGATTTCGCCGGAGAATGAATTGTATTGGAGGAATATTGAGTGTAACAGAGTACACTTGTAGAGAGAAAATGGAATGGTACCGTTAAAGTTGTTTGACCGGAGGCTTAACTTGCGCAGCATCCGCAGGTTAGAGATTTTGTCGGAGAGTGGACCCGTGAGCTGGAGGCGAGGGAGGCGGAGCTCGCTGACACGGCCGTTGTAGCAGGCGACGCCGCGCCAGTCACACGGAGCCGACGGCGTGGAGGAAAACCATCCGTTGAGAGCTCCAAGTGGATCGTGGAGGCTGAGTTTGAAGGATGTTAAGGCCTCGATTTCGGCGCTCTGATCGGCGCACGACAAGAAAGTAGTGGAGATAAGCAGGAGGAATACTAGAGCCGTAGGCATTGGCATTGGCGTTGTTTCTGTGGTGAGTTGGGTTTACGTTACACAGCGCGAGCGTAGGTTGGTATACAAGTAAGTCGAGATGTGGTCATGCGTTATAGGACAAGTACGTATACAAAATTTAAATATAAAATTAAATATTAAATTTATTTTAATTATTAAAATATAAAATATAAACAAATTTTAATATTATATATTATTTTTTAATAATTAAAATAAATATAATATTTAAATATTGTTAACTTATATTTATTACTATCTGCTCCTTCCTATAAAGAAAAAGAAAAGGTGGGATTCCCTGCTCCTATTTCTCTCTCTTCCCAAAACCCTCTGAAAAATAACTTTATAAAGAAAGGGGCCCCGCCCGGTACTTTTTGACATCATATGGGTGGAATCATTTAAAGGCATGTGGGATCTTAAGATATCTTTGCAGTGTAGTACGTTGTTGTCGTTGTTGTATAACTTTTAACCTTTTGGTTCAAAAATGTAGTAAACCTCCTCTGCTCGACTGCTCCCATGAGGATCTCACTCACTTAGCTGTGTTGTGACCATCAACAATGACCCCTCTTTTTTAATAACCATAAGCTTTTGCATTAAAGCTTTGTATAAAATTAGCGAAAGAAAAAATAATATAAATATATATATATATACATACATATATATATATATATATATTATGCATTATTTGGTTCTTTGTTAATGCGACGTGTTCGGATCAATTTCTTGTCAAATGTTAATAAAATTACAAACGCTTTATGCTCCTTTTGCCCCCTTTTTAATTGAATTTGTAAAATTTATGCATATAAATTAAGAAATACAATTAATATTTTATCTGATTAATTAAATTGAATATAAATTTTTACTATTTATCTTCTAAAATTTATTTTTAAAAAAAAATAACCTTTAATTATAAAAATTAAATTAATATTTTCTTAAAATCTACGAATACAAATGCAAAAGAAACAAAAAACTTATAGATTTACCGTCCTTAAACTTCATCTAGTTTTTCGGGTTTACTTGACACTATCCTTTTTATGATTGGGCAGTCAGGGGAGGTGCCAAAAGAAAAAAAAAAAAGTGAACAAATCACGGTCTGTTTGAATTTATTAAGTATTGAGATTCAAAGTCCAAAATGGTGTAAGACTTTTTGTGAAACAAGTCGGTACAAATGGTGGGCCACAAATGTAGCTTGACTCCCGCTAACGTAGTTTGACCCGCTTCATTTGGCAGCATTGCTTTGCATTGCATTCTATAGATCAAAATTTATTAGGTGGGAAAAATTAAATCTATTAGCGGGAGGGAGGGATTATCATATAACTAATTCTTCTTTTTATCATTTTACTGGATCGCACTCATTATATTTGCGGGAGTAAGTATCGTGGATGTAGGACCACAGGCCCATTATATTGGGATTCATGTTGCCTGTCAAACACAATTTGGGCCTGCGGGCTTTTGCTAGCATCTGCTGCGGATTGCACCAGAGCATTATGCCAATTATGATGACATGCCAAAATCAATAAAATTTCAAAGTTTTTACAAAGAATTTGATACATATCAATTGTAATAAATCAAACATAATTTTATCAATTACTACCATAAATGATTTATTATTCCAAGACTGCAAGTGAATCGAAAACACATATTCAAGTCCAAAAAATAATGGAAACATAACCAAAAATAAATGAAGGGAATAAGAAATTTTAATGCAAACATGGTTAGAGACCAATAATTCCAGATACCCATCATATCTGATGCCAAATAATACCAATTTATTCTCTGAAAAACAAAAACACCAAATCAACCATTATATACATAAACACTAATTAGCAGTACCATATTTTGGACAATTAAAAGACAACGGAGTGATTAAACTTGTTGAATGACCGGCGTTTGGTTTAGGGAGAAGTAGGAATCCAATTCGTGACTGCTCCATAGGTTTCCCGGCAATCCATAAAAGCAGAATACATCAAAGGAAGGAGTACGACGATGAGAACAACGACATAAAACACGCATAGTCCGAGGTTTATGGGTTTAAGATGGTGGTGGTTGGTCGTCGGACGTGCCAGCCCACTTATTATTAGCCTGTTTATGAGCCATATTATCAACCCGACGATTATACCTTTCCATATCATACTTATCACATAATGCAAGGGCGTGTGTTTGCGCTTTTCCTTCTCCGTTCCGGAATCTCGATTCAAAACTGGGCAACCAATAAACATAAGAAAGAGATTAGTATTCAAAAAATTAAGAAACACTACAAATTAAATACAGAGAGAGTGAGTACCACTTATATAAGAGGTTTTATTTACCATGTTTACCACTCTCTTCTTCAAGACAATCTTCTAAATCCATTGCAGAGTACGTACAATGTTATGAATGAATGGATTTTGACGAGTTAGTACGAGGGAGAGAGACTATAAATAATGATGGTGGTACCAAATGTACGTAAACCATCCGGCGTTCTCGTTATGGAAATTTTGGTGCTTTGCACCAAGTAAAAATAAATTATAAAAAAAAGAAGAAGTAATTGATCGTGATAACCTTAGTAGGTAGCGGCAAGAATATTTTAGACAGTACAATAGATAGGGGTCCAGGGACGGAACCAGTGTATGACTGGAGGGGGCCACGGCCCCCCCCCAAATGTTTGAAAATTTTGTAAAGTCCATGTGCTGAAAAATAAAAAAAAATAAAAATACTACATGTGAATATAGAATTTGAATAACTGTATATTATAAGAGTTGAAAAGTAAGTGTAAGTAGGGATTGATTGCAAACTAATTTTATTATTAAATTCATTATAATTGCATGCTTGTATAATTGGGACATAATATTGTATATGTGTTATTCCAATTGAATGATACATTTGTAAATAAGTAATCAACTAAAACCTTTATTTAATTTTTTTTATTCTTTGTTAATTTTTTGAAACTTGATATTTTAATTTTTTAAAGTTTAATGAGTGATCATAATATTGTATATGTTAATTTCAATTGCATATTCAATTTATTTTTCGGTAACTAACTAAAACCCTTATTTATTTAATTGTAAATTTATGAAAATTTTATTATTAAAAATTTCAATGAGTGGTCCAATAATATTGATTAACTCATTCTTGTACTGTAGTTAATTGAATTTTTTATTTTTTGTTTTAGAATCTTGAGAAAATCACATACTATTGATTTATTTTTCAAGAGAAAACAATCAAATCATGCTGACACATCTTTGCTTACCTATGAGCCTAATTTCAAATATCTCTGCCATGAAGTTTTGTTATGTTCTAAAAGACTTTTTCTTACTATGTTTTGTTGTCTTTGTCAAAACAAATTCTATTACTATATCATATTTATTTTAGTAAAAATATATTTTGTAATTGTGGAACTTTACTTTTTAGAGAGGAATATATATTATGTCGTTAAAAATTTTTTTGGCCCCCCCAAAGATTAAATCCTGGTTTCGTCCCTGTAGGGGTCTTAAAATTTGTTGATATATATATATATATTTATATATATGGACAAGGAGGAGAAAATCTCTCGATCCCTCTGAGATTTCGGTAATTTTAAGTTAATAAAATGGCTCCCATAATTGGATAATTAATTAAGTGTGATTCAGTTTCTATAAATCAGCGACTTCCCTTTCAATCTCAGTCTAGTTGGCTACAGCCGAACAGAGCCTTGGTTTTCAAGGCAATATGGAACCAAGCTCCAGCCTTTCATTTTTTTGGACTTGATATATATGTGTGCCACTGCCGGTGTGTGTAAACAACAGTTTAGCCTACATTGACCAATAGATGGGTAGCATCGGATTGTTTCGTTTAAATAGTTATCAACAATATACGCAAGTCTAGGGACACAAAACTAAACATTACATCTATCTCAACTATTATAAAATGAGATATGACATGAATTTTAATATTATTCCCTACTTTTTAATAGCTAAGATGAATGTAATGTTTGAATGTTATTTTTAAATGTTATACAGTTATACTTATTGATCAAAATATCACTAGCTAGTCTCAAAGCCGTATTCATAAAACCTATAGAAAACCAATCCTCTGTAATCTTGAAATGACTGCAACTGGTTACCTACATCACTCAATAGTTAAATGCATAATTTCAATATTATTACAACTATCCTAGAATAAGAGTACACATTCGTCAAAATTCTCAAAGAATAACATTGTTTAAGAATTAGGATCAAAAAAATTAAATATAATCAGAAAAAGTAGAGAGAGAAAACATAGAAACGAGGAACTACAATTAGTCAAAGTTCCAATCAAACTTTGATAGGTTGGACTCGGTGGCTAAAATCCATTACGGGAAAGCCTGAATTGAATACTCTAATGAAAACATAGTGACAAATGGGGAAGGGCAAGTATAATATAAATCTAAGCATCCTGAAATGACATTCAAAAATATTAAAATAGAAAGTGATACTAGTGCACTAATTAACTTGTGAATAAATTTCTGTTACACGACATTTCAAGATCGATGATTCTGAAAGCCTCCGTATACAATGGGAGGAGGTAATAACAATACATTTACTTTACACACCCATCTAGCCTGAGCAAGTTTACTATCCTCTCTACAATCAATTACAATCAGATTTGAAAAATTCAAAGAGAAAATTAGTCAATATTTATAGCCATCTCTATGTAAATGGAGCCGTAGATATCACTATCACCTATCACATTGCCACCAAATCTTTCCCCTTGATGATGTAGAACAATCTTATAATATCGATAGCAGGCTACGTTTCAAGCTATAGGATTTTTTTGAACTCCAGGGAGCAAACTTCAGGCCAAACATCTCCTTAGAAGTCTGCCCTGGCTCAATAAGGCCAACCAGATTAGCAACAACAGTGGCACTGTCTGCAATATGGTCCATATCTTCTGTATAGGTCCATAGGCGGTTGGCCAACTGTACTCTCCTATGTTTACATTTCAACGCAATACCCCATTTGAGGTAGAGGCTCTCTCTCTCTAATTCTGAGAGCTGCCTCTGCATTTGGTAGCTCAGCAAATGTCTCTCATGGCGGAGAACCTTGAGGCTGTTATAAAAGGAAACATGTCAATGATCAAAACAAGCTTAGTATGAGCTTAGCAGTATATAGAATATAAATGCCATACGAATGGTAAACCAGTGATATGTTGCCGATCAGCATGCAAATGAGAACTAGAAACAAGAATAAACAAGACTGGGAGCAGCCTGAGTAAGTGTGGCTGTTTTCATTAAGAACATGCACATCTGTCCGGAAGAAAGAGCACTGTTTTTCTTTGGAAATTACAAACAAAATGGTACTATTTTTTCCTGCACAGAGGGAGTATTATGCAAGCATATAGAACTTATATACCATCATTATACAGAAAGATGTGGATCAGTAATGTAATTTAACTGTTTTCCATTTATTTGTGAAAAACACAGTGAATTAAGTGGCATGGTCAAATTTCTACAAGCTAAGAATCACCTAAAAAATTGAATTGGAACTTTTAAAAATGTTCACATATATTTCCCTGAAAGTAGTGAAAGTGAAGCTTAGAGATTAATAGCTCCAACATTAGCGGAATTTCTCATTTTATTATCTTCTTCAAATTATTGAAACAAGAAAAATTATCTCACCTAGAAGCAGGTGTGATAGTCCGACCATCTTCCACAGTCTGATTTCCCTGAGAGAAAGTGTCCTTGAGGAATGACAACCTCCGCAACTCTACCTCCATGTATATGGAGTCTGTTGGGTCACCTTGGAATAACAAGAAGAAATGTGCTCTGTGCACTAATGACACGTTGCAAGCATGCCATAGTTCAATTATTTCTCTTTGGAGCCTCTTGAATTCGGAGGGCCAATTTGAAGGACTTTTAAAACCATCTTCCATTGGATCCAAGCCAACATCCTTAACACTCTTTAAGCATCCATTAGACGTTACTTTGGTCTCATTTGCCTATTATGTTCGAGAACAAAACTACTTAGATTCAAGCAGCTAGATAACCCCAAAAAAACTGAAGTTTTTAAATATAGAACTTAAAAAATATAGTAATGTTCTTATCTGTTGTGTCTCGCCATATGATCTGAGATAGCAAACAAAATTTCCGTTTATATTCAATTCCTCAATAACTATATAATCATTAACATAGATGGGTTGGATACTTACAGTTAACATGTTTAACATCTTCAATTTCCACTCAACAACAGGAGTATCTAGTGTTCCTTATACATTTCAATTAAGATTAAATACGATAATTATGATGCATGCATACATACATATCAGGGAAAACCCATTTTAAGGTTGGCCTTAAAGAAGCTTGTCTAAGCATATTCTTTCTAACATCTATGACATAATGCTTTAAATGGTGAAATGTCCTTCCCCCGAGAACAAGTTATTGATACAACAAAAGCTCATATATCCCAACTTTTCTAGGGCAAACAGCACGACATTTATTGCAAATGCTTTATCCCCTATGTTGCAAGAAAGGGTAATTTCAGTTATGCTATTAACTATTGAGTCATGATGCCAGAGTTCAATGATAAAAGAAATACTAGTTTCAAAGGCTCTGGAATGTCTGGGGGATAATCATGGAAGATATCTCGGCCATTAAAGAGAGGTTGTCTAAAAAAACTTTAAAGCAACAGTAAACTCACTGGAGTTTGAGAAGCATGCTTATCATGCAGAAGCTCAGCTGTGTTTTTCATTTCTCCAATGCCTGTATTGACATTGCTAATATTTTCATTAGTTGATGTTCTCTGTTGTTGAGCTTCAAGCTCAATGTCAACCGCAGATCCCATAGAAGATTGAGAACCTTTTCTTGATAACTTCTCGGCCTTAGCAACATAGTTCAGTGCAGAAACCTTACTTTGCAAACCCTGAGGTCTCCCAGTGAATTCTTTCTCAGACCCATTTGGTGGTGTGTTCTCATTGTTTTCCAACTTCTCAGGCCAAGGAGAAGATAGGCTAATCAAAAGACCTGATTTAAAGCTTGTACTTCTTGTTAAACTCCAGCTCCTACACCTGGACAACTCTTTGGTCTGGTCATGAAACGGAGATGGTCTCTCAGGAGAAGGATTAACAAAAGCAATGCAACTTAACTCGCTAGCTTCCTTCATATGTGTCGATGACAATTCAGTAGCCTCATTCCCTGGTGATGTCAAAACTTCTCTATTTCCCTTCAAAGAGTGTGAAATCAGTTCTCTGTGGTCCTTTAAAGGCAGAGAAGCCAATTCTCCATCTGCCTGCGACACAGGTGAATCCAATTCCTGATCTGCAGTCAGAGCTGAGATCACAATGTTATCTCCCATAGATAAACAATTGGATTCCAGATAACTGTTTGTGCTGCACTTGTCTATTTCAATGCACCTAACTTCCATGCACACATCCTCAGATGTTCCAATACTTTTTTCATCATTTTCCTCCAAATCCTGAATTGAATCACTTTCACTGAACTGTGAAGTACTGATCGCCGGTCTTGAAGAAGTATCAATTTGCAGAAAATTTTCTTCAAAAGCACCAAGGGTTTGTACACAGTTATCATTGAAACTACCCACACTCTGTCCATCAAAAAATGGAGATGTGCATAACGTTCTGTCACTAACATCCATGGAGTAAGGATGTCCAATTAGGGACGTCTCATGTACTGCGTGTCTAGCGTCTGGTGATCTCTGAGCTTGCAAGTGAGGGTAGTGATCAAAACCTACCTGGAGTTGAAAAAAAGAGAGAAACTTAGAATAGAGAATAGATGAAGATGGAGTGAATGCTTCAATTAATGCATATATATACCCTTCTCAATAGATGTCCCCCATTTCCAATTAATCGTAGCATCTCCTTAACCTGAGATTGAGCAGCATCTCGTTGCAGAGTCAGATCCTTTACCTCTTTCTCCAGCTACGTGATAGAAAATTAAAACTCAAGCAGAAGTGCTAAATGAATCCAAGATATCAACTGGTTAAAATTTGGCAGCTACGTGTGTGGATATATGAAGTAGAGGGCATGCATGTAACTAAAAATCCTAAAACAATTGTGTGGAGGATACACGTCAGAAGGTAGTGACTCGAGACAAGTCCATACATTGTAATCATAAAGACTATTGCACTCACAAATCCAACTGACTTTTCTTTTAGAAATACGTAGTAGGAATCTGTGTTTAGAAATAACCTCTCTTGTGAGAAAATCAGCGCAGTATGTGCACCCAGCTCAAAGCAATGCTAATTCTTTTTTAGCATTTTATTAGTAATTCCCTAATTTTTCGGAACCGCAAGATATATAAAGGTTGAATAATCACTCAAACGAAAACCGGTGCTCTCTGGCAGTACTCCTCAACTGCTGCAAAGCACTGTTGACTGTGAAAGGTAGGCCTAAATTGTCGTATTAAAGGGAGGAATGATGAATTTGTATTCAATGGTAAACTAATCTGGACTAGCAATGGCTCCTTTGATCAACCAGAAAACAAAATAACTTTGCCAAAATTTGTGCAGAAGCACTTAGCAATAGCAGTGAAAAGTTCTTTAAGATGATAAAACCAGCATGTCTAGCCAGAAAGATTGTAAAGCAGTCCCAAACAGCTGACAAGAGTTCACTTTTAAGGTCAGGGGGGAAACTAAGAAGAAATATTAAAACTGAGCAACAGCACAATAGACCTATTATGTGAGAGATGAATTTCTGCTTAATAGGAAAGAAGGAAATGAAAACGAAACAAGTATAGTTTTGCCAAACACACTTATCTTGTTAAATCCAATGAAGAAAATGAATCACTATAGATATCAAAGAAGGGGGCACATTGAAGTCTTCAGCAGAAGATATTTACTTGATGATGTCCTACTTCAGTTAACTTTATATTGTTTGGTTTCAATTACAAAGTCAACAACCTAAGCTCAACAGTTTCTAAATTTCATTCAAACAATTTAGAGCAATTATATGAATTGTATTAGAGTAGTTCTCACCTCCGGAGGGCCTTTTTTTAAAACCGGAAGTTGACTCCCTAATAAATTTTTCATATGGTTTTATCGCATGGTCCAAATCACTGACAATATAGTCGATTAATGTGGTAGTGCCACATCACTAGGGATCCCAAATTTGGTAGAATATTTGGGACATATAGCATAGTCCATTTTACTGACGTTAAAACTGGTAGATGTCATAAAAGGGTATTCAAAGAATTCATTTGGTCATGGAATTTCACAATTAGAACCCTAATTCATTACCTTGTCAATTTGCCGGTCTCTCTCTCGAAGAAGTGCAGAAAATTTTGAAGTAAGAAACTGTGATCCAGGACTACTTAACTCACTCTCCAATCTAGCTAATTCTCTCTGCAAGTGCTTTACCAAGGCTTTATCTGATATTATCACATTCACTTGGGCATTAGTCGATACTTCTTTAGCACAACTTGCAAACAAGAGTGTATTTCTTGATTGCTCAACGTGACTTCGTGCAGGGCTCATTGTACAGATGATGGCGGTCCTAGCATTGCCTCCCAAGGAGGATTGCAGTATGCGGGTTAGCTTTGAATCTCTGAAAGGAACATGACCATTCCTTCCCTTGCTGCATCCAACCATGTAACAACACAAAATGAGTAACGAAAAATATGCAATCAGTAACCACATTTACCATAAAAACATTCAATTTATAAGCACAAGTCAGTTTTAGTCCCACCACTAGGGGCAGGGAATGCTGAAGTCTCTCTCTCTCTCACACACACACACACTCTGCATATACATATATATATGTGCACGTGTGTGTAGTTATCATAGTTTGTTCTTTTATGTATGTGCTATGTTGGTGCCATTTGTTGCCCCTCATCCTTTTCTCACTGCTGTTAAAACCCCAGATTGGAGGTTATGTTACAACAATAACAATATGGTTGCAATAATACGTAAGCCGCAGTGTAATAATCTTCGTACCATGTTATTGTTCAGTGACCTTTCTACCCATGGCAAAATAAAGACAGCTTTAACTTGACATGTTACTTATAAAATGGTTATGTGCATATTTGAATCCTGATGTGCACCAGAAATTTATACACAGGACATAACTAAGCCAGATTTTAATTCAAGTAATATTTATATATAGAGTATGGTATGTGCAAATACCAATTCTGGTATCAAGCTCCAGAGATAACTGAAAAATGTACCTTTCACATAAATACTTCAAGGAAATCTATTTCGAAAATCACTTTAAGAAAATATTATCTCCAGTAGATTCACAAATATTTTAACGATGACTAAAGTCGATTTTTAGCGATCAGAACACAAAAGTGAAAGAAACTGACCTAAGTTTGCGGATGACAGTCCCAAGGGTAAGCAAACTGCGATTAATATGGCAGCCTTCCTTTAACCTTGTACCAGCTGATAATGACTGAGATGCACGCTCACTTCCAGCAAGATCAACAAAATTCTAAATTGAATAGAGAATACTATTGAGGCTCAACAAACTTTGTAACAATTTTTTCTCCATTAAATTACTTTGTATTAGTAACTATTCTCAATCAGAAATATTGACCTAATAGTAAGTAAAACATACCACAGTAGAAACAAGGGTGCTCGAGTTATCCTTGCCTAAAAGCTCACGAGCAGAACTCTCAATTGTCTGCAAAATTAGTTAATTCAAGTAAATAACGGATGTCACCACCCCCTAGTGGTTTACACTACAACTTCTTTAAGTGAAAGACTAGGCTAATGAACAACAGTTGCACCAGTCTAATGATTTGATGAGATCTGGAGCTTGTTTCATTTAGGGACGTCTCTCCAATCTGTCTCTGAGCTGCAAGAATTCCAATAGGACATATTATTAGACATTAACTTAGGAGGCTAACAAAATTTAAAATAGCCTGTGATGTCCTTACCTTCACAAGTAGAAAGAAGCTCCATCACGTGATTCCAGTCCCTCAGAGTTTCCTCCGTGAGTTTCTCAACAATGGTACCTCTCTATTGAAGCAGGTAACTATCATGAAATAGAAACATATATATACCGGTATTATGCAGGGATGAAATTCACCTCTGGATCATCTAGAAGTCTGAGTGGAGTGCTCTCGATGCTGAGGAGGTCTCTGACAGATTCATTGTAGATCTCTATAGCAGAGAACTTTAGAAGAAATTCTCTTTCTGTATGCTACCAATAAGACAATAATAAATGGTCAGTAGACTAAGCGAAATCCACTGAATTCAGCATTTTAGAACTGAAACTACAACATGTAAATGTACTCGAAGTTGTTTACCTTCTGTACATAGTCATATATATCTGCTATGGTGTATTCAGTAATGCCGGTCATGGTGAACGTCTTTCCACTGCTTGTTTGTCCATATGCAAAAATACTTGCTGGAACACAAATCAATACACATAAAGAAAATTGATAATAAGATGTAGGTGAACTAAAAAAAAACGTAGGGAAAGAAGAGAAAGGAGTCATACTCACAATTGATACCAGTGAGAACTGATAGAGCGACTTCCCTGGCTCCTTCCTTGTACACCTTCCTCGTGGTGCAGTCACAGCCAAATACTCGATCTAAAGCGCAAAAGATACCACAAAGAACAGAAATATCAGGAAGGTTTAGAATATTATGGTGCAAGCTTTAAGAGAATTAAACTATAACCATAGTTGCTCTAAAATAAATAATATCCAGGATTAATCAATCAAGCTCAATCACGTAAACACTATGTAAATACAAGGACATACAAATTTATTTTTTTCGAATACAACATACACTTGATCCATACGAAGAACTTGTCAGGCAAACACACCACCATACTTCAAATTCGAAGCAAAAAATGTAGAATTTAGCTCCACATCAATGACTATCTCAGATATTTAGAAATCCTCGTACTTCAACAAAACTTGAAACCCAAAATCTAGACATACGTACATAAGCCATAAAAATAACCAAAATCCAAACCTGATGTGCTCTCTTCATATTGTTAACAAAAAAAAGAAAGAGGGAAAAAAAAGAGGAGTGAAAGTTCCCAACAATCAACGACTTTTTCATATCCTTATGTGAACCTGAAAAAGAATTAAAAAAATATAAAAAAAAAGTTGAGCAAATATTTGGTTACCAAATGTACAAGCAGTTGGGTACATAGAGCGCTCGGGCAAGGAAACATTAGCATTCTTGTAGACAATAGTGTCGTCATTAATACATCCCCAATCGGACACATCATTTCTTGCAATCTCCTTCCGATTCAGAGGCCGCAGCCGAACTGACACGAAAATCTTCTCGTCATTCCCCTCGCCCATCCCCACCCCCTCTCCGCCATCACTCGCTCCCATCCTTAACACCAATATTTAAAAAAAGTACCGGCAAAAATTATTATATACAAACAACATAAGAAAATGAATAATTAATTTGATCCAAACTTTGGGCCAGCAAGGACTTGAGGCGGGTCAATCATTATCTGTGACAAACAAAACTAACCATGAGTTAACGGTGCTAATTCAACCGACATTATTTTGTGTTCACTATTTTGTCTCCATGTTACTAATTTTTAAAGGTATGGTCCCCCATTATTACAGACCTTCTCAGTTTCTGTCAGCATTCCCTAATCCCCGAAAAAATTATTATATATTTTTAGAGAGCCCGTCACTTTCACTTTAATAGTGTTATTGATAAATCAATTTTATATTAATTTATTAGATATTTTATATTTAATTATTTATGAGTTTTTAAGTATTTTTAGTGTTTTAATTAATTTATTTAATTTTATGCATTTTTGTTATTTTTAGTATTTCATATTATTTTTAATATTTTTATTTGATTTTGTAGGAATTAATTTAAGACTGAATGGTAAACTGGTAATTACCGATGCAAAGCGCCATGCGCGCACGGTTGAAGAGGATAGGATCAGCAGCAGGAAGACGTCGTCGTTTGGCGCACCAAATCAGAGTTTTTTGCGCCATGCGCGTGAAGACAAGGAACAGGCATAGCACACGATGCCGCTTCATTAAGTGATCATACATGACCGCGCCGTGCGCGGGATGGATTGTGCTAACTGAATGGATGCGCATGCGCGACACGTGCCAAGAAGGAAAAAAATAAAGGGACACGCGTGTCAACAGTTGGCGGCAGCTTAGTTTTTTTTCCTTTTCTTTTCCGTTTCCAGCGTGTAGAAAAATTAATAAAATACAACTTGGAATTGGAAAAATAAATATGAATTTTTATATTTATTTATTTTGTATTTTAAATCCTATTAGGATTAGGAAATAATAATTTCTATTAGGGTTAGGAGGGTTATAAAGCTTATAAATAGAGGGTTTGAGGCACATTGTAAATACAACTTTTCTAATAAAAAAAATTATTTCTTCTATTATTTAGTGTTCTCTACTATTATGAGTAGTTAATTTATTTTTCTTGGTTTAAGTAATTGAAGCCATCAAGATTTATACACTGTGAGATCTAATTTATTTTAATTGTTCAATTTATATTTTGAGTATTGAATATTTTTCTGTGTTAATTTTATGATTAATTCGTTTAATTGCTATGATGCATACTAGTTTATTATTCGTTGAAATCTACTGCTAAATTAAATATCAAATCCGTAATTGTTTGGTCACTTTAATTTATGAAGCAACTAAGATTAATAATTATTTTGCTTATCAAAAGATTATTTTATCTAAGAAAAAATATTCATCTAGATTAAATGCAGACGCTTTGATTGTGTTGTTTAGTTCAACGATCTCTCTATTTCTTTATACTGCTACTAAGTTAAATCTTTAGCGCTTGTCTGAGATTATTTAGTAGTAAGGGTTATTTAGATCGCTTGCTTTTACTTAACTAAAATTAAGGAGAGATAGAAAAATTATTCGAATGGGAGTAATTATTCCGCGTTTAATATTTAAAATATGAATTGATTTATTCTTATATCAGTGATCAGTTGTAAATTATTCATTGACTTTTATGATTACATTGCCCATTTTTAAAATTAATAATTAAACATATATATTTAAATTTTTAAAAAAAATAAATATTAAAATTAGTACTAAATTGTATATAGTTTATAATGTTTATAGGTTTTTTACATATATATAAAAAAATAATAAAATATATTGATTTGAAAAATAATCAATTTGACCATAAAAGTCAATAAATGACTTTTATTCTGGAACGGAGGGAATAATAATTTAATATTATTTAAAATGATCTTCAAGTATACAAAAATAATTTTCGTCTAAATATATTATCTAAAATTATTGTACTTGAAATAAAATTATATTTATATTTTAATAATAGTAACAAATTCAAGTTAGTTAAGACATTCTTTATTAAAATTTATTTTCTTCTCAAATTATATTATTTAAGTTGCAATAGAATTTTTTTAATAATTATAATAAAATAATATTTAACAAGATGATCTTATGATTTATTTTTTTTGGTAAGAAATATATTACTAATTTTAGTTTGTGATTGGGTTGAACTAAATTATGATAATGTTGATGTTCTTAATTTTATTTTTATAAATTATTATTGGATAGAAAAATTAAATTAAATTTTTTATTTAATAATTGAATCACCTCTACCTTTTATATTAATAGTAATAAACATTTAATATTAGGTAAGATATCCTTATAAAAAAAATATTTTCTTATAATATTATACATATATGCATAATAATAGTAAATTTTCATTTATATTTGAAATATAATTATACTTATAATTTAATAATAATAACAAATTACTCTTAGAGGGGATGATCTTATGATTATTTTATTATAAAATTATATTACTTATATTTATTTCGGATGATCTTATTATATAATTAAGATGTTACTTACTTCTTACTATGTTTTTTTATGACTGTATTATGAAAAAAAGTAATTCCTTTTACAATATAAATAGATGGATAGACTATACTACTACGGACTATATATAGTTAGATATATTTGATTGTATTTTTAAAAACCTATATTACTAATCCTTGTTTTCTTATAAAATTATAATATTAATTTCAATTTTTAATTTTGATTGATATATAATAAAGATTGACTTAATATAAAAAAATAACATCAAACAAAATAAAAGAAGGACGAAAATCAAAGGTCGAAACAAAAAAACGAAATTATTTATTTAATTATTGTATAGATAGATAGATAAATAGATAGATAGATAACGTTCTTCGTAAAAATTATAAATATTAAAAAAGTATACTTGTATTATGTAAATTGTTAAAAATAATATGTTATTAGTTTAATAATGTATTAAGATGATAAAACTTCAATTTAAAAATTCGAAAAAATTACCTTTTTATACTGTTATTATTAAAAAAATAATTTTGTTTACAAATAAAATAATAATAAAAGAATGCATTCTTGGACAAAAATTACACGTAGAGCTGCAAATGATCCGATTCTAGCCGAACTTTAACGAATTCGAACACCATTAATTGAACTTGAACATGTTCGTTTAACATAATCAAACCAACACACGTGCGAGTTTGAATTATTAAATGTTCAAGAACATGCTCAAGTTCGTAGATAGTTCGTAAATATAATCGAACAACATTTTGTTCGTGAACATCTTAACGTTCACGAACACAAATTTATTCGCGAACAATCGTGAATTTCACGAACGTTATTATACTCGCGAATACATTTGAATTATGTACTTATTAGCAAATACAATTGACTTGTATATTTTTTTGAGAACACATTTAAATCACAAAATTGTTTACAAACATGATTAATGAATCAAGTATTCTAAAATATAAAGTTGGTTTTGTTTTTAGTTGTGAAAACAAAACTATTAATTTTGAGTCTTTGATTACTAAAATCATTTGTATATAATTTTGACTGCTAATGTGAAGCAAAACCTAAAAAGATTTCAAAATTTCTTATACAGTGTTTTTAGAATAAATAAATGCATAAATTATTGAAAATTGATAAAATTAATTTTGTACTTTTAATTATATAGTTGATAGTCGATGTAATGTACACTAGTAATTATACAATGGATATTAGTGAAGTCTCATTACATTGATGACTCGGTGTCTCTATTCTCTATCTCGATTTGATAATTACAATAATTCATGTAAATATAATTAACTATAGTATTGTATCATTCTTTAATTAATGTCACATTGCATAATGATGATTACTATTATGATTTAATTTATGTGATTTATGACATGACTTATAATTTATTAAATTAATAGTTTATGTAAATTATAATAATCTAACAATTATTGTTAAAACATTTATGAATATATTAAAATTATTTTTATTAAATTTGGAATGAAGAAGCACACATTATTATTTATTAATTATTTAATAAAAATATTTACTTTTAATCAATTAATAATAAAATATGTTTAAAAAATAAAAAAAAATTATTACAAATTTAACAATTATTGATAAGATAAACGTTATAATTTAATATGAAATAACTAAATATTTGTATTTACAAACTAGAAACATTAAATATGTAAGTAATACAATATGAACTCGATTAGATTGCGAATTACTCGCAAACCAGACGAACTGAACTGAATATAAACTGAATTGAATTACATAATTCGCGAACATATTCAATCGATTAATCAAACTTGATATTTTATGTAAACTCGACTCAATAATTTAATTGAACTGAATTCAAATTGAACCGAACATGTTCTTTTGCCCTTTCGATTGAAATTATTAAGACCATGCATGTGACGAGATAAAAAGGTTGTTCTGCCAACATAAAAAAAAGATGATAATAATAATTGGTTTTTTGTCTTAAAACATTAATGAGGAATTGAGGATGGACGTACGTATTGCTGATGCTACTCGCGGGAATTGGTAGGTTCTATATCCCCTCCTCTAACCCAGCGACCAAAATACACAATTTCTGCCTTGGTAGTATCATACGGAGCAAATATTGTCGATCTCGTTGATATTGTATCCTTTCTTTTTTCTTTTATTTTTTTTTCCAATCCTATTCTAAATATTAAATTTTTATGTAGGATATGATTAAATATAATTTTTTTGGTGAAAATGATCATTATAAAATTACTTTTGTAAAATAATAATTTATAATATATTCAATTATTAATACATAAATAAAATTAATTAAGTCAATTTAAGCACAATGATAAATTAAACTTATAATAATAAATAACAAAACAAGATAAATAAGGACAAATTAGAGTATTTATGTTTAAATTATTAAAATAAATATCAACATTTGATATACAAGTATTTATTTGATAAACTTTTTATGATTATGTATAAATAAGGATATTTATGTCTAATTTATTATTTTTGTTTATAAAAAAAATTTAAAATGATCCAGAGCTAATTATCTAAAATTATTAATCATTCGGATATTTACTTCATGTAACAATCTTGATATTTTATTGAATATATAATTATCTATATAATAAATAAATAAAAATTATTAAAACGGGCGACTCACGTTACCAAATATGTAAGAATAATTTTTGTCATATCCAGCTGGATTTTTTGGTAGACAGACCCACACTCACCCACCAGATTGAGATAGACGTGTTTGAAGAAATATTATCGATAGATCCAGGGAATGAAAGATTATTCTATAGTTCTACAACATGAATATGAGTGATGTCTCAGAATTATTTGTATACTATCGATTTTAATTTTTCTTGTACAAATGATCAAAAAATTAGTGCAAGAAAAAATAATATTTTCAGAATGCAGTGATGCTCTAGGACCATAAAATTAAAATTAAAATAAAATTGATATATATGATGTCTTAGAGTATTATTTTAATATATATAATATAATATTTCAAGAGCATTGAATAATTTTTGTTAAGAAATTGAAAAGCCATGATGGGAAATAAAAGAAAGTGAGAGATTTGAAATTAGAGGCATGGCAAATGCCAAACGGTCCAATTACCTGACATTTAGTAGCTTTTTCTTTGGAGTAAGGAGACGATTATTTATGTGGTGCACCTTTGGCTTCCGGTCAAATACTCGAGCTCAAGCACATGGTTAGGAACGAACCCAACCCCACCTCTCCGCACTGGCCAATTTCCAATTTCATGTATTAGAGATGAGAATTTGTTATTATTTTTTAAAGAGAATTAATATTTTTATAAAATTTTATTCATATAAAAATAAATCCCACTTATTATTCATATAAAAATATTAATTTATCTTATGAAAATATTAATTTCCTTCTCTAAATTCTGTTTTGATAACTGAAAAATAAAATAACTAATGTGTAAAATTATGATTAGTTATAATAATTTAATATATTTATGTATGGTAAATTATTAATTAATTATAATATATAATAACCTTGTTACAATATTTATTTCTATTCTCCTTTTTCTAGTTTATAATACTGTAAGAATTTTTATCAAAAATTAATTTGTTAATTTTTCTTGTACAAATATCAATTCTATTTTTATTTCATACTCGTTCGTCTCCATATGGAAATTCAGCAAAACTAGTCTATATATACGGACTATAATAATTTTCCCTTTTTTATTTTTTACGGATGATAATGATCCCTAATCATTTCCTCCCCCTTCAATATTTTAATGATCCAAAACGAAAAAAGGGGAAAAAAATAACATCTGTACATAACAAATGATTCAAAACAAAAAATAAATAAATTAAAATTACTACATCCCGCTAACTTAGTTAGCGGAATGGAGGAAAACAAAAATTATATCCCGCCCACTTAATTAGTGAGAAGTAAATTTATTTTTTTTCCATCCCGCCAACTTAGTTAGCGAAATGTAAAAAAAAACAATTTTTTTTTCTGTGGAACAGAAGAAATTAAAATTAGTACATCCCACTAACTTGGGATGGAGAAGAATTTTTTTTATTTATTTTTACATCTCGTAAACTAAGTTGGCGGGACGGAGAAAAAAAAAATAATATTTTTACATCCCACTAACTAAATTGACGGGATGTAAATTTTTTTATTATTTTCTTTCTCCATCTCGCTAACTTAGTTAGCAATTTTAATATATATTTTTGTCTTGAATCACTTACTATGCACAAATGTTAATTCTTTTTTTTTTCTTCAATTAGCTAACTTAGTTGCCGAGATGGTATAAAAAAAATATTAAAATAATATTTTACTTACTCGTTAGCATATTTGGTGAGATAGAATATAAAAATAAATAAATTAACATTCTGCCAACTAAGTTAGCGGTATTATTATATATTTAATTTTGGATATTTAATTTAATAGTGATAAAAAGATTTGTTAAAATAGTATTTATAACAAATATTTATTATGAATATTTTTTTATATATATGTATATAATATATATATATTCTAGAACATTTTAAAATTAACTTGGACTAGTCCAAGAGTCCAAGGCACGGATTGGTCTCATTTTTTGTAGGTGGTTTCATGGGCCACGTGGCATGTGGAGATAATTTCTTGGCCCTAGAATTAAGTCGGGAACCATACGAATCAAACTTTCACAAGTCACTCCCTGACATTCAAATTAAAGCCGAGTGCTCTGCTGCTTGAGCCCTGAGGTGAGTATATTTTCATTTTCAAACCTTTTTGTTTCAGATTGGCTTGAACTGGTACCTAAGGCCGAAGTAACATCCGGTGGCACACGCGATTTGTGCGTAAATTATATAAGATAAAGTAATTTTTTTTATAAAATTTAAAAGATTAAATAAAAAGACAACTATATACACATGAAAAAAAATAATATAAAACATGTCTTTCCTCAATTTAGTTAAAATTATTCAATAAAATGACGTAATTTTAGTTTTTATTTATTTATTTTTGAATTTTATATAATTTTTTTTAATAACTTTAACCAAGCTTGGTAATGACAAAATATTCCTTAAATTACTTTTTCCATATATATATATATATATATAACTAAAAGAGAAAAAAAATAATGTGACATAAATTTACCAAAGCGACTCGAGATATTTTATAAATATAGATAGATATATAGACAGATGAATACCCAAGTGGATTTATGCTCGTGTAATAAAATATCGACAAAAAAATATTTATAAATTATAATTGTGAGTGAAAATAACAATTTTCGGTTGTTGCTACTACTGGTGATGAGGGATCAAATTCTTCGCAAGCATACAAATAAGAATTGGGTCCAACTAGAGTCTAAGGGTGTTTATTCGGTTCGAATCAAATCGGTATTAAAATTATTCAAATTTTTATATCGGAACCGGTTGAACCGATTCGGTTATGATTTTATCAAAAATTATTATTATTAATAATAATAAAATAAGAAAATCGGTACATACCGAATCATAAAATAACGAATCATAATCGGTATCGAACCGGTCTATTTTATACTGAATTAATCGGTTCGGATTAATCCAATGAGCTTAAAAATTGAAAAAAATGGACACCTCTACTAAAGTGTCCCTAAACGAGGGATAGTTTTGATTTATATCAAAGCTATTCGTATATCCATCTACCGTAAGACAATCGGTGGAAATACGAATAGTTTTTTTTGGGTGATGGCCTAATGGATAGAAACAAATTTCTTTTGTTTTAAAATAAAAAATATAATTTGATTTTTAACAGCAAACAGTAACATACTAAATTTTAAATTGATATAATTTTATTTAATTTTAGTTGATTTAATTATTATAATTATATAATATGTAAAAAAAATTATTAATTACAAAATTTATTTTATTTAAATTTTTTATGAGTCATATTAATTTTAAAATTTAATACGCTGTCGTTTGATTTTAAAAATTAAATTATTTTTTTAATTTTAAAATGAATGAAATAATTATAATGATAATATAAAGGGAGAGAGAAAAAAATTACCTTACTTAAAATTGTGTTAATCTTTTTGCTCTCTCTTTTTTTATTCTTATTTTTACTCCTTCACTCTATCGTAACTTTCTATTCTTTAACGTAGACATGATTACTTTATTTATCTCCCCCTCTTTTTATGACTAATACACAAATTAATAGAAATTTAATATTAGGTAGACATGATTAACTTATACACAAATTAATACAAGTTTAATACTACTTTTCCGTTCTAAGGTAAAAAAATAATTTTTAGTTAATTTTAAATTAAATGTTTATTTATTTTAAATAATTTATTTTATATAATATTTTTAATATTAATTATCATATTTATATTTTTTATATATATTTATAAAATATCACAAATATGTATAAAAATATATATAATTTAAATATGAATAATTTTTTTATCTTATCTTTTTTAATATAGTTAAAAAGTTAACGAAAACTTTTATGCTGAACGGAAGAAGTATTAGGTAGGCTTGATTAATTATTGGACATGTCAGTAAATAAAAGGGGGAAACAAGAGCGAGTAAAGGAAAAGAACAATTTTGTACTACCGATAAAGGGCGGACCAAATCAATTACAGAATACAGACATACGGAGATATTTTGGCAAAGATAAAAACAAGATGAGACACCTGGTGATATACTATGTAACTGGTGGCTCACCAAAACTTGGTTGGCATTTTCAACCCCACAGGCGACCCCACCCTCCCTTTGAAATTCTGTGGCGGAGGATTGACGGAGTGTTGATATAATCCCCCACGCATATCCTCGAGACTTCCCCTTCTTTCTTACTATATATCAGTCGTCCTTTCTCTCACATTCCATCCCTAGTTCCCTACCAACACCCCGAACACAAAAACAACAAATCAATAAGTATTTACGGATTATATATGCAAATAGTTGGTGACAAATGCCCTTTTTGTGTAATTTCTCTCTCGTCCCTTTTATAAAGAAGGTGATGATGTTGTGGTAGTATTTGGGGTTTGTTTTGTGAGCAATTTTTTTGTTGTAAGGAGTAATTTGTAACCGATCCATTAATTGAGCGTGTGTGTATATATATATATTCCGAGTTGAAATGAGAGTTACTAGTAATAAATATGCGTACTCTTTGTGACGCTTGCGAGAGCGCTGCAGCCGTGCTTTTCTGTGCAGCTGATGAGGCTTCTCTTTGCCGTGCCTGCGACGATAAGGTCTATCTCAGTACTTTTAAATGAAATAGTATAACATTAGGGCATGTTTGTTTATAAAAATTAGAGTATTTATCTTAATTTAATACTATTTTAGATTATTATTAATACTTTTTTAAATAGTCCTATATTGACTATTTTTTATCATTCATTGAGTTTATTTACGAGGAATTATCCATGATAATTATGGGATTAATAGCCCACATTTTAAGCTATCAATTAGCTTTATGTGACGTCAAAGGATTAAAACGAATTAAATAATATGAAGTAGTGTTAAATTAAGACAAATAGTCAAATTCAAACATACATTTTGCAAACATGGCTTAGGATTTTGCTATATGATAAGGAGGTTTTAATCTACCTTCATTTTATTGATTAATTAATGGTATTTCTTTAATGCCTATGTTGAATGGAAATGAAGAGCATTTTAATTTCTGTACATAATAAGACTTGTAATTTTACGGTTTTTTTTTTGTAACTTTTGATAGAGCTATGATAAGTAGTAGTTATTTTTTTTCCCCATTATGCAGACATCAACCCTTTTAAGAATTGCCTTTTAAGAATTGTTTATGCTGTGTTGATGTAATGCAATGCATGTGCTCCTTTTTAATTAATTTCTTAGCGCTCCCTCCGTTTCATGTTATTTGATCATTGTTGTCTTTTTAAAGTCAACTTAAAAAAAAATTAAACGCAAAATTGACATAGATTATTTTGATTTTAATCAATACAATGGTTAATATTGTAAACCATCTAAAAAATATTATTTATTATAAACTTTATTATTTCATAATTTTTGAATGAGTAATATCAATTTTGAGTTTGAAAATATTTCAAATTGACTTTCAAAAGTCAATAATAGTTATATAATTTGGAACAGACGGAGTATTTCATTAGGTAAATGCCTCATAAGTAAAATTCATGTGTAACTAATTGGTATCTGAAATGATATGGGCGGGCCAGGTGGAAGTTGATGGTCTTTTGTTTTGAGATGCTGATATTATATATTAAAGTGCTAGTTGATGTTTTATGTAAATTAGCTCGTCTCCTGGCCTTCTGATGATTTTTTAGGGAATAGCTTCGATTTTGGTGCCAATAAATTTTAAAGGCTTGTGTGCTTGCCTATCAGGTGCTTGATAGCTAGAACTAATTAATGTAATTTCTTGTTTTGAACCGAGGGGATCTTGTTTTTATACATTGGGTTAGTGAAGAAATATACAGTAAAATCTATGCACAGAACACTGTTTTTAATAATTTTAACTTTATTATATTAAAACGAAGATTACAAAATTTCACGTATGTACACATGCAAAGATGGCAATGGTCTATAGGACTTGGGGCATCTAACAAGGCTACAACCTCCAAAGAACTTGGTGTGCTTATCACTATAGGCCTAACAAGTATGTAAGCCTTTAGAAGCTTATATCGACGTATGCGTCAAAAATGCCAAAAATGTATTTTTAAATAGCCATATATGAACATGCTGAAAATGCCAAAAGTGAAAATTTTGACTAAGATATGAGTGTTCTTGTTACATATATCTACAAAGTACACACCATAGTTTATGGTGATGTTGTAAAACTGTGAATTTACTTTCAATCCTTTTCACACTTAGAACTGAGACATGTTACTTTGACAATGTTCTATGCATATGTGCTCCAGATCTCTTTTCATTGTATTTTAGATAATCCTTCAGGCCAGGACATCTCGTTGGAGCATGACTGCCAATATCCTAATTGTGTTTCAACATATTAAACCATTTAGGGCTATACTTTCAGCTGGAAATCTTTAAGGAAAAGATATATTTTCAGTTCTAGATCAATGTCGTGTGACTAGGCATATTTCAATATTTACTCATTTCATATTTTTTTGTAGTCTTTAACTAATGGTTACAGTTACGATGAAATCATAGGTTCTTGCAATTAGATCACAAAATGTTTTGTATAGAGAATGAATTGGTTTAGGTTGTTATATGTTTTCTGAATAACTGACAATCATGCAGACTCAAGTCTACAGTAGGAGTTGTTTCCATATCAAATTGTATTAGTTTTTGTAGAAGTGGTACTTTTGTGAACTTATTTCTGTAATAAGGAGTCTTCGAATACTTGGTAGTTGCGACTCAATTTCTTACGTTGAAAGTATCAATCATCACATCTTATTTCTATGATTTCATTAAATAACTCAGTTGCAGCCATAGGCAAGATTCAAGGATCCTTCTCTTACAATATATATGTCAATCTGGGTGCAGATTCATATGTGTAATAAGCTTGCTAGCCGGCATGTGAGGGTTGGGCTTGCTGACCCTATTGATGTTCCTCGTTGTGACATATGTGAAAATACACCTGGTATGCATTTTAGTTCTTCTGTTTAATAATATTTTGCTCTTCTCATCTTTCATTGGTAATATTTGTTTTCCAAGTTATGTGAGGGGCATAGACTCATGTTCTTTGCTCTGAATCATGCATCTAGCATTTTTTTACTGTGAGATAGATGGAACTTCTCTCTGTTTGCAATGTGATATGGCTGCACATGTTGGAGGTAAAAGAAACCATCGAAGATATCTCCTATTCAGGCAGAGGGTTGAGGTTTTTTTCTCTTCACCGGATAGGATTGTATTATAATTACCTTGTTATTTTAAATTCCTATATAAATTTTCTTCTCTTATTTGGAATGTAGTTTCCGGTGGATAACGTTGGTCCTGAAAAGGATCAAACCTTGCAACTCATGGGTGAAGATGAGAACAAGATGAGACAGAATCATTCACCCAAACCATCAGTGGAGAATCAGAAAAATCAGAGGATCTCTCCCGATCCAATATCAAATAACAGTGGACATGAACATGCTAAGAGGGGTACTAATATGTTTGACCTTAATATGAAGCCACATAAGATATATGGTGAAGCTTCAAATTATCAGGTGATTGTGTGATTATTATTATCTCTTGAGAGTCTGATCTTGATTTATTTGGTTTTGTTTTTTACCTTGTACTCGTAATGTCTCGTACAAATAAAGTACTTCATAACTTCTATCGTAGCAGTTGAATGCACGTGTATGATCCATCTGTATTTTGAATGCACATCCTAAAAAGGATTTTAGAAATGCATCAAAACCATCATCTTGAAGTTTTATATTATTTCAGTTACGATCCAATTAGATCTTGTCTAATAATATGCTAAATATCACAAATTCTTTTATTTTAATTCCAAGTAAGCTTCATTTTTAGGGCGTAAAATTGATGTCGTATTTTTAATTTTAAATGACTATTGAGTATTAATAGAGGGCTATTGGAGAAAATTGGACTAGATAGAAAATTTTGAATTTTCAGTATGGATCCTAGGGTTTTAAGAACAAAAAAGCGATAATGTAGAAAATCTGTGTAGAAGCACTCTGCTGGCATGTAAGTCATAAGTTTAGAAAGTGAAATGGAAAGCTCCTCGAAGAACAACCGCTACATGATTAGATGAAAGTAATTATATAGCAGAATTCATCAAAATTTATTAATCTATCAATACATTTTAAATATATCTTAAAATAATTGTTTGATGCAGTAGAATATTAGTTTAAATTCTTGAACCAATCCACAACTTGTTTATAAAAAAACCTATGAATTTGGTGTCAAGACAATAATATGGTCTTATAAGCTAATTATTGTTTTTGAAAACTATATCAAGTAGCCAACAACTGAAGCAGAATAATTTTTCCTACTTTGATACCTTTTCTTGTCATGAGGAATACAGAATCGAGATTATCTTCTCATTAATTCCTTATTCTATTTTCATGCACCATCTCATATATGTAGAATATCTAAGGTCATCTTAAAATATAGTAAAGTGGCAATGGGTTATTTATTTTTGTACACACATTTGAGACAAGGTTCCTTCTCCTACATCTAAGTGGGTTTGTTGTTTCTAATGGCAGGAACCCTAGATCTTGATTCGGTTGTTCTTGCAGATCTCTCGCTGACAAGGTTGAGAGAATGCAGCGGCAATTTCAATATTTCCGTTACTCTGCATGTCGTACCTTTAGTGAATGGTTGTTGGTGAATTTATTTGCAGTTAGTTAAAGATTAGTTGTGTTGAATTTATTTGCATTTGGTGAAAGCTCATTTGTCTAGTAGCATGAGCAGCACCCCGAACTTGTAACTGAAGTCATGTGGTTACTATTAAGTGACTCGAGTCCAATAATATTAGCAGCATTATAGAAGTTTTGCAATCCATCAAAAAGTGCTCCTACTTACAAAAGTGAGGATCCTGTAGATATAATTTTTTGCAAGAGTGGCTGTTACAGGATATTTATTAAAGAGTATGCATAATGGTTGGAGAGTAATATACCGGCAGGCAGACCAAACAGAACATGTAATGAAGGTTATTTTGTAGCGGATGGCAGCGGTCTAATGTTATGTAGTATTTGTTCCTCTTTTAAACTCTTACGAGAGTTTGAGCCTTTTCGAGGCCGAAAGCCTGTAATTATACCATTTACATGGAATATTGGTGTAATTATGAGTTCAGCACGATCTCTCATTTTTTGATAAAAAAAAATACAATAAAAAAAGATTGAAATATATTTTATTTATAAATTCGTTACCATTAATGAAAAGATTTCAAGTGATAAAAAGATGTAACCATAAAATTTTCAAAAGAGTAAACGCATCAAATCAAAAGAATGTGAGCTGTAGTCAAAAACTAATAAAACACCATAGTTACTACTATTAAAATATAGACATAAAAAAATCAAGAAAAATAATGAATTTAACTAATGTGACAATTGGAATAACATTAGTTGAGAATAGTATTTTTGATTTATAAAAATTTATAGAGAATTAATATTTTTATAAGTTAATTTAATATTTTAAAAATAAAATAGAATTTATTTGTGAAAATATTAAATTAACTTGTAAAAATATTAATTTAAAATTAAATTTTTTATAAATTTATTTAATATTTTTATAAATTTTATAATTTTTTTTTATAAAAATATTAAATTAATTTATAAAAATATCAATTCTCAAAAAAATAATAATGTTACGCGTTGATGTAACAAATCACATCATTCCTAATGTTATAAATAATAAAATCACGTGGCTGGAAGTTCAACTGCTTTGACGTGTTGAAGCCCATCCAAGGTACGGACTATTTTAGCATATAATATAGGGCTCTTTACAGTAATATATAATATTTATAAATTAATTACAAAATTAGTATATTCACAAAATAATTACAAAAAAAGTACAATACAAAAATCACGTCATCTCTACCTTCTCCTCTTCTCTCCTCTGCATTCACTTTCTCCTTTTCTCTCATCCGTCTCCTCTTCCTTTTCTCTTTCCTCCCTCCTCTCTCATTCGCCTCCACTTTCTTTTTTCTCCTCTCTCTTCTGCCTCCACATGAATATATGTACATCTTTAACATGAATTCTTGTCAAGGGGCACAGTCTAGTTGGTCCATCTCTTTCAAAATTACCATTGACGAGAAGCTCGAAGGATTTGATTACTGACTCGTAGTTACTACATAGTTATAAATTGGTTACCTTCATATATATATTTGGTTACCTTCATATACGTGTTTGGTTATCTTCAAGTCTGGTTGTGCCTAAACACCTAGACGCTTGAATTAGACCGGTTGCAACCAATTGCATCAAATTTAAAAATTACAGGTGTGGAAGTGGATTGGTTACCTTGGTATAAATATTTGGTTACATTGGTATGAAGGTTTTGGTTATCTTGGTATGAAGGTCTGGTTACCTTGATATGAAGGTTTGATTACCAACTGTATTATGACAAAAGTGCAGGTGTGGAAGTGAAGAAACTGTAATTTTTTCTTCTTCTGCCACAACCACCATCATCTTCTTCCGCTTCCACCACCATCTTCTTCCTTATCTTCATAGTTTTATGAATCTGCACTAAGAAAAAAAAAATGCAGGTGTGGAGATGGATTGGTTATTTTGGTATGAAGGTTTGATTACATTGATATGAAGGTTTTGGTTACGTTGATATGAAGGTTTGATTACCTTGATATGAATGTTTGGTTACCAACTGTATTATGACGAAACTGCAGGTGTGGAGATGAAAAAACTGCAGTTTTTTTTCCCTTTGCCACAACCACTACCATCTTCTTACTCCGCCACAACCACCACCATCTTCCTCCGTCATAACCACCACCACCATCTTCTTCCTCCGCCACAACCATCACCATCTTTCTTCGCCACAACCACCATCATTTTTCTTCGCCACAACTATTATCACCACCATCTTCTTCCGCCACAACTATCACCATCTTGTTCCTCATCCTCACTTTCTCCCTCCTGAAAAGTAACACAAAGTGATGTTTTGACTTTTTAAATTTTAAAATCACACAACTAAATTAGAGGGATAAGAATGCACTAATTTTGTAAATTAAATATTGAAGATGTACTAATTTTATAAATATTTTATGTATATACTTTTGTTGTAATATTTTCTAAAAATGTATTAGTAAATGTAATTGTCCCTATAATATAATGTTGTAAAGTCTATCCAATGAGTGATTATTTCATGCGTTGGGACATGAATGAATGAAAAGTATGTTCCCCCTCTCACATGAGGGTGGGCTCTACGCGTTGTGACATAGATCCCACCGCGTGTGAAGTCCACCCTCATGTGAGAAGAAGACATACTATTCACCATACTCAGGGGGCATGGTATAATTTTTCCTATCCAAGGGACGGCCTATTTTACCAACAAACACAGCTAGAGACACAGAGCAACAGCAACTACCTACTAAATAAAGCAAGAGGCTCTTTCCTTGCTATCAAAATATTCAGCAGTTGATTACTGACAAACGAAAACGAAACGCGGGCATGAGGAGGAGGAGGCTAGTGTCGTTGGTATTGTTCGTTGCGTCGTCTTTACTGCTGTTAATTGTCCCTAATGGAATCTCCACCTCCCGCATTATTCACCGCCTAACTACTACCAGCACC
The DNA here is from genome assembly GCA_947179155.2 of Hedera helix. Lineage (NCBI taxonomy): Eukaryota > Viridiplantae > Streptophyta > Magnoliopsida > Apiales > Araliaceae > Hedera > Hedera helix. Next base: position 49,637,953 of record OX359269.1, on the reverse strand, counting down.
AGTTTCCTTACTTCTCAGCCACTCTGGTTCAATCAGACACTCGATCACTTCTCTCCTTGTGTATTTATTTCTTTATCCTCCCTCTCTCACTGTATGTATGTATGTATTTATGTTTTTAAGGGTTCATTATTATTCATAATTGTTGTTCAATAGTTTTTCTTAAGGTTGAGTCAACGAGATTTCTCCGCAAGGTGTTATTCTCAAGCTATAGACATATCACTTGATCTGTATTTTTGACGATTAATGGATGCGGATAACTGTAGCGTGATAAATCTTTGATTGAGGTTTTAGGTCGGATCAATTAATTTATGATTGCAGTAGGTGTTCTTATCATAATTAAGGGTTGAGTCCCTTGGAATTTGGTTCATTGCTGCTGCAAAAAAAATTGTGTTTATAAGAATATAGATACATATCTTATTAAGGTTCATGCTTTCATGCTGATAGAGCTCCATTACTCATCTTTGCCATGCTATACCTCCAAGTTCCATTCGTGCTTGCCTTGTATTATTTCCATGCAGAAAAGAGAAGGCAGAATATTGCGTTTTCTGGATTGACGGTTGGTTTGATTTATAATTTTTCTGGATTGAGGGTTGGTTTGATTTATAGTTTGTAAAACTTTAATTCTGCTTTTCCATGTTTGTTCTATGCTGATTGCTGGAATGTTAACATACTGGCTCATTCTTATGGGATGTGAATTGACAGGTTTCAACATAGTCTTCACCAATGGATTTCAAGATCCATGGAGGCATAAATCCAAACAAACTTCATCTCCATATGGTGAGTTTTCAACTACTTTATTAGAGCATGTTAGAATTGGATCACACACACGCACATAATAAAGAATTACCATAGGAACATGCGTGGTTCCCCAAACACGGGTACGTCCACTAGAGCGGCAAGTGGAAGCTGTTTTATTAATAAGGTTCTTGTTATATTGGTTTTACAATTCAGAGAACATTTATATCTACTATTCCTATTCCAACCCTAATACCCATTATAGTCTGAATACCCATAATGTCCTTATAACACCGTACCCATACCTTTGAAAATTACAAACTATTTATTATCAGGCCTTTGAATTTGTTTGTTTTGACAAGAATTCCTTTGAAAAGTGACTGATATTACAAATATGGCACAGCAGGGGAAATATGAAAAGCAATGCTTATTGAGAGTTTCCATTAATACAGTTCTTGATCAGGGTTTAAGAACATTTCGCTCAAACCTAGCTGGTTCCTACTTTGAAACTGATTGCAGTTGTTGGGTTATGCTATGATACTATGTGCTTCAAGAGTTATTTCTTTTGTTAATAATAATACTCCAAAGGCAATATTTTGTTTCCCATTTTTAATTTGTACCCTCCTTGTTGAGTAAATATTTGGAGCAATATTGATATTCTACTGGACAAACTTTAAGTATTTTGGAGAGAGATTGTCTCATCCTGATGGAGGAAAAGAGGCAGATTGCATATGACCCAAGTCCTTTGGCTATAAGAGCAGATTGTAAGTTGGATTTAGGTTTTCTGCTTGTAAAAAATTCCTACTAGTTTAGCTTGATCCTCTGCGGTTGGATTTTCTCCAGCACAACTGTTAGAGAGGGTTGCATGAGTAGTTGTAACAGACTGCTGTAAATCTCTTGCCATGAACTTTCCCTCTTGCCTGTCTTACTGATCTGGTTAGTCTAAATATCTTCCCTAAATTAATTGAAATTTTAACATTGTTAATTATTCAAAAGCTGCAATGCAAGAGCTTATTAAATTGCTAAAAGTACTTGTCTCTTAATTGGCTATAATCTTAATGCAATTTTTTCATGGTAATACATCAAACTTTCATCATCTACACCTATAGTCTCTGCTCAGACAGTTTAGTAGGCGTAGCCCTCGACAAACAATTTTTTCTTGGCCTCCTCGGACTCTCCTTCACCAGTGTATTTTCCAAGCTGGGCAAGAGAGTTTGCACTTGCCCGTAAAAGCAAAGCATCCTGAGCTGCCTTCACGTTCTCAGGTCTTCCTCCCCATGTCTCGAGGCAAGTGTTCTGAAGGGCTCTTGCGTATGAGAAGGAAACATGCCATGGGTTGGGAGATTGGTTCATCGCGTTTAAGTTCAGAGTAGCCTCCACTTCGGATTGCCCACCAGACAAAAACTGCTCATTTCAAAAACAAATGAATGATATAGTGACTAGTCCATGATTATAAACGTATATTATATTTGTGTGTATAACAGTGAGGTTTTCGGATACATGCCATGATTCCAGGGACTGCAGGGGGAATTCTTCGGCTGAGGAGCTTGAGGGTGTAATCAGCAACCTGTTGTGGTGTAGCCCTGTCCTTGCACTGTGCTCCGGGAGTAACCATGCTGGGCTTGAGGAGGATACCTTCAAAGAAGACATTATTCTCGGCAAGGTAGAAGAAGACCTCTGCCCATACTTTCTGGGCAACTTCAAAAGTCCTGTCAATTCCATGTTCACCATCAAGCATAATCTCAGGCTCCACAATAGGGACCAACCCGTTATCCTGAAATATAAGAGAACACAAAATTTCCATATTGGAAGAGACTTATCACTAGTATGAGTCATCCTAAATGTTAAGAGATAAGGACTTAGTTATGTAATCTCATCTGGATGAGAGAGACAAATCAACCTGAGAAATGGCAGCATAGCGAGCCAGGCCCCATGCTGCTTCCTTCACTGCAAGTGCAGAGGGACCATTGGGAATGCTCACCACAGTACGCCTACAGTATCAACATCAAACATATTCACGAGAATGATGAAGATGAAGACACAGATTAAAAGAGATTTTATCAAACACTTGAGTAGAAAGAGTGACAATTTGTACCATTTGGCAAAACGGGCACCCTGTTGGTAGTAAGCTGCGGAGCGAGAGGCAAGACCATCAAGACCTTGGCACCATGACTCGTCATTTGAGCCAGCCAGGGGAACTAGACCCTGTGTTATACTCGTCATCCAGCATTCAAATAGTAAGAACACATTCATTATTTTTAATTGGAACTGGGACGAATTTAACTGCTAGTTTTGTACCTTGTCAACTTTAATCCCAGGAACAATGCCCTGTTCAACAAGAATGTCGACAATCTTCTTTTTATCAACGGTGGATTGGTAAAGAGTCTCCTCAAAGAGGATAGCACCAGATATGTATTTTCCTAGTCCAGGAGCAGAGACAAGCAGTGTCCGGTAAGCCTGGCGGTTAGCCTCAGTGTTCTCTAGGCCAATTGAGGCCAGACGCTTCCCACAGGTAGCATTCGACTCATCCATAGCCAATATTCCACGCCCAGGTGATGCTACGGTTTTCTACATGTGCCAAAACATAGATAAATTTGAATTGTAATGTTATTGGCTCCTTTATTTATCTGGATTGTTATTATTAATCCATGCTTATGTTTAAGAAGGGACTCATTTATTGGTTAATCAAAGAAAAGATGGTTCAACCGTTGTTCTTAAAGTTCAGTTCATACTACAATTTATACTCTTCTTAGAACTTGAAGCATAATATACGTGGGGCATGTTTGACCATGATTTATAAGTTGGATAAATCAACTCTGTTTAGGTGTTTGCATGTGACTTAATTTTTAATTTATAAATTGACTTATAATTATTTTTTTGAGAAATAATAATTTTTTATTTTTCAAAAAATGACTTAATAAGCAAATTTAATCGAATATAATAATTATTCTAACATTCATCTTTTTTCATAAATTATATCTAATATCTCCCCATCTCCCCTCACTCTCTCTCTCTCTCTCTCTCCTTCCTTTTTTTCTCCAAAAATTTTGGGACGATCGGCAACAGAGAGGGGGGACCGGTCGCCCCCGACAGTGTAAAATGCTCTTGTATTGATTGTCTACCCCACATCAGACGACACCTACCAAAAAATGGGAAGGAGCGGAGCCGTGGTCGCCGGAGAAGGACTATTTTTCCTCCCCTCTCTCCTACGTCTGTCCATCCTTCTCTTTCCTACGTCTCTCCATCCCTTTTCTCTATCCCTCTATTAATTTTTTTTTAAAAAAACAATTAAATTAGGTAATTCTATTCTTAATATTTATTTAAGTTTTGATTTATTATAATTAATTTGAGTTTCAAGTTCCAAAATGTAGAAAGAATAATAATGATTACAAAAAGAATAATACAATATTAAAAAGTATAAAATAATAATAATAATAATAATAATAATAATTAATAACTCGGAGATATTATGCCAACAATAAAAAAGAAGAAGAAAAACTCATAGAAGTTACGATTCTTTTTAATGTTTTATTAATATTAGAACATTGATTTTTATGATGAAAACCTTTACCATTTATTATAATTTATAAGCTATTATTAGTTAAACATATTTATTTTAATTTAATTATTAACTTATAAAATAAATTAATATCAAATATTTTTTTTATAAGTCATAATTAAAAATAATTTATAATTCACTTAAAATTTTAAGTTACAAGTCTTGCCGAACGAGCCCTAATTAATGCTAAGGTAGGTAGCTGTATGTTTCTTAAAATAAGAAAAAACAAGCAAGTGATGTAGTAGTAATTAGTGGAGTAATAAAAGAAAGCATACGGCGGTTTTGACGAGTTCATCGGCATAAGGCCCAGCACGAATGGTAAGTGCGGAGGAAGCAACAGGGTGGCACCGGACCACTGAAACAGAAGGCTGGCGAAGGGTCTGACCTTTTACCCACTCAGACTTGTCCAGAACCAGCTTTGTTGGCTTGAGGAGAGATGCTGATGCTGCGGATGCCATTTTCTCTATCTTTCTTTCTACTGGGAAAAAAGGGATAATGAAGGAATGTGGTTTATGAAGCAAGCACCCTGTCTTATCTCTCTTTCCCCCCTCAAGCTACTCACTCTATCCGTACGTGTCTTAAAACACCACCACACGTTCTTTTTTGGGTTACTGTATTTATAGTTCCTCCTCATCTTGGCACACAGATCTCTCTCTTGAGGCTGTTATAAGCTGTCCAATCAACGAATGCCAGGTGGGTTGATAACTTGCTGACTTAGGGACGACTTGGTTTATTCGAAATATGAAATTTCCTTGAGCTCCTATGTATATGTACCATACAAACAAAGGTTTTGAATGTAGTCTTAACAGCTGTGCTTCGTTAATTTTGCTGTGCCAGAAAAACTAGAATTTTGGGCAAAAATTAAGTGAACCGCATATGGGCCCGGGTTATTTGGAACACTACGCATGATAGATATTTTATGACAGTTAACGGGGGACAATTGAAGTTGGAGTAGCATGGGTCAGTTTTATATTCTGTTCATTTCACACATTCCCATGAGAGATGAGACATTTATTATTTAATTTTTCACATAATAATAATAATAATAAAGGCAAGCTATTCCTTAAAAGGAAGAAAAACCTCAGCAACTCTTGCATTCAATTATTGCAGCAAGCTTTATCTAACGTTGTTGCTGTTAGTTTTCCCATACTGTATCTTTTTCCACCGGGAACAAGAAGAGCCTTGCCACAACCACCACCTCACAAATATATATATAATATATATTTCACATTAGGAATATAAATTTGGTGAAATTAGAAGCCAAAGGCAAATGAATGCAATCTTCTTCAAGGGATAAAACCGCTAACTTGATATGATAATAACGTCGTCTACTTATTCATCATGTAGTTGATCAAGGACGAACGCATATAAAAATGTAAACCAACCGCGTGATATTATTCGATTCTATGCTCCGGTACCCAAAGGCATAAAGTGTCCACACATATACTGAATTGGGTTTTTCCCAATATTTATGGGATATGATATATATGCCCACACAATATGTGACAAAATTGAATTACGACCGAAGTCTAGGCGATAAGATAAGATAAGATAAATTAGAGTGGGTCATTCTTAATTTTTCCTAAATTCATATATACACATGCCATGCGATTATAATTCGACTAAAAAATTTCGCAATACATAACAAGACTCATGCAACATCACCATCATAAAAACGATGCAACATTATCACTTCCACTTTTACCAGGCCTCTTCCAGAAATATACAACCTCCATTGTTCTTTCCCTTTGCGATTTTCCACCTTGCCTCTATTCTCACAAAAACAAACTGCAACTCTCCATACCTCATTTCCTTTAATCTCTTTCAATTCTACTCTTTTTTTTCTTTATCCTTTTTTACTTACCAAGTATGCGTCTCAAAATTGGAAAAAGTATAATTGCATAGTAATTTTGATAGACAGGCAAGGCTTCTTGCGTGCCAAATAATTTATTTTCTTTAATTCATTCCCTCTTTTCTCAACTTAGTGTATACATGTGGCAAATGATATTTAGAAAAAAAGATATAAGTAAGGACTAAATACCTAAAATTCGTTCAGAAAGAAAAACAAATATAAAACTAAAGGAGTGTTTGAGAATTAAGAAATAAATGTTTTATTTTATACCAGTTAAAAAAATTAAAAATCGAGATGGGGTCATGGCCCACCCCGACTCTCTGTGGTGCCACCATTGGATCACACTCTATATATACTAGATAAGGAATGATCTACTGGCACAATTGATTGTAGCCAACAATTGTTTGACAGACGATATTTGTTCATTCGTCTACCAAACAATTTTACAGAGTTATCGACAGCCAACCGTGAGCGTGGACTTTTTTTCTTGTTATATACACGTGTCTCTGTAAATACATATATATAGACACAAGTTTGTATCCAACCTCACAGTCACGGACCTCATAGCTATACAGAAGACCATGCAGACGCTAGAAAATAGAGCAACAGCAAAGCCAGTGATGGATGTGGTAAGAAGAGATGGATACATATACATACAGCTACACCCTCTGCTTAATTGCCACATTTTCTATCCCTGCCAATCATTTTTAAGGCCCTATCCGAAGCATTACCAAGACCCACTTTCAGCTGCTATTCCAAGAATTCATATATCACTTTTAAGTACTCCACGTCTAAATACATACTAAGCTAAATGATGGTGTTTGCAATGACATTGAAGCCACTCCTGTGGGTTTTACTATTATTCAGATGCACAAATTCTTCATCTTGTCCCAACAGGTCTAATGGGTTGACGGTAACTAGTTCTGAAGAAGCCTACGGGCAATGGGTTAAGCAAATGGGCTCATTCAATCACTCTCTCTTCCAGAAAGCAAAGAACAAGTTCAAGCCATGCTTAAAACTCAGAGTAGATAAAAACCCAAGAAAAGGGGCCTTTACTAAAGTGTAGAGCGCCATAAATTCACTTCCAATTTTTAATCATTGGTCAAGGGGTAATCAACGAACTTCTCAACTTTCCAATGGTTTGCATAAAATGGACGAATGGTGCGAGCTTTTAATTTTGGCTCGAATATTTTCAATAATTCGTAAGATTCCTTCCTATATGCAAATTTTCGTGTAGGGAAAAGGTTGAAACTCCAGCAACAATGTCTTACCTAACATTGAAAGGAGCCGGTTCAGACAAAACGATCATAGAGTGGAATGACACAGCAGACAGGAAAGGAAACAATGGGAAGTCACTTGGTACCTACTGTTCGGCAACATTTGCAGTTAATTCTCCTTACTTCCTCGCAAAGAATATCACCTTTAAGGTAAGCTCTATTTAAACTAAACTAAAGTATGATATTATTATTTACAATTAGAATGACGTTGAGAACCACCAAGTTAAAACTGTGCAACAGAATACAGCACCACCACTACCGTCGGGTGCACTAGGAAAGCAAGCAGTGGCACTACGAATCTCAGCCGACACGGCAATTTTTATAGGGTGCAAGTTCATCGGAGCACAAGACACCCTCTATGATCAGACAGGCAGGCACTACTTTAGGGACTGCTACATTGAGTGTTCAGTGGACTTCATATTTGGAAATGGACTTCTCTCTACGATAGCTGTCATTTGCATGCTGTTACGGAGCCTTGACAGCACAAGAGAGAGAGAGCTTGCTACAAGATGCTGATTTCTCCTTTTTTAATTGTAAGGTCGCAGGGTCGGGTGCCCTATCCTTGGGGAGGGCCTGGAGCTCTTTCTCTACGGTGGTCTTTGCTTATACTTGCATGGACAAAATCATCACGCCTAGAGGATGGTATAATTGAGGAGACAAGAACAGGGAAATGTATATTTTCTCACTTTGTCGGTTTTAAGAATGCCTTAAAGATTATTTGCTAGCATTATACTAATTTCAACAATTATGCAATTCTTTTGCAGGACGGTATGTTACGGACAATTCCAGTGTTCAGGACCAGGGGCTGATTTCGGGGGAAGGGTGGCATGGGCCAGGGAGCTCACTCAGCAAGAAGCTAAACTATTTATTTCTATTGACTTCATTAGATGGGTATGAATGGCTTAAGCACTCGTGATGGAATATAGATAAATTAACTAATGTATTCATCGAAAAATGCAAAATGCCATCTGTGCTTGGTAATTTATTTTCAGCAACAGCCTCATTCTCTTGAGATTTTATGCACAAGTTCTACTCTTTTATCAGCAGAGTTTAGCCTTACACTAATGAAATGAAGTTTGTGCTTTGTGATAAACTTGAGATTGTGAGGGAGCAACATAGATCCGTGAACGTTCAATTAACCCACACAACACGGGCTAAACAGTTAAATATTTATTCAAATAATTAATAATTGAATTATATATTGTAAATTCTTTCAATCAATTATTAAGTTAAATATTTAAATAGATTATTGTGTATTTATTTAGTTATGATTATGATAAAATAATTATTTTAATTTTATTTAAGATGGTAATGGAATTTTATATTAACGTTTATATTGACAAAATTTGCTTAAAATTCTAAGCCAAATAAAATTATGAAACTCAAGTTTTAATTTAGTTATGGCAATTTGTTAGAAATGAATTCACTATAAACGTTTAACTAATGTTACAATTATTATATTTCAAATTCACATATATTATTAATTATGTGATGTAGTTAAAAATTTAAATTTTAATGAATTAAATTAATTAGGATATTAATTTAATAATGAAGTTCGCGACAAATATTAATATAACGTTTAAGATGTAATAATTATTGATGGGTAACAATTTCAGTGTTATGATAAAGTTTTTTATCAGTAAATTTTCTTTGATTTATGTTTATGGTACCAATGCAGCCTTTATGAAAAGTGAGAGACCAAAGTAAATACAATATTAATTATAAATAAAATCAAGTTATACACATGACAATAAAACAATTTTTAAACAATATAATTAAAAAAAATAGTGTGTTTCACTCGAGACAATGACAAACACATTATAAATTAGATCATGTAAACTTCAAATATATACCTTTTAAGTCGCCAACTTCAAATTCTATTAAATGATTCGATTGTGTTTGTTACTTTTTTAAACGAGATTATTCTTCAAGAGAACTAATATTTTTACAATGTAAATTGAAATTTTTGCAAAACTCTACTCATATGAGTAGAACCTTACGAAAGTATCAATTATCTTCTTCGTGAAAGTATCAATTATCTTCTTCAAATGTTTCTTTCTCAACCATATCTCGATAACATCTCTGTTGAATAAAATATCTTCTTTTTTTTTGTGTGAAATCTATCGAGGTTTAATAAAAGTGAATTGTAGTGAATGAATTTATAAGTAATATGAATAAAAAAGAAAAAAGGATCTTCCTTTTTTATATACCTATTAGAGATAAGAATGTTTCAAAATTTAGTTGATTGAAATTTGTATAATACTTATACTAATTTGAATATGAAATAAAAAGATCTTCCTATTTTCTATTCCTTTTAGAGATAAGAATATTTTTAAATTTGGATAGTATTTAGTTAATACAAATTTGAATAATATTTATGTTAATAGGAATTGAAAAGAAAAAATTATAACTATACAACATTCAGAATATATCACCTCACCTCGCAATAAACATGTAAGCACAAAATTAAATCATATATCCTCTTATATTTCGATTGGAGTAAAACTAACATAAAACTTGAATATATGACATAATATAATGTGTTATATTGTCTTAATTAATTACTTAAAATTGTGATAAGGAATTTTGTAATAAAATTTGTAAAATTAAAATTAAAAATTCTTTTAGAAGTTACTTTTTCTATTAGATTAGTTGGATTTCTTTTGAATTTTTTACAAATTTAGACAATATGTATTTAATTATTATAAATTTGTATAGTACTTATATTAATTTGAATAGGGGAAAAAAAGATCGTCATTGTTTCAATTCCTCTTAGAGATAAGAATATTTTTAAATTTGAATAATATTTAATTGATACAAATTTTGATAGTATTTATACTAATATGAGTTAGAAAAGTTGTACGCAATTAATTAAATAAGCTCACCAACCCCGTGTAAAACACGATTGACATGGATAATGTCTCGTTATGTTAATTATCAACATAATTAATTAAATATAAAATAAGTATTTAATTAAAATTTTGAAAAGATAGTTGTAATTATTAAATTATTAAATATTTATTTGAATAATAAATTATTGAATCGTATATTGTGTGTTCATGCGATCAATTATTAGCTAAACATTTGAATGGTGTATAAATTTATTTAGTTATGATTATGAAAAAATAATTATATTTATTTAAATTTATAATATAATTCTACATAAGTGTTTATATTAACAAAAAAAATTAAAATTCTAATATGAATAAAACTAGAATCACTATAATTCTTCAACTAAATTTTTAGTTATTGCGTTTTAAATATATTTATTATATTATTAATATAATTAATCTTGTGATTTGATAAAAATTTAAGTTTTAATTTGGTTAAATTTATTTTAAATACTTTATAAATTTGGATAACATATATTTAATTATTATAAATTTACATGGTACTTGTATTAATTTGAATAAAAAAATAAAAATATTCTCAAATAGTATTTAATTGATACAAATTTAGATAATACTTATGTTAATATGTATGATTAAAAAAATTAAACCAAAAATTAATAAAACTAAATCAAGTTTATGCTTTTAATTATATCGACTAATTATATATAGTTGATAGTTGATGACTTAAAAAATACAGGCCCAAACTAAAATCAAAACTAATTCACAAAAACTCGAGCATATACTAATGTAAGCACAAAAACCAACTGTGGATAGCAACCCACACATAAGCCGGATAATCAACCCACTTGAGTCAATAAAGCGTACCTGACAATCAGATGGTAGTCTAGTCCCTTAGCAATGCCCTACACGGCTACTCAGTAGAGACGACCATGGTTGGACTCTTACTCCCTTCCCCTTGATGCAATTGATTCTTAATAGTAACAAAAAAATACAGCAATTATTTAATAAAGCTTACCTGACATGACATTTCTCATTGTAGAATAAATAAATGAGAGAACAAGAGATAAATTATGAAAGAAATATTTAACTGCCTAAAGATACTCGATTAAAGAACAAGCAATGCAGCAGCCAGCAGTAAAATTAGAAGGCAAAAGGGTAGCGATCGACCACGAATATTTCAGTTGCAAAGCTGAACATGCAAAACATTGCCTTTATTTCACTACACAAGTTATTATCTTGTGAATTACATGTTGCCAAGTTACACATACAACATACAGCGCAACCATTACATTGAACTACAATTACATTATTTATTCACAGCAGCAGTAATGGGTGCTTTTACCCCAGGTACACTGTACAAAACCCACCGCACCCTGCCAAAAGAATAACTTAAAGAAAAGCCATCACGTACCACCAACATTTCATCAGGACTGGAAGAGAGTAACAGTTGCTATATAGCCATTCTTCATGACCTGCAAATATAAGCGGTATCTTTATAAGCAATCAATTTATTTTTCCTTTTAAAAAAAAACTACAAAATAACATCAGCCTGACACTTGCAACATATAAACATAAAAAGAAAAGCAACAACTCCAATTCAGTGCACCAGGGGGTAGGGGATACGTGTGCATGTGCCTCCGTGTGTGTGTGGAGAGAATTTGAGAATTGCTGAGGTTTAACAGATCTGGGTACAGAGTATACACAGAGAGAGAGAGAGAACTGAATAATTGCAGAGAGGCTTAACATGTGTATGTATGTGTATATAGAGTAAGAAATGAGAGAGGGCGGAATGAGTGAGAGAATTAGTGAGACAGGAACAAAGAGGCAACCAAGAAAAACTAAAAACTGAAAATTTAAATTGTTCACTCACCTCGAATGCAATATTTGGATAACCATATACAAAAGTAGGTCCAAAAGGATTGCTAGTGGAGCCTTGTGTTTGGATAGCAGCTCGGCCACAATCCCCGAGGATCTCCTATAGAAAGAAATATAATTTCAGTTATTGCATATATGAAAGTGAAGCATGTGAAATTGAAAATTAACCAATTTAGAGATCTTCATCAGTAGAATAATTCACTTGATAAATTCTGATGGAAAAAACTGCAACATGATGGGGAAAACTTGGGGCTTCTAAAAGAACACATTTCTTTTCTCTCTTTTATTTTTGGGTCCATGTAAGTGATATAAATTATTAAATTTTCAAACTCCTACCATAATAAACTATTATATCATAATAACTAAAAGTAGGACTCCAAATGTTACATCAAAAAATAGTCGGGGGGGTCACTTGGTCCGTTTGATTTAGGTTAATTTTCTGCTTATTACTTTTCTTAAGCAACTAGTGATTTGGGAATGTTAGTTCCCCTTTCTGGGGATAAAAAAGAAGTGCTTTTAGCCACAAAATAATAATAATATTAATAAGCATGTTAAAGACTGCTCAGTTGGATTATTTCAAAAATTGCTTATTGGAGTCCATATATTTAAGACTCGTCTATCCTCTAACAAGGTATATAATAGTAAGAGTAACTTAAATAATGATATAATAATTTACATATTTGAACAATGGACATAATTTTTGAAAATTAATATAATAGTACTTCTGCAAAAAAAAAAAAATCAGTTACAACAAACAGATCTTCACTATTTCATCAATCACTTATAAGCAGTTATAACTTCATCAGGAATCACATTTTGAACAAATATTTCCAGATAAAACAAAAAAGCATATTAAACGTTTTAACATTAGAAGAAAAGTTTATCTTCACTTCCTCAAATTTTGTGTTGGGGGTAATGCTGCGTTTTGAGGTATCAACTTCTTGTTGATTCTTCTCAACTAAAGAAATTTAGAGAAGAGATGTCAATCACTTTCCATGTTAGCAAGACCAAAAGAAAAAGATATTTCAGCTATCAGTTATGAAATAACTTACAATCAGAACTGTAGATAACAAAATTGCATTTCATGTATGAATTAAAATCTGCATGCCCTGGATAGTTGGTATGCAGAACAAACTTCTTGATTTTATGTGTCTGCATATACAACAGATCAATTCAAAAGTAAATATTAAGATTCACAAGAGCCACACCCTTATGAAAAAAAATCACTAACAATATCAGGACGAAATACCTGTCCATCAAATAAAATATCCACACCACGGGTAAAGTAATTGTAGAAGTAATCACCACATAGGGTTGTCCGGGGCCGAGGATCGGATGCAGAATGAATCACCATTTGGTCTACCTGAAACAATCAATGTCAATTTTACAAATCTCCACTTAAAATATCAGACTTGGAAAGGATGTAATAGAAAGGATATTTCAAAAGTATCTACATCCAACACCCATCAATGGCTCTACTTCTCACAATACCAATTGACTATGTATAAATTTGCCATATTATCAAAACTATATATTAATGGCTTGTACAGTAGAGCTCAGATTATAACTATAGAACAGCACAAAATAGGAGTCCAAATCCCTCAATTGAGCTGCTTGGATGTACCTGTTTTTGATGGATTCCGCATGGGCGACCTAAATCAGTCCATACATCCTGCATTGAAGCACAATAATATTATACTGAGGAAAAAAGGAGAGAGCGAAAGGACAACTTAACAAGTCATAAACATCAGCTGCAACTATAGTATTCCATCCCTTCTCACATAAATTGTCACAATCTGATTTTTATTCGTCTCCAAATGACGGCCACATAAACCTACATTGGAGTATCTTAACAGTAACATATTGAAAATCAATTTATAAACAAGCAGTTTGTTTTCAAAAATTGACTTCCTTGATTAGCCTGAAATCAGCAATTAAGACCATCTTAGGAGGGAGGGAGTATTTCAACTTGATGGTGGACACTCAAATTCCCTTTACTTACATAGCAGGTAACCACATTAAGGATTCAAATAGTATTAAGGGAACCAAGGAATAAGAGAAAAAACACATAAGCATCGGGTAAAAAAGAAAAGTCCCACTCCTATTAACATAGGAACTGGAAATGGAAGGAAAGGTATTATCCAAGCATATTGATATGTCTGTTCCATAGCATACCTTAATGATTAAAATGTACACACGTGGATCTGTGTGATGTAGGTAACAAGGGCATATAAATTTCTCCTATTCTTTTCCTCATTCAACAGGTTACCAAGTAAATGAAAAAGTAACAGAAGAAACTAAAAATAAAACATGGCCAGGTAAATAGGAAAGGACAACAAATATGATTGTGGTCCCACCAAAATCTGCACTAGCAACACACGTGTGATGAAGGATATCAACAAGAAGATAATTTAGAGTATAGGTGTGCCCTTCAAAAAGTTCAATTCTATAGGGGAAGTGGTGCAATTACACTAAAGAGAAGATGCTTATGCCCTTCATTTTGACAGTGAAAGAAAAGATATTACAGTAGAGAGGAGATGCAGCTTGCAGTTTGCAGCCAAATCCAATTGAAACCTTAAGTAACATGACAGTTACCAAAAAAGCCCTCTTCCGGCATATACCAAATTGTCACAAGACAATTTCCTCAATGATTCACAGAAGAAATTCAGTTTTATATAACTAGGTATATTTTGAATTACCGCCATCAGATCAGAATTCATAATTTATTCAAGAACCAGCAGCAATGATAACTCCCAAACTCAAGGACCGAGCCAGGATGCAACCCAAAGGGAGCAAAACTGCATTAGTTTAATCCACAGTGAGAAGTGAGCCACTTTTCTACAATAATTACATATAATACTACCAAATGCATTTATTTTTTCTCTAACGCCAATCACAAAAAAGTTCTTATATGTGGTCCACTCTCATCCAAACTTTATATATACTACCTACATATCATTCCAAAAAACTTCAACTACTAACTAGTCATTTCCTCCTGTATTTGACTCCAATAGTCACTTTTCAATTTTTCCCTCATCATTCAACCTGAATTTTTTGAAATTCTAAGCTGTTACATCCAAACAAAAACAACCCCATCCAAATGTCACTACAAATACTTGTGTTCCAATGAGTACCACCAAGGCTACCATTCTTTGAAAAGGAGTGCAGAATTCAGATTCTTTCACCTCTACGCACTGTGTGTGTGTGTGTGTGTGCACATGCTTTTGCACTGTGAGAAAGGTTGCTTTTTAGATTCAACATCCACAAGAATAAGATGGCATCAGAAATTTTCAATAAATTGCACAACATTGATTGATCAAGAAGATGATAGTAAATTAATAACGGACTGCTTATCCAAAAATATTAATAATAAATTTGTATTCACCCACCAAAGCAACAGTCACTTCCATTAATAGAGAACAATGCCAACAAAAATGGTGCAAGATATCTGCGCACGCGGGCAAATGGAAAAACAGAAATCTAACATGTGTTGGCAACAAGAAATCTAACAGATAATAAACAGGCAGACCAGGAAATATCTTCCAACATTAAATACTTCAAATAAACATAGCTTACCTGTGGAGATGCACCAAAAGGGATATGCTGCCCGCCCACAGTAAACCACACTTCTTCACCTAGCTGCTCAATGAAGATGGTGAAAGAGTTAGATCCATTTACTGCAGCCAACTCCAAACGGTCAGAGTCAGGTCAACTAATAAAGTAAATACAGAAGCAACTTAATGCTCGCACGCATGAGACGACAACTTTAAGCCAGTTAAAAGATTTTCATTTTTTTCACCAGCTTACAATCACAGAAAACAGAAACTGAAATAAAATGATGGTTGCATAAACCGTGTGGTTTGGTTCAAATTAATACGGATTACCTAACGAAACCTATATTTCTTTGTGGCTGATGATAGTGGGCACATAGAAAATAATCAATGCAAATTCAACATCTTATGGCGAACCTAATTTATAATTATGTCATTTATTTTTATTTTTTGAAAGTAATTAATTACACTGTTTTTATTTTTTGCAAGTAATTAATGACATTATGAAGGTAATTAATTACATAACAATAAAATCATGATATTACACTGATGCTTGGGGAAATAAGGAAGGGGGGAGTATGATCGTGGTGAAAGGTAGTTATCAAACCTTAGCATGCACCTCTTCCATGTAGAGGCTGCCAGCAGGCAGTGGAGGAACAGTTGCCTTCTTCATTAAAGAACCAACCCCAACTTTACTATCGGTAGAACCGTCGTATATACAAACACGGCATGTAACAGGAGTTGTGCCATCTGGAAATTCCAAAGGCAATTCCGCTTAACACAAAAAGGACAAAAGTGAGCTTACTATAAGCATTATATATCCAGAAACAATATTAATTATAATACCTTCTCCATCGCAGAAGCACTTTGTGTATTGAGTAGGAATAGGGAAAGCAAAGGACAATCCCTAAAATAAACAGAAATCAAACACCTCCCAGTTGAAAAGGACTTAAAGAAACAGCGAGGGAGATTAAGTAGTAGCTGAACATACTGGATAAAACAGTGTGTAGACACCTCTGTTTTTGTCATAAATCCCAGGAAATGTTGGACCAAAAAGAGCATATACAGCTACAAAGGTAGCTAAAGTGGTTGGCCCTCTGAAATTAAGACAAAGTCAGGTGCAATAATTAAAAGAGGTATTAAGAATCTAAGGCTAATTTCAGGAGAAAAGGAGCTCACCCAATCAAAGAAGTAGCATACCGCATTTGAAGTCGTTTTATATCAAATATTTCAATTAGGCGCAGCCTCTGATACATAACAGAGTTAGCATTAATAAATATGATTCATTTACAGACATCTAAGATCAACATGGAGGAGTTCAAAAGTGGAAATTCAGGTAATAAAGAGCGAATATGATGCACTCTCATGAATCTCAGCTGAACTTTTTGAACTACTTTATCTTCAATATTTGAAACTTTAAAAACAACTAAATCCGGCAGGAACAGATTACCAAATGAATAAAACCTAATGAGAACAGATATCACTAAATGCATGGATCGAAAGAATACCTGTGACCAGGGATCAAAACGGATATGAAAGCCATGATCTGGGAAGCTTATAACAATATCCAGCTTCAAAGGCTCCTGCAGAAAATAAGCATGAAAATGAGGGATGAAGCCATTCCTATGGAATGTTTAATTGCTAGTAGCTAAATCAATAACTAATAGAGTGCGAATCCATTAATCCCCACATCGAATATCGAAAGAAAGATTGTCAAATACACTTAAGCATGTGCATACTTGATCAACCAAAACAGATACAGAGAAATAATATTGGCTAATTAAACTCTGTCCTTGAATTCAGCCAGCGAAAAACAAAACAATGATCATTCAATCATAATCAAACACAACAAATATTTTTAAAGATACAACTATCATGCTACTGCCAGCAGAGGAAAATGTAACTGTAAATGTTGAACTAAATTTTTGTTTTTGGGAGATTGGACGGATTTGAGAGAGAGATTGATCTTTTTTCAAAATAAAAAATACAAAAAACGAGTCTCACCACTAACATAGCCAAATGACTCATTTGATCTGTATTTATTTATTTATTTGGGGAAAACTCTCTGATCTATCAGAAGGGGGTCTTAAAACAAGTTCAGTATTGCATTTGAAGAACTAAATGGCCCCTGAAAAAGTCCTCAGTTTTTACATCAATTTAAAGCAAGATAACATTTGAGGCTCAAAGATGCCAATGCATTCATTCTTGTAATCTTGCTTATCTTAACAAAAGAAGATTGTTCATTAGGAATTTAAAAAAAAATCTGAGAAAGAAAGTTCAGCACGCCATTGACACAACCATGTACCATCTGTGTCATAAACAACAACAAAATCACCATTAAAGCTCATCTTTTCCTGCACGGGGATGTCTCCATTAAACATCATAAATCAAACCAGTATCGTTTAAAGTGACACGTATCATAAGTATCTTAAATCATTTTCATTAATCAATACCTCGTCAAAGTACTTCACGTGAACAACATCATAGATTTTGGGTTGCTGCTCTATTTGGGCAAATGCTTCACAAATCGGCATCCCTGAAACAAAACCAACATGTATAAGCACAATTCACAGATAATCAACATAAGCAACCACCAACACTTGGTCCAATAGAATTAAAACGACTAAATAACACAGTTCACATAATTCGGCTGACAAATCAGACGAACAAAAAAGTTAATCAATGAACCAAAATGCCAACCCAGTAAACACCTAAAAACCTAGACATAATCATCGCTTTATCTCACATAACGCCGACTATCATTCAATTCAATGTAAAACCAACAACAACCATTTCAACAATTTAACCTATAAAATAAACAAATGTAACACATAAATAGAGGGGTTGGTAAATTACCGAGAGTAAAAGGTCCAATTCCGAGTCCAGGACGGAGATCAAGAACGATGGCACCCATAGCCGTGCCCTCGCACCTGCGTCTAGGTCTCTGCAACATAATTATATTATTAACGTGTTCTTCTTTTCCTGAATTTTGTTTGGATAAATGAAAAACTCCGTTTATTTAGGGATTAGGCTTTCGCAGGGGGTTCGATTGCTTGAGAGTAGTAATAGTAATATATACGAGTTGTGTTCTAAGCGACTCCGTGCAATTGCCCCCCGTCGCACGAAAAGTTGGGTACCTGGCGATCTTAATCGACGTGCCAGTCTCCCATAGGTAAAATTATTCGGTACTCGTCAGTTATGTTTGTTTGTAAAATATATATTTGAATTGGACTATTTATATTACTTTAAAATTATTTCGTACTTTTTTTATCCCATGATGAGAAATTATTAGTCATTTCGTATTAGATTATTAGTCCCATAAAACCATTTAATAGGTGTATTCAATTAAGACTTTTAAAAAATTTTAAAAACTCTTTTTAAATGATAGATTTTTATAGAGTTCGTTGACTTTTAATAACTTTAAAGACTTTTAAAATGACTTTTAAAGACTCCATGAAGTAAGTGGCATACTTTTATAGACTTTTTACTAAAGACTTTGATAGACTTTTATATACTTTTAATATATCTTGTAACTTACATCATTAAGCATTTGTTGAAGAGGTCGGGCAATATGCTTTGAAGAAAACTATAGAAATGATGAACTGGATAGATTGGTTTGGTCTGGAAACATCCCCATCTTTACACATTTGACATAATAGAGTATCACATAACCTAATGATCACAAATGGATAAAAAGTTAAGGGGATAACTGATTTAGAGAAAATTACACATTGTCATATAATGAAAAAAAATTATAAACCACATAGAACTTTAAAAATTTCTATTATTTTTTTTATTGCTGGTACCTAAATATTGTAATTACAATTTTAACTCAACAACATAAAATGACATTCGCAACCAAACGAAATGAGGGGTTATTCATGAAAATTATCTATAGAAACAGTTGCTAAAATGCAAACAATTCTATTAGACAGTTTACTTAATATATCATTATTTATCAAAAGTTTTATAGGAGGCATTTTCAAATCACCAGTATAAATGACACCCAAAATATATTAAATCAATACTAACATGTAAGCTTACACTTGATGAGGATGAACTATGTTATATTTTTATTCCCTAAATACTAAGTTTTTGTAATTATTTTATACTTAAATGTATTAATATTTATTTTAATTTAGTTTTGATATATTTTGTGAGTTTTCAATTAATTTATATTATTTATATTATTTTATGTTATTTTATACTATTTTTATTTATTAGTTTTTAAGTATTTTTATTATTTTAAGAAAAATATTTATTATTATGTGTTTTTATTAATTTTATTTGTATTTATTTTATATTATTTTCATCTTCTCCCTTTTTCAAATATTTGAATGTTTTTAACAAATATTTGAAAAAGTCTTTGGGCATGATGTCAAACATTGGAAGACTTTGAATATGAATAAATCTCGTTTTAAAGTCTATCAAACTCCACCATTTGATAGAATTTTTTTAAATCTATGACTTTTTGAATACCAAAATACTTTTATAGACTTTATAAAAAATTTAATTCAATATCACATAACTTTTAAAGACATTAGAAAAGTTGTAATTGAATACCACTAAACTTTTATAAACTCTTAAAATGTCTTGATTGAATACATCTAAACTTTTAAAGTCTTTATAAATTCTTACAAATCCTAATTGAATACACCTTCCTAAAATGAGAGGGATTATTAATCCCAAATTCATCATGTGATTATATAATCCCTCATAAATAGCCTTAAGAATGATAAAAAATAGTCCAAGGATTATTTAAAGGATTATTAATCCCTTATCATATGATAAATATAGTTCAAAATAATATTAAATTAATACAAATAGTCCAATCCCAAGTATAATTTTTACAAACAAACATAGTCGTAGAGTATTGACACGTAGTGTCGTTTTAATATATATAATGGCTCTAAATATAAAAAATCTATACGTATTAAAATAATAATATATAATTAACTTGAAACGCAATGAAATAATACTCTAAAAACACTCGATAATTTCTCACAGAGTTATATGAAAACCCTTCTTTTATTACACAAGTGCCCTAATTATTACCCTTCTATTTCTTTTTCCCCCAATACTTACACATCTCTCTCCTTTCCCTGAGAATAACTGATTTCTTTCTTTTTCACCTCAATATGAATCTTGTCAGACCATTACCACCATTCCTTACTCTGGCTAGTCCCTACCCCATCCCAAAAGAATAATAATTACCTTAAACCTTAAACCACGAACATGCAAAATGGTTAGGACTTTCAAAAACTGTCATATATTTAAAGAATGGACATTTTTAACAATTTAATGAACTTTTAAACTTACTTTAGATGATTCCGCTTTAGGGCTTTTTGATTTTGCAGATTGTTCAGCTGGAGAGCTCAATGGTTGTATAGGCGGTAGAGGCACGACTGTGATCACTTCTGGCTCCTGATTAAGAGAATTAGGATAAGTATCAATTTCAGGGTCATTGAGATTGAAATGGCGAAAAAAAATCTCAAACCCATTGTGTAATAGCATCATCTTAACCTCTTTACCCATTATCACAACCTTTTGTTGAATCTTTAGAGTTCTGCACTTCAATTTATATTTCGATCAAGTTCTTTGAGAGCTCGCTACGACATTATATATATTTTGTGACGTTAACATAACTACACATTTTTATCACGCTTGAAACTATTTTAGAATTTAGCTTACCTACCAATTTTTCATTTATTATATTATATATACGTGTGTAATCAAAATTATGAGAATATTTGTGAGACATTTTACTTATAGGATAACTTGTTAGATTATCCTAATATATTATTTTTACCTTTAACAAAGCTACATCCTAATATATCATTTTTACCTTTAACAAAACTACATTCTAACCCGTTTAAATTTATTTTCCTATTTGTTATTCAATGTTTGAATTCAGAAAAAAAAAAACAAGTAAAATTATAAATTATCTATGGTCAAATATGCATAAATTGTGTTATGCATGTTCATATATAGTCATATCAAATAAACTTAATTAAAAAAAATAATGACATTTAAAACAATAAATATGTATGTTTGAAATTTGCAACAGAGGACTTCACAAGATTAAAAGAGATGAAACTTGCACTTTAGGTAACCTTATGCTAAAAATATGTTATGAATTAATTTTATTTTTTATAATACGATATGACATAAAAGACATGATCATGTCCTTTGGTCTCTTCGTGTGATGTCTTGCAAACATAATATTCATTGTACAATATGTCAATTAATTTTAGTATGGAAACAACTATAAACTCCTTCCTGCTCACGCCAGAGGGAGCAACGTACCATAACACAAGATTTGGCATGTGACGGTTTAAACGTAACATAACTTAGTGAAGGAATCATTAAACCATAAAAGTGATCAAACAGTTTGAATCTAAAATATGTTTTGGCCACGGGGCATATATATATATAGAGAACATAAATACTAGTTTACGTACTGAAGTTCGTGTTTTTTTTAATAGAAAAATTGATATTTTTACATATTAATTTAATATTTTTATAAAATTAAATAGAACTCACTTATAAAAATATTAAATTAATTTAAGAAAATATTAATTATTTTTTTTATAAGAAATATAAGTTGAGGAGGTTCATTGAATCATTGCACTAAGCTATTACTATATCGATCGTCGAATTTAAGTATTTTACTTTTATTTATCATAAAATTGTCCGTAAATAACACGGGCAGTCTTTTTAGAATTTATGCACTTATATTGGGTATTGCCGTATTGCGCTCGTTATGTTTTTACATACAAATTATTAAAGGTATTACTGTTTTAAACTATAAAATTACTATTAATTTAAAAAAAATTAATTTAAGATATTATTAAATTTAAAATGAACACGATTTATTAAAAAATTTAACATAATAAATTTTGTAATTACTAGTACTCTTTAGATGGTTCATAATTATATTGACATAAACTAATTGAATTTATGTTAATTTTAAATTTAAAAATATCTCAAATTAACTTTTCAAAAGTCAATATTAATCTTATAACTTAGAACGAAAAAAGTATATAATAAGCCATTGTCAATTCAAATGTGAGTTGATTTGATTAATTTTGGTGAGTTGTTTATTAATCAGTGAGTAATGACCACTTTAACTTAAAAATATACTTAAGTTGGTATACACACTACTAACGAGGACTTCAATCTTTTAAAAATTTGGTCGAATCAATTTCGTTGATCATGAATTTTGTCGAGGTTGGCATTAAAAGCTCTTCAAATTGAATCACCACATACTCGTAATCAACTATTTATATTCTTTAAATATCTTTTCATATTTTTAGATTACTCCAAATTTTATGTACATGTATATATATATACAATCATTTATGTTTCCACGATTATTAATAATAGTTGCTCGGCCCTTTGATAACATTAATTTTTTTACTCAATAACAACGCCAAATTCATTCCCAAATTAGATAGGAGAGGAAAGATGAAATAAGGAAAGAGAAAGTGAATCAGAGTTATCGCGAATTTTTATTATTATTCGATAAATAAGTATATGGATCTCAACCGTTAAAATCTGGAGTCTGACATAAAAATTCGTGTCAGGTCCCACATTTTAATAGTTAAGATCTATGTAGTGTTTTATGTAGTGTCTGGTTGTAGTGTATGTAATATTATCTTTATTTGATCGGTATTTACTGGTAATTGTCGATGTACGATGCGTTAAATTTAGAAATATAGTTTTCGAACGTTACAAGGCTGATTGAATCTTCATCACACCAGATAGAAATGCGAGTTTATGGGTAAAATTTGGAATTGGAGAGGGCTGTCGATGATGGTGAAATTTTGTAGATGAGAAATATTTAAAGATATACGTACCATACAAAGAAGAAAAGGAATTTTTATGAGTTGGGTCGCATAAAAAGGATAAAGTAATGGTCTTAATACTGACTACGTGTTTGGGTAACAAGTTCCGACTTTTTATTTCTTTCTTTATTTTTACCCACTATTTTTTAGTACTTTACTAACATGATAAAACCACATGTCCAATTGTCCATACTGTTCTATTGTTATTATAAAATTGTTCAAAAAAAATAAAATCTATCAAACACATATTATCACACAAAAATAAAAATTAAATATTTATGAATCAATAAAATTATATATATATATATATATATATATATATATATATATATATATATATATATATATATTATTTGCAATAAATTGTAAGAACATTTTAATAGAATTAGAACATCTACATAAACAAAGAGTTTAACTTATAATAAAAAAAGTTATATTGTACCGTATAAAAATAATAACAACACATGTTATTGATAAATATTTTTAAAAAATAAATAAACATAAGTACAAAAGAAATAGCAAAATAAATTATTATATTTATAAAATAAAAAAAAATCACACTAGCCCCGCGCCTTTCCTGAACTATCAAACTTATTATTTTATAAGCAAAAGATGCGAGTTGTTTCACGATCCCAAGGGTTCACACCCATAACATATAATGAAACTAGCATTTTAATATCATTTTGTTATTTATTATTATAAAACTCATATATAAGGATATTAGAAAAAATAATATATAAATATATATCTTTTATAAATTGTCATATAGATGATTCTTGTGAAATTTTACCTATAGTAGTATGTACTTTTATACTAGCACCTCAAATGCAAGCTACGTTCTCCTTTTGTCTCTACCTATATATTTTTTATAAAGATAATCTCATTTAAAAAATTTGTAAATATTAAAGATATGTTTGTGTCTAATATTTATTTTTAAAAATAATAAAATTTTATTCTAGTGTTAATAGCATGATTATAATAATTATGATAAAATTTTAAAGATATTATTTTGTTTAATTTATACTATTTTAATAAAAAGTGAACTCATTTTATAAAATAAAATAGAATAATATTGGAAATTTTTGTGTGTGGAATAGACATATGTTGGGAACCTTCTTCTTAATACTAAAATTTAAAAATTCTCGCATTTAATATTTGTTTTCCTTAAATACAAAAAATGCATGCTTTACACACGTACCTACGAAATAGATACTAATCTTTTTTATTTATATTTTTTATATTAGACTCATATTTAAATACACATTTTAATTTTGTTATTATCAAGATTTGATCTCTCAATTTTATAAATACTGAAGAGTATCATTAGGATTAAAGATTACCACTAGGGATTGATATGAACTTATTTAAGCGGTTTTGCAGCAACATATTAATTATTTTAACAAAAATATGTAACAGGCCACACTATCAAAAAATATTTTATGTTCTTAAAATAAGTAAATAGAATGTTATTCTCTCACGTACTTGTGAGTTTTATCAAAGATGAACTCTTTAGGTATGTGAAAGAAAAAAGTATTTTGTTCACTTATTTTAAAAATAAAAATAAAATAATCTCTCCAAAACATGAGGAAGATAAAAAAGAAATGACAAACAGATTGAGTTTGCGTGTTTAGCATGACAACTTTGATTTACCCAAACTTTCATAACGCACAACAGCGACCAAGGCTCGACAACTCCCCCCGTTATAAAATTACATATGCATGCGTTTTTTTTATTGGTTAGCGAACATTTTTACTCTCTCTCTCGTTTTTTTCTTGAGTTTCGCTGTGTATGGCAATTTTTTTTAATTACAATTGCGGTGTATATATTACATAAAATTATTATATTAAATATATTATTAAAATATTAATAATTATAAACTAATAAAAATTTACGTAACTTATAATAATTTTTTATATATATAATATAGCAAAATATATATCATTTCCCTTATTTCTTTTGTAGAATTGACCAGTTGTAGTATTTGGGTTAATATTTAATAACAAGTCCAGCCGACGTAAAGGCAAAAACCCAACCCACCCAACACACGGACACAGTTGTTCACACGGCTTAGGCAGCCACTCGCACCAAATTATCGTATCTCTTTATAGCAATATATTGCTGTCCCCCCACCCGTAAAACGACCCCGGAGCGGTCAACATCAGCACCTCCACTGAATCTCTGTATGAGTCCACAATCAAAACTCAAAAAACCATTACAAGAAGCCAGAAATCTAGGGTTTGTGTAATAATCTCTCAGCTCAAATCCTCATGGGAGACCAAAATTGCGGTCCTGGACCTCAGGTGAGTCGGAGTAGCATAAGCTTAGATGAAACTGTGCGAGCGGTAGAGTTCCCGAACATCGATGGCCAGTGCCAGCCCATTCACGGAATGGATGACTCTAATCTCATCGGACTTCCGGTGGCTGTAGCCGGAGATTCTGTCGTCCGTGGTGAAGAGAGGACTGCTTTTACCGTGGAACTTAAGACGAAGGTTAAGCGGAAGCGAGGGAGGCCACCACGGGGTCAGACGAAACCACCACCTGCGAAGAAGCAGAAGGAAGAAGAGGAGGATGTCTGTTTTATATGCTTCGACGGCGGGAGTCTTGTGCTTTGTGATCGCCGGTGAGGATTTCTTTGTTTGGAATGGTTCAATTTCATTTTTATTTCCACATTGTATAGCTTTCTTAATTGTAGTATTGCTTTCGAAAGCCAAAAAAAAACACGTTCGTTTACTGATGCTAAAGTCTTATAAAAGGAAAAGTATTTTGCAAATGGCATTTAAAAGAGTATCTTCACTAATCATGCATTCTGCTATGGTTTAGGGGTTGTCCCAAGGCATATCATCCAGCCTGCATCAAGAGGGACGAGGCATTTTTCCGATCAAAGGCTAGGTGGAATTGCGGTATGTTGATTTAAAATTTTAAATGATTTATAATGTATGTCCATTTGACGCCTGCATACACACACACACATATATATATGTATGTATGTACATATATTCATTATATTGGTATTTGGTTTTGTTATTGGTTCTGGACCTCTCTCATAATTTGCTGAAACCTTTGCCTTTAGTTATTTTATAGAGTAAGTTAAAGAGCTTGCAAAAGTTGTAGAGTTTCTTCAGTTGATACATTCTCACCTATATGGTTGTAACTTCCCACGTCATAGAGTATGTATGGTATGAGAAATACATTCTCTTATGTTGGTCTGTTCCCACCAAGTAAAAGACCCTATCACCAAACTTGGCATAAAGTCACTGGATTATGGAGCAGATAGGAGTACTCACAACTCTTGAACCACTTCACAATGTAGAAGGAAATGGTTGGTTTGCTCTTTATATTTTCGGCATTTTCAGCATTATGTGAACCAGAACAATTTTCATCCTCCCAAGATTATCAATGGTCAAGATTCTACTATTGATGTGAACCGAAGTCCAAACAATTAAAGCTATGTTAAAAGGAGCTCTGATTACCTTACATAGCTTGCCATGAGAAACTAGAACCTGCAGCCATTGGATGACATTAAATAAGCATCAAACTACACAAATCCAGTTGGTCCACCCATCACCATATGAGTCAGCAAATTCCTAAATACAACTCAAAAGACCATCAACTGGTGCTAACTCCCAGTCTCGGAAGCATGAAACTAGCAGTAAGACTGGTAGAGGTTTCCTTCCACAGCTCATCTAAATGTATATGTGTTTGTTTACAGCTAAACGGAATAGGGATATGAAACTAGCAGTAAGACTGGTAGAGGTTTCCTTGGGAAAAAGTAAATCATCATCCTTCTGAACGTATCAAAAATAAAATAAAATAAGAAATCATCATCCTTTTGAAAGGTTAATGAAACTTCTTGAGATTTGAGTTCTTCAGTCGAATTGGTGGCTCAATTTTTGCTCTCTACATATACCCAATTAGAATTTGAGTCGACTTAGTTTGGAAAATGATTTAATGCATACATAGTAATTTGATGATTCCACAAGATTTTTCTTTATCTGTTTATGAGCATGTAACCAAGTTATATTTTGACAGCTTGAATTCTCACATAGCAAATACTCCCTTTGTCCAATTTTACTTGTCCTAATTTTATTTTTGGTTTGTCCAAATTTATTTGTCTTCTTTTTATTTTAATACTATTTTGACCTTATTTTTTTAATACTAACCTCATTTAACTTTATAAAAAAATTCATTGAAAACAACATGGAATATATTGAAAAAAGTAACACTATTTATTTTGACATTGGAAGCACAACTACACTTCTTTTTTTTCCTCTCTTCTATTTTATTATTCCAAAGAATTGGGAGATTAATTAAAACAGAAAAGATGATAATAGAGTAGTTAAGATGTGTAATTTGGAGATAAGAGATAATTTTTTTTCTTAATAAGTTTGTATTTTCAAATTAGGACAAGTAAAGTTGAACGGAGGGAGTAAAAAGTATGCCTGAGCCCAAGCCCAAGGGATAACATAGTGGTTTAGGATTCATCCCTCCTGCGGTGATTGTGGGTTCGAGTTTCTATCTGCGTGAGGGATTGGTTAAGGGGAGGTTTACCCCCGTTGTGTATTCCAAAACCCTGGGAATCAAGAGAAAAGTATGCCCCACTCTCATCTTGAGCAAATCCACAATGTGAGGGTGCTTGAAAGCGAAATATATTATTGTTTAATTCTTAGGGCAATATTTACATTGCACAGGGCAATGGTTAGTTCCACTATGTCCTGCTGCCAACCGACTTTTGCTACATTTTTTGGTGTCATTCTGAAACATGGAGTTGGAAGTACAAAATTAATATTTACATATGGTGTTAAGTCATGTTGTAGTTATGCCCCAAGTTGGTGTTTATTTATTTATTGATAATTAAATTGTTAATGAAACAAAAGGTGCCAAAGAAGGGGGTGCAACTCCATGTACAGGATGTAAAAAAACAGAAGCTATACAGAACTCTACCACTAACTAACCCAACACTGGTTACAAAAGAAAGCTACGTCAACAGCCTAAAACCAAATACCCAACTCCTCTTCCTCTATCTCCATAATGATGGCATCAAAAACTGAAGTTGGTATTTATGCTACGACTAATGTAGAACTTACTTTAATGTTTGCAATTTCTATATTTATTAAAAAGAATCTCCACCATTATTTTTCTCGGCAAGGCCTTCACATTGAATACTTCCCTGTAATGTTGATGGAACTTTTGCAACTCCTTCCCCTGTAGTCTTGAATGTTTACATTCTTAGTTACACAACAATCTTTCTGTGGTGTGAAGACCATTAGCTTCGTGGTATATAACAAAGTATTTGAGTCTCTGAGTAATGACAGTCAATGGTAAATCATTTCTACGCAAATCATCCATGTCCTCATCAACTCTATTCCATGTCAATATTAATATTTCTGTGTTTGTTTTTGAAATTCAGGTTGGCACATATGTAGTGTATGTCAGAAGTCTGCCCATTACATGTGTTATACATGTACATATTCATTGTGCAAGGGATGCACAAAAGATGCTGATTACTTGAGCGTGAGAGGTGATAAAGGCTTTTGCATGACTTGCATGAGAACTGTCATGTTGATTGAAAACAAGGAGCAAGGGAACAAGGAAATGGTATGCATCACAATTTTTATGTTCCGTGGCATTGCTTCTTAGAGCTATGCTTCAAGATCTTTATCTTTTGGTATGAACTCAAGTTTGTCTCAAGACTATCAATTCTTTTCTGTAATCACAATTTCACCTCCACCTCCGACGTTCTGGACTCGTGATATATAACAACGAGAACTGTAAAACTAGGGAAGTCCTTGTTATCTAGATGCCTATTACTGTTTATTTTCATGAGAATGCTAGTAAAAGGAAAGGTTCAAACTTGGAATTCATTCGGGCAATATTTTATTATCCTTGATATTTAATTTAGAAACTTCTAGTTGTATTTTGTTTAGTGTTTTGCTTGCAGTTCAATAAATGATTTAATGCTGTCCTTATATTTACTCATTCTAACTTGGGCAGGCTCAAGTAGATTTTGACGACAAGAGTAGCTGGGAGTATCTCTTCAAAGTATATTGGATATACTTAAAAGGCAAGCTGTCTTTAACTATGAAAGAGCTGGCTGAAGCCAAAAATCCCTGGAAAGGATC
This sequence comes from Hedera helix, assembly GCA_947179155.2. Taxonomy (NCBI): domain Eukaryota; kingdom Viridiplantae; phylum Streptophyta; class Magnoliopsida; order Apiales; family Araliaceae; genus Hedera; species Hedera helix. Next base: position 49,608,286 of record OX359269.1, on the reverse strand, counting down.
TGGTATAATGGCTTTTAAGGGGCAATCACCTGGCGTCCGTGTTGGCACCAATGACGTCAAAAGCTCTATTTCAGACAGGTCTTCTGGACATCTAGAGGGGAATAATTCTATAAGAAGAAAATCCAACGAACTAAAGAAACTCAATGAGGACTCTTTAAGCACGGAAAAATCATGTAATGAAAAAGGTACATCTTTAATTGGGTGCACAGAATGGGCAACTAAAGAGCTATTGGACTTTGTTGCTTACATGAAAAATGGTGATATGACTGTATTGTCTCAGTTTGATGTCCAGGCACTTTTGCTAGACTATATAAAGCGAAACAATCTTCGTGATCCTCATCGGAAAACTCATATCCTATGTGATTTAAAGCTAAAAACTTTGTTTGGCAAACAATGTGTAGGTCACTTTGAAATGCTAAAGCTTCTTGAATTTCACTTCCTTGAAAAAGAGGAACCCCCAAAGGATGTCTTCATTCAAGGTGGGGTAGTTGATATTAATGCTATCCAGGTCCTGGCTGATGAAAACAATAATAACTTGATGGCTAAAGATAAGAAACGTAAAACTCGTAAAAAGGGTGAAGAGCATGCACCCCAGACTAATCTGAATGAATATGCTGCAATAGATGTTCACAACATTAACTTGATTTATCTGCGGCGTAATTTGATGGAGAATCTTATTGAAGACAAGGACAAGTTTCATGATAAGGTAGTTGGTTCCGTGGTGCGAATAAGAATATCTGGTGGCGAGCAGAAACAAGATATGTACAGACTTGTCCAAGTTGTAGGTATACATGTATACCTTTAGTAGCAGTTAATATTACTTTCTTGTATGCTGTAAATCAGACAATCTGAAATTTTATGTGGGTGGATATTTTCATACAGGTACAACAAAGGTGACTGTACCATATAAATTTAGCAATACGACTGCAGATGTCATGCTTGAAGTATTAAATTTGGACAAGAAAGAGGATGTGTCAATTGATGCAATTTCAAATCAAGATTTCTCCAAGGTGATGGAATATTCTCTTTGGTCACAGAATCCTTGTCCATGGGGTGCATACATATTTGACTTCCAAATGTAGTTAGATATCTACTATTTCCATTTTGAGGATTTTCCTTTTCCTTTCTTTCCTCTCTCTCTCTCTCTCTAGTTCTCTTATAATTTGATAAAGAAAAATTGCAGTTGTGACAAAGGACGATTTATTATAAGTGTTTGATGAATACCACTATTCAATAAAAGTGAGTAGGTATTCCTCCTTTTGATATATTATGTGGCTGGTTCCTACGTCTAATTGGTTCGAACTTATGGTGTGGTCCTTGAGGCATTATTTTTGGTTACTGACTGATGTCTTCACATTTCCTATTCCAAATAAGTGAATATAACTATATAAGTTGTAAATTAGATGCTGTTTTCAATGCTTTTGCTGTTTGTATGGTTTGAATATCTAATCTATGTGTCATATACATCATTGTTCAACCAAAGTTTCCTGTTACTGAGACCTTGGACATTTCTTGATATATATATATATATATATATATATATATATATTACGAGGATCTCTTGCTTAATTTCTTAATTTATTTCTTCAACATGCTTCTAAATACTAAACGCTGTAGTTAAAAGTCTTTATCTGCATCAATGGCTCTTCAGTAAGTTTACGTTCTGCTTGATGGTATTGCAATCACAAATGAACTAGAATCATTTCTCCACCTAATTTGTAATGCTCCATATATAGAGAGGTTGTCATTGTCCTTATTTTGGACAATTGATTGCATGCCAAACGACAGACATGAAAATTTCCCGTCTCCTATTGATAGTTTATTAATTTATTATTGCTTAGATCAATATAAGTTCTTTTTTTATGGGCCCAAGTGTTACCTATCCCTTCTTATTTCATCCTTTACTTACTTTTTTGTATAGTTAGTATGTTGCACTGTATCAATATGAGGGTGGGTTGCACCATAGACCGCAAAATCCGTCTTGGTATTATCAAGTAGTATGGATGTTACTTATCCAAAAAAAATAAAAAATGAAAAGAGAAGTCGCACGGGTATCATGGAAGTTCTTGCTTCCCTTTTTTTTTTTTTTTGTTCTGTCCCCATGAAAATTGTTTTAAAAAAACATTCCCAAGTTATCTTGATATACGTTCTAGGTCTATTAAGTTTTTCATGATTAATGGACTGGAGAATCATATGGTTATAGGTATCCATTTATAATGAGGTATTATATGGTTATTTGTTTTTGACATATTATACTTTTTCAGGATGAATGCAGACGTCTACGGCAGAGCATAAAATGCGGACTTGTAAAACAGTTTACTGTAGTAAGTCTGCATGTTAAAATTTCTTTTTGTTTTTTTTTCAGTCAAGAAAATTTGTTACCTTTTGTCTTCTATTTCCACTAAGATGTATGCTTTGTTCTAGGGTGAGATACAAGAGAAAGCAATGGCACTCCAGGCCGTGAGGCTCAATGATGTAACTTTCTCAGTTTTCAATTGTATTATACATGTCACAAGTTTGAGATAATCTATTCTTTCTTTTGTATTTCTTACAGTTTTTTCAAGTTTATATGTAATCATAGTTTTTAGTTGGCACCTTCTTATGTTCTGCATTTGAAGTTACTCTGCCACTGTTTTTAATGCCTCTTCTCTGTTTTATACCTAATACTATTATGTAGTGGCTGGAGACAGAAATGTTGAGGCTCAATCATCTCCGAGATCGAGCAAGTGAAAATGGACATAAAAAGGAATATCCTTTATTAATTTTCTATTTTTCTTTAGTGATTTCTTCCATATGATTAATGCCTGTTAATTCAATCAAACCATGTTTTCTGTTATAAGTGAGATGTGGACCTTGAAATACCTGCTGAAGGATTACATAAACAGGAAAGGAAAGATAAAAGATGCTAAGCTTGTGTCTCTATATTGATGGGAGATTGAAAGATTTAGTTTGTAGTCAAAAATTTGAAATGACTGGAGAAACTCTAGGTGTTTCAATTTAGGTGTTGCAGGATAAATGACTCACCATATATTAATGCCATTTTAGAATATTGTCTATCTGTGTCAAGTTTTGACTTTTTTCAGTTTTACATCCCTTTGACGCATCACTAGAGGATGTTATGATGAATATGGCATAAAATTGCAGGAAACTAGACTAGCATACACAATGGAGTTGAGATGGCTTCGAATGGTATATTCATGTGGGATGACTAGGATGACTGCAGTAGTGGTGGTAGTTTAGGAGCCGGAAGGTCACGAGGGATGCCTACAAGTGGTGTTGAAAATTTATAGCTTGTAAATTACATATGGTCTATATAAAAGAAGAAAATCCTTGTGGAAACTCATTTTATCTATATGTTGACCCCGTTTTCAGGTTCGATTTTTGTAATACAAATGTAAATATGTACTTACTTAGGGTTGGCATCATCGCAGTTCTATGGACAACCTGAGAGAACATGTCTATGTTTTATAAGGGAAACTTTACCAGATAAAGTTATAAATATATTAACCAATAGATACATATAAAAGTAATTCGGCAATTGAAGTTATGATAGCTATTCTGTTTGAAATCATGTTAGTTCAGTCTTCTGTTTCTCACCCATCCTGTTTATAGTGGTTATGCTCAGAACAATTTGTTTGTCTCATTGTCCAGTGCGATAAATTAATAATACGGGGATCAATGAATAGAAACTCTACTAAAATTTACGATTTCCTTCTAGGAGCAGGCAGAATATCTTGCATGAGAAAAACACAGTTTGGATCATATGTGCACTTTGTCCTTTTCTATTTCTAGTTTTGGTTTCTTAAGATTGTGATCACCTTCTGCTCTTGTCTGGCCACAGTTTCTTAGACACTATTTAGGGCGTATGATGCTTTCTTACAAAAGCTTATTTGGTTACATTTAGGATTGCCTCATGTTACATTGTGTGGCTACTAAATTGACCTCGTTAGGGATTATAATGAATGTTTACTAATTTAACATAGAAACTTGTGAAAGAATAAAAGGTTGCTCAAACCTAACCCTTCCCCAGTTTTTATTACTTTTCCCTTTCTTCTTGCACTCCAAGAGAGCAGGTGTTGAAATATAAATGTAATTATACAGATAAAAGGTGAAGGTGATTTCCAAATCCAATAATTTGAATCTCTCTGTGTTATATGGAAAAGAAACTACTTGTTTTATTTGGAAATCCTTGACAAATTACACGCTTAGAGAATGTGTAGAGAAATTACAGCTTCTGAAGACACCAGAGGAACATCAGCGTAGATTACGCCAAATTCCAGAAGTGCATTGTGATCCAAATTATGAATCTGAAGAAGGTGCTGGTGGAACTGATAAAAGGAAAAAAGGTTCGTTGCATTGCCTTGTCAATATTCATGACTTTGTCTTTCCAGTAATGCATTTGATCTGGTTCATTCTATTGAATATTATGTATTTAGGTGAATATGTTAAGCCAAGATACTCTGGATATAATAGAGAAGGAAACAAGCCAATTTCTCTAAAAAATAGAGGGGATTTTTCTGGTGATACGGGTACTAGGGCATGGAGTAATTCGTCTCCCTCATGTGAGCAGAGCAAAAACACATGTGCTACATCATACCCAGATAAAGAAGAGAGTGCTGCCAAGGCTCTTCAGAGACTAAGAGAGGGAAAAGATGCATGCAGATCCAACAGATCGGAGAGACCAGGAAACGAGATTGATTGTAATGGTTTAGGGATTGGTCGTTGGAATAATCAAGCTGTAGCAAGTTCAACTACTTTATCTAGCATTGCTTCAGAACCTTCAACTGCATCTCTTTCTATGAACAACACTCCATCTGCTTATAATAGTGAAACAAAATTGTGGCACTACAGAGACCCAAATGGTAAAATTCAAGGACCATTTTGTATGGTGCAGCTGCAGAAGTGGAGTACAACTGGATACTTCCCGCCTGATATGAGGATATGGGCGGGTGATAGGCAAGATGACTCTATACTTTTAGCCGCTGCATTAAATGGGCAGTTCCATAAAGTTTTGCCTTTACTGAATGATATTTCATCACAGTTGCAAGAAGTTGGAGGTGCATCTGATGGTAAATTATATAACTCTGATTTCGGATGGAGTGAGAATGTGAATTCCCCAAGAGATGGTAAACAAACTGAGGGGCACTGGCATGGTAATATTGCAACAATTCATTCTAATAATAACAATGATCTTGCAGGGAGTGATAGGTGGGGCGCCCAGTCTTCTGTTTGGACTGCACCTGTTGTTAGTTACAACAAAGAAACACCGGCTGGGAGCTGTTCACAAGACCAGGATTCGTTCAAGGGTAACAGTTCTTGTTATAACCCGCTCAAACTGTGTAGTCCACTGTCATCATCCACGCTTTCTGGTGTGGAATATGCGACTCACTCACATCATGAAATAAATCATGAAGTCAGAAGGTGCAATTCAGATCGAGATCATGGAAATTGGAATTCACATGGAACAACAATTAATAAGAGTACTGGTGGACACATTTTTGAAAATCACTCTAATAGTCGGGGGTTCTCAGGTCAATCTTCTGAAGAAAACTGGAGACATTCGCCTGAAAAATTCTCTTTGAATAACTTGGATTTAAACTCCACTCTTTCTGTGACCAAGTCAATTGATTCACCTGACCAAAATGGGGAGATGAATACTTCAAATTTGCATAGTCCTTCACGAAAGACGAGCAATGGGGACTGGGAAGGTGAGGCCGCTGAAAACAAGGAATCTGTCTCTTCTAGTGTTAATGTTCACGACTCAGATATGCCAAGTCCCACGCCAAATACAAGCAGTGAATCCCAAAAAGGCCAAGCTGTTGAAAACAAGCAATATGTGTCTTCAAATGTTCCTATTCAAGATTCAGGCCCTAGCTGGAGCAGTGCCTCCAGTCTAGTGGTTGGCGGGGCGCAGCTAGCTGATATAACTGATGAATGGGGGGGTGGATATTCTCCTACTCCAGCAAAGCGTTCTGTTGAGGAATGGGACTCTAATCTCGTCTCTGTCTTATCGTTGAAACCGCCTGAGGGGCTGCGTGACCATGTTGCTACGGCCACTTCAACGAGTGGTGAACTTTCCCACTTCTCCCTATCGCATCCTGCATCTAATATATCCAGTTGGCAGACAGTTGGTGAACCGATTGAGTTTACTATTTTGGCTGAGGAATCAGTCTCAGATCTGTTGGCTGAAGTTGATGCAATGGAGTCCCAAGGTGGCTTGCCTTCACCTACATCAGTGATGAAATGTGGTGAGGATTTGATAGATTTAAATCTAAAGGGGGCATAATTGGGTAAGAGTATTCTCGTGGTTGTGATAAATATTTAGCTATGTTTGTGGTATGTCTCATAAAAACTTATTTGTAGCAAGGCTTTGAAAATTATTCGTTTTGATACTTCTTGCCATGCCTTGTCCGGTTTTTCCCCGCTGTCCTGGATTGGTGTCAGCTCCGAAGTCGTCACTTATTATTATTATTTTTTTAATTCACTAAATTCAACATCTTGATATTTTTTTTTAATTCACTTATTATTATTATTGGAAGTAAACAAATTTCATGTACCATCTTTTTTGTTAGCCCAGTGATATGTGCTACGTGGTTGCCCCCTCGTACCCTTCTTTTTCTTTGTGAGTCGTCCCTTTTACTTGATGGTATTGTAGTAACTAACAACAGTCTGGAATCCTTTCTAGCTTCATCCAGCCTGTTTTATTTCTACTGAGAACATCGTTGTAAGTTTTCCCTAATTTGGTATCTGAGCACAGTTGATAAAAACTGTAACTTTTAATTTATTGGCCACATATTTGAAAATTTTATTTACTGAAATGGATTGGTATATACTTAGAAATAGCAATATTCGCATTGATGTATTGCTGGAAAAGATAAACGGTACAACATTGCTTTTGATTGATATATGCTCCCTTTTATTTTCTCAAAAGGAGTTGTAGTATTTTTCAATTTTCTCGACAAAATAAATTAACGAGGATACAAAGTATCTTGGAAGTGTGAGATTGAGTTATGTTTTTCTGCTCTAGAAATTTCATCATACTTGTTATACCATGCAAGTTGAAGTTCAAAAAATGTACTCATAGGACTTGTTCAAGAACTTATTGACTACTTTCTATTTATATATGCCATATAAGGTATAACAGTTCTTGTTTTTTATATGTTCTTTAACAGGTTGAATGCAGAAGCTTGCGGCAAACAAAATGATGCATTGATGAGAACACTGTTCACTGTTGTAAGTAGGCACGGTAGTGCTTTTCTTCTCTCTAGCCAAATATTTGACAATTTTCCTTGTACTAAGACCTATGATTGGTTGTAGGCCTTTAGGCAATTTAGAAATATAAGCAAATGGAGCTCATCCTGTAAGGCCTAGTGATAGTTTTTCTAGGTGCAATTGCAACCTGCACAAGGTATCGAAGGTCACTCAAATGATATTGCTCTACCACTCCCTAGAAGTTTGGCAACGGAAGTAGATTCATCAACAATTGTAATACACAAACTTGACAGAATTAAGATTGACCCATTCTTTCTTTTCAATATCTATGCAGTCTCTGTCTAATCTATGTACTATCATATCATGAGTTGCAACCTTAAATTTGGTGAATAGTTACATTTCTAACTTTGCTTTGATGCTATGCATAATGCCTTTTTTTTTCTCTTTTCCTCGTAATGTAGTGGCTGGAAACAGAGCTATTGCTGCTCAATAATCTCCATGATGGAGCCAGTGAAAGAGGGATGTACATAGAAATTTCCTTTGCTGATCAGTTGTGTATTTTCTTATTCTTGACATCTTACATTAAATTGATTGGTTGCTAATAATTCATGCCAATCTCGATTACTTGTCAAATTTAAATTTTGACAATAAAAATATATCATGCCAGGACAAACATGGTAGGAGGAAAGTAAATATAAAAACTGAGACAAAATGGATATAGTAAGCTTCTCTTGGACACAAGTGGGTTGAGATTTGTTACTACCCAGACAAGTTTGTTGTCCTTAAGCCACAGATGGTATTTGAGGAGTTGAGGCTGCGTTCCTTTCTTTTGTTTTTTTGGGTCAAAGCATAATTTTGAATTTATGTTTACTAATACTGCTAGATCGTTGTCCTATGGCCAATTAGAAGTAATGTAACCAATCAATATGTTGTGACACATCATAGTTAAGTAAAAAGATTTGGTACACATCCTGATTTAAGTCTCTCAGTTGATTTGTTAGTTTTGTATGAATTTTTTCTTCAAAGTTTGAGTCTTACTTGATTATTGTAAAATACCGAAGAATTCGTTCTACTTGTATTTTCCCCTCAAATTAAGGTGTATATATACGTTGGTTTCTTTCATTTTTATCGGACAAATTCGGGCTATGCTCAAATCCCCTGCCGGCCCCAGGGAAAGTTCCATATCGAACAAGACACAATTAGATGGGTGAACTTAATTATTTTAAGTTTATTGACAGAACGTAAAATTTCATAAAGAAAATTCTAATTCAAATTTGATGAGTATAAATTAATACTAGGGTTTGACAGAAATAATTTTTTTTTTTATAAAAAATATAAGGTAATTTTTTTTTTTACAGATTTGTTCAAAATAAATATGAAAATATAAATATATATTGAAAAATATAAGAGCAAAATGACTTTTAAATTTTTCCCAAACATATAAATAAAATGACTTTAAACCATAAGTATGCAAGTGAGTGCTACATTTTTTAAGTGACTAAACTATTTTCTTAATTTATATTAATAGATTTAAAAATAAAACCTGCTCTCCATGTAAGTGCACTCAGCACTGACGGTGCAGATTGAATTATTATTATTATTATTATTTTTGGCTCAAAAACATAGATTAGCCATTAAAATAGGAGAATTTTTTCAGTGATTTTGTACAGATCATCAGACACGTCCCAGGTGTCTTCTCGTATCGAATAAATAAATGAATAAAAGAAATCCGACGGTTATGTGTGTTTGTTACATGAGTAATTACATCACCATGAAGCGCTATCGTAACATACTCCAGCTGATTGTCTTCATCTATTCTTCCGGTGTGGACGACGCGGGTACAAACGAAAGAAGAGGGCCTGAATCGGGTGGGAGTTTGAAAAAGTAAAACAAACCCTATCAACAACCACCAACTGTTTATTATGGTATAATCATCTCCAATTCAATACATACATGCTGCATTAATCTTTCTAAACTTTCTCGAGTCACCGGAATACAATGTCTTCTTCCATGTTAACGCCGTCGCAGAAATACGCGGCCGGTTCTCTTTTCGGGATGGCCCTTCACCAAACTCAGATCCACCAGACAAACCCACTTGCCTCATTTTCCTACCAAGAGATGATCACCGGTGGCACCAGTTCAGTCTCTCGTGACGAGTACGCCGATCTCCTCCGACCTATCTTCAGGTCAATCTCTTACAAACTCAATTTTCCTATATCTTATGCAATTGTGCGCGGCATTGGACAACTTTATTCGCTTGAATTTGGTGATATTTTTTCTTTATTCTTTTTATTTCTTGTTATATTCATTAAACTATATTGTTTTTACTCCGTGCAAATTCACAGAATAAGTAATGCTGAGTTTGGATTTGTAACTTGTTTTATGGTTGGATTGTGCATTCTCTTTCGATACCTGAGAATTATTTTTTTCTTGCATCACTTTCTGTCAACATAGAAAAGTTTGGATGATTTCTTTTGGGAATTGATATTTTGACGAGTTAATTTGATATTTTTACGAGTGGGTCTCATTTGATCATGTGGAAACATCAAATTAGTTTGTGGAACTAGTTAATTTGATATTTTCACAAGTGAGTCCCATTTGATCTTGTGGAAATATCAGTTCCCTATTTGAGTTATAATATTTCAATATTGCCATGATCAGGTTTCTTGATATTGAAGACAAACCCTGGCCTGGACTCGAGGAAACTGTTGGTACTTCTTCCACAGAACAGCATGTTGGATCTGTATGTTCTTTATATCTGTAGTACCGTAGGAATTTATTTTTTTCCTTCATGGCTTGAAGTCTTGATGAACTTACATTACATTGGATGATATGTTATTATTCTTTTCTATAGGCCTTAATGCATGTGATTCTCTAAGCTGTTGTTGATGTCTCAAAACTAAATAATTGTAGCTCATCTTATCACAGTTCTTAAGGTTGCTTGCTGAAGAAAGTGGTGATACATCTAGAGAAGTGAAAGATCAGGAACTTGCATTGACAAAAGTTGTTGATGCTATGTCATCAACCATCTACACTTCTGTTGATTTGGAGTCTAAGAAGGAGAAGCATCGTGAGTATGAACATGAATGTCGGGAGAAATTTTCCACTGCTGAGACTGAGGACCAATCTCAGTACGAAGTGGAACAAAAGGGCCTTGAAGATCACCTGGACAAAATAGGCATGCCATCTAGCATTGAACAGGCACCTATTGGGCCTGGCAGTAAATGTGTTGAAAAACCTCTTAGAGAGGTTTCGATGCTTGGTTACCAGAGGAAAATGGCTGTTCTATACGAGCTTCTTTCAGCCTGTCTGGCAGTAACACCTGAAGCTAACGAAAATGCTACACGACAAAGACAGGGCTATGATGCTCGACATCGTGTGGCTCTGAGGTTGCTGGCGACGTGGTTCGATGTCCAATGGATTAAAATGGTTGTGTTTCCAGTAGATACTATAGGCTGCTTCTTTTGTTCTATGAAATTGATGCCGACTCCCTTCAAACATGTTATTGGCAACACCATTTACAATGCATGTTGTAGTATAATCCAGTAGCTATAGACGATTTCTGACAAATCGCAACTTTATTTTTTTTTAGTTTTATGAGATGCATACGTTTGCTTTGACATTTTTTCATATTCAATCATGAGTTGAAGACATGGCATAGAATTGGTACATTGCATTGTAGACTCAACAAATATCCATTCTGGAAGAATTTTCCGTAGTCGTGTGGGAATTCATTTTTGTTTTGTCACTGAAAATAGGCTTACAATGATTAAAAAGAAGACTATAGTCTTAAAATAGGAGCAAATAAATATCACAACTAACCGAATGAAAATGGATGATTACAAATTTGCTGTTTCCCAAGCTTTGTTCATCTTTATGATAGCCTTTACCTGCATATTTCTCAATGCAGTATTTGGAATTTTAGCATTTATTTTCTCTGTAGAAATATATGCATGAATTTTGTGGAGGCTATAAAGAGTACCGAGTGAAGGCTCGGACTCACCACTTTCACTTACTTTTATTTCCTTGTCAGTCTTTTGAATGGTTAAAATTGAAAGATATCTTGACATGTTCATCCGCCATGATCTTTATAAGAGTAATTGTTTCCCATTTGGTAACCAATAAAATTTTTATTTATTTTTTATTTCAAAGTAGCCCACCTTGTAAAGATAGTAAAATTTTATGAAATTCTCTTTCCCTTAAGTCCTTTCACATTGACGTTTTCAGGATTAGAAAGCATTGTCAATATAAATATCCTATTCATATTTTAAATGTATGTTACAACGGTCGTGGATTGACACTGTGGTAATAACCATCAAAGCTATGTTGATGCATGAGCCTTTATATGTAGTACTTCTACATGGTTGCATAGTCTCAATCACTAGTGCCAATTCTTTACTATGTACTTATCTAACTAAGCATATCATGTGAAACTTTGCAATGCCGACTGTTCTATGATGCACTTCTCATCTGCAGGAAGCCATTGAGACTATTGTTGCTTCCTCAGCAATGGCGATCTTGAAAGAGCAGCAGTCTAAGGAAGAAGAAACTGAGACTCCAAAAAGTTCATTGGCAAAGTGGAAGCGCGGAGGTATAATTGGTGCAGCAGCATTAACTGGAGGAACCTTAATGGCAATTACTGGTGGTACGATGTTATCTATATTCTCAGGATTTTTTAATTTAAAATGTCCTCTACAAGCAAGGTTATTATGGCATGAGGGTTTCTCATTTCAGCTTACATGTTCTTTAACAGGTTTAGCTGCTCCAGCAATTGCTGCAGGATTTAGTGCTTTAGCACCTACATTGGGTACTATTATCCCTGTGATTGGAGCAAGTGGGTTTGCTGCTGCTGCAACTGCTGCAGGAAGTGTTGCTGGTTCTGTTGCAGTGGCTGCATCATTTGGAGGTGAGTGCAAAATTGCTCCTCTTGGACTGCATTTGAGCTCCTCGATTTGAGTTTGTCTATAAACCATCTTTCTTAAATTAAGATGCTCATAAATGTCATAATGGCAGTAGAGATGTATCATGCACCTGCAGTATTGGAACATAATCCTGACACGATAGCATAATGAAGAGATCTTAATGGTTCCTATATGTACTTCATATAGAAGTTTTCACTTACTTTTAACTAAAGATAACAATTTACGTATGAAAAATAATCAGAAACTAGTTCTTGTGGTTGCAGCACCACATCAAAAGACACTGGCATGGGAATTTGAGCATCAGAGAAACAAAAACGTCATGCTACTCATGCTTTAAAATCTTCAGCCAGTTATACGTCTTTGTACTAACACTTTGATCAACCCAGCTGCTGGAGCTGGACTAACAGGGGTGAAAATGGCTAGGAGAACCGGAGATATTGAGGAATTTGGGTTCAAAGTTGTAGGAGAAAACCATAACCAAGGCGTGAGTTATTTAGCTTCTTTTTCTGTTTGTTTGTACTTCTTTTTTTCTCGATTCCTTTTAAATTCGTTATGTGGACATCCTAGTCTTTCTTGGGGGTCCTTGCAAGTGTTTCAACTTTCTAATATTGTTACTCCTATTACTTCTTTCCTTTCCCATTCTCATAGAGAAATATTTCTCCTCAAGTATTAGCTGAATAATTATATCTATATTTTTCTGCAAATAAATAAAGATCAAATCTCATTAATCCTTCCCTTCTCAGCGGCTGGCAGTTGTGATCTTGATCTCAGGATTCGTTTTCAAGGAAAATGATTTTGTAAGGCCATGGGAAGGACAAACTGATAACTCAGAAAGGTACACACACATTTTTGGCATTTTTGAAAGTTGGAAACTTTGGAGTTTATTGATTGTTTTCACCTTTACCTTTAAGCTGTTGGTGATTTTTTTTTTGCGTAAGATACACATTTGGAAGAAAGAAATCTGAACATGACTCTGTTCCCTATTTCTTCTCTTCTCATTTTGTATGCTTCAGAGTTTATTAACTTATTAAAAAAAAATTAAAATGCTTCGGATTTGTTTGCAGAAGTTGCTAATGGAAAATGACTATCATCTCCATTTTGAACTTTTATTTTTTTTTACTGAAATGTTCTTTTCTTTAGTTGCATTTGTGTCATTTATTCTTGTATAGTTGTATTTACAATTTACTAGCTAAAAGTTTTTATTTTTATTTTTAATGTTTTTGTTTTTGGACAAGTTACTTACTGGATAAAGGCTTATGGACGAGAGAGTGAGTAAATATGTTTTTTCATGTCTTACGAACTTATCATATCTTTAGGTATGCACTGCAGTGGGAGTCTAAGAATCTGATTGCTGTAAGCACTGCAATTCAGGATTGGCTCACTTCACGTAAATCATATCACCCTAGAAGTTATTTAATGCATCGATAGATATATTTATGATAACATTCCCTATACCTGCTGCAGAGCTTGCTATGGAAATGATGAAGCAAGGTGCCATGCTAACTGTCTTAAACACTCTTCTAACAGCTTTGGCCTGGCCAGCGGCGTTATTCACTCTTACTAATCTTATTGACAGCAAATGGTCAATTGCCGTGGACAGGTTTCTCTTTACTTGAATCGTGGAATATTAGATGGGGAGAGGGGAAGAGAAAATGTCCTGATTTCTTATATTTTTACAGTCTGAATGTGTGTAATAGTAATAAAGAAGGTTATACTTGTGATCTAGTACCAACTAATTTACTGATACGAAGAATAATAAATTATTTGTTCCAGAAGTACAAAGCTAATATAATATCAGTTAGTGAAGATATTTGCAAGTCAGTAGGTTCAGTTATATAACTTCTCTTGATCCTTTGACATCCTTTCATGATCTATTCTTAGATATACTTTATGCAACATATCCTTAAGTTAGATAATGTTATAACCTTCCTAATTGAAGGGGGTTTGGGAGGGAAGTTTACTGAAGGTGTACTGTGCCGAAAGGATAGTGTTTCGCTTTTCCTATTTCCTTCTTACTAGTCCCTACTAAAATATTCTTATAATTTTTTATGGGCATTTGGTAGATCTGATAAGGCTGGAAAACTGCTTGCCGAAGATGTATTACTGAAGGGATTGCAAGGAAACAGGTAAACAAGCCTATTCAAGATTAAGAACAGAACATATTGTTAATTTCCTTGAGATTTAATATCTTTGCTCCCCTGTATATTCCAGGCCTGTGACACTGATAGGTTTTTCACTTGGAGCACGAGTGATTTTCAGGTGTCTCCAGGTTTTGGCAGCAACTGAACATAGTGGTACCAGCACCTGGGAAACAAACCGATATTCTTTTCATGAAGGTTTTTTCATAGCTTGAATGATTCTAATGCACTTAAACTGAATCCTTGCAGCTGGACTTGTAGAGAGAGTTGTTCTTCTTGGAACACCTATTGCAATTAAAGATGAAAACTGGGAAGCTGCAAGGAAGGTAGTATTGGACTCTATGTTTGTTAATGCATACTTGGGATTGGACTATTTGTATTAATTTAAAGCTATTTTCGACTTTTTTATCCCATGATGAGGGATTAATAGTCCTTTAAATAGTCCTTGGACTATTTTTTATCATTCTTAAGGCTATTTATGAGGGATTATATAATCCCATGATGAATTTGGGATTAATAGTCCCTCTTATTTTAAACTATTAAATGACTTTATGGGACTAATAATCCCTTATCATGGGATAAAAAAGTCTGGAAATAATTTTAAATTAATACAAATAGTCCTATCCCAAGTATATATTTTGTAAACAAACATAGCCCTATAGTTTTCTTAATACATATGAGCATGTCCATTTATGTTATGCTGTATATTAATAAGCTACCTTTGACTGTTTTGCAGGTTGTGAGTGGAAGATTTGTAAATGCTTATTCTACAAATGACTGGATGCTTGGAGTCGCCTTCCGTGCCGGGTATTTGCTACGACAGTCCCAATTTAATGTCCCCTAATTCCTTTTTCTTGCTATCCCAAAACCTCGTCGCCTTGCCTTTTATCTTTTTTAACATTATTATTTTAACCTTGTAACTTGGGAAATCTGCATAACATCACTTATTATTTCTATATGGTTAAAGCTTTTCATATTAGCTCAACATGAGGCACTGTTACAACAATTTGTTATATGTTGGGACTTGATACGAAATCATATTTCAACAGTCTCCTTACTAAAGGATTAGCTGGAATTCAACCAATTAATATCCCAGGAATTGAGAATGTAAGTATCTGCTAACCATCATGATCTTTTGCTATATATATATATACTGTTCCTTTCTCAGTATTATAATTAATCTGAAATGGATGAATTTTGCTTTGTTCACAGGTTGATGTAACGGAACTGGTTGAGAGTCACTCTTCATATCTGTGGACTACCCAACAGATACTAGAAGAGCTTCAACTGGATAACTATTCTCCTGCTTCCAGTGCTACTTTTATGAAGCTCTAGACTGAAATTCATTACCTACTTTTAAGTTGATGCTCTGTTTTACAGTGAGAATGTTTTTTCAGGAATAGATGTGTGTGTAAATATATGCATATAATAAAAGGTTATGCATACCTTAGTTTGTTTAAGAAAATTTTCACTAGTCACAACTTGAATGGCCGGATTTGAGCTCAATTCAATGCAATGCAATGCAGTGCTCTTTCTCTCTCTCTCCTTCTATATATATATATATATTATGAAACTTAGGCTGCTTCAATGAAACTCTTATAATCGAATATATTATATGAGAGAGTTCATCATAAAATTTAGAAAATTCAGACAGAATTTATTAGGTGTTGAGAAATTTTTGTTCAATGGTAGGACACCCAATTTGAAATCTGGTTATTAGAATTATAATATTTGTCAAGTATTATTAGTTTATTAACAACTTTTGTTCTTTTGGGAAACATTAATTAACAACTATAATTATTAGTTTAAATTCGTGTTCCATAATCGATGACTATGCATGAGTAATTGTTTAGGTGCATACGATTAAATGTCTCAAAAAATAAGCGATAATATTAAAGTAATAGATTATTTTAATAATAAAATTTCACCCTACAACTTCAGTTCTCACTCTCATTCAACTCATTCATGATAAAATAATTAATAAGAAAAAATTATAAGAAATGATAATTAGGGATGACAATTTATATCCGAACTCGCGGGTATTATCTGATATTGAAGAATTAAAGTTGAATCCGAGTAATGTGTTACCCGCCTTAAATCCACCGCTCTAAATATTAGAGATGGCAAACGGGTCAGGCCGGCCAAAACGGTCCTGGGATTTTGCAGGCTAGAAAAGCTAAGCCCGTGATTTGTCCGAGCCGGATTGACCCGCGGGCAATTTAAGTATTATATATATATATATATTTACAACTATAATACATAATTTGAAATAAGTACTAACTCTAATTATTTATAATTATAACACATAATTTATACATAATCATGTAATAGTATTAGTAAATAAAACAATCAATAATTTTATAATCATATATATTAAAATGTAACTAATCTTGTGATTAATTAATTAGTAAATGTATATAATATTAATATTAAAGATAAGAGAGTAAAAGTAAAAGAAAGACTAAAGGTAATATATATATATATATATATTATATTCATAATATTTTTTGTATTATTATTCAAGATCACATGTAAGAATTTACTCTTATATTCTTCATAATTCCCTATTTGATTCATTTTTTAAGTTAATATTTTTTTTTGTCAACAATATAAAATAATAAAAAATAAAAAATTTAGCCCGGGAGCCGGGCAAAAAAGGCACAACTTTCTGCAAGCTATTTTTTGGAAGCCTAAAGCCCGCCCAAAAACGGGCGGACAGTCCCGACCCACGGGTCCGGGCCACTTTTGCCGAGTCTACTAAATATATAGAGATAATTATTTTAATAGTTATACATGTTTATAATTAATTAAATACTAATATTTACATATATTTAAATATTTTTGTATGTTTATATTTATTTGTAAATTAAAATTTTGAAATATATTCCTCCAGTTCTAAAATTAAATATATAATTTAATTTTTAAAAACAAACGACAACATGTTAAATTTTAAATTAATTTAAATTTAATTGATATAATTATTATAATTATATAATATATAACAAAAATTATTAATTATAAATTTTATTTTATTTATGAGTTATATTAATTTAGAAGTTTAATAAACTGTAGGTCGATCTCAAAAATTAAATTATATAAAGAGAGGGAGTATTATATTAATAATTATGTAAAATAAAAGAGAGCGAATTATCCTTGGTCACTTGTTTGGTTGTTAGCTCAACAGGGCAAAAGCTAATGCCTTATAGCCCTAGCCCAGCCCTAGCCCTAGCCCTAGCCCTAGCCCGTTCGGTTGAAGCCTGTGCTGGCAGTGCTGCCTCCATCGATCACACTCCCGAATTTTTTGCGCGTCTCCGAGTTTCGTGATCCAACGATTTAGAAACAAAACAATGCAATAGTAATATGAATATTTTTGTAAGGACAAAACAGAAAATAAAAAATTAATTATAAAAAATATTATTCTTAAAATATATTTTTAAATTTAGAACAATTTATTTATTTATTTTAAAGTTAAGAGGGTCCAACAGCCCTTTTTTGAGCATCACACTGATTTCCCAGGAACCGGAAGAAAGAATGAAATGAAGTTGGGGAAGTTTATAAATTTTTGTTAATAGAGACTGATTGATAGAATACAAAGAAGAAGAGAGAGAAAGCTTAAGCGATGGAGGAGGAGAGGGTTGGGAAAGACAAAGGTGAAGCAATTGCAGCGGCAAGAGATGATAATAATGATGGAAGCCTTCTTGCCCAGGTGAAAGGACGGGAAGAAGTGCCCACCTCGAATAAATCAAAATCGTGCAAAGGATGTCTCTATTACTCATCCAACCTCAAATTCGATTCTCGCAATCCTCTTTGCGTTGGCATAACCCGTTCTCTTCCCCAAGGTCTCTCTCTATAAATACAAGTAGATGATTGAGTTTCCATTTGTTATGTGGATCCTTTCTTCAATCACTTCTATTTTCTTGTGTTTTCTTTATTAACGTTAGCTGCCCTGCATTTTCTAAGATTTAGGTTGTAAAAGATACTAGCTTTGACTGAAATGGAATGGATCCTTTACTTGTTTGGTTTCTATATATATATATATATATATATATGATTTGACCATCTTCCAACATACATAAATCTGCATAGGAGTTAAGTAGATTTGTGTATGCGTAGAAATCTATTTTTGTCTTAATTGTTGCTGTTCGAAATAAATAAATCTTTGGCATATGCATTTTATAGAAGAACGAAAACAAGATTGATAATTCAGATGCTTTATGCAGTTGATATTATTTACCTTTCATGATCCTTAGACTTACTTAACCCCATATCATCTAAAGTTATCTAAGCATAAAGTTTTTGCCTTGAAAATACAGTAGTCATTGACACGTATCTTTCTGCTCTGACAGAACAATGCTCTCTCCCATTACAAACCATGAAAAAAAGAATTGAAATGCTTTCTGCTCCAGATTTTGTTGTACATATGTCTTAAAACATAATGCTTATTGGTTTGTGTAATTATTACATTTTGGATTTTATTGGTCACCACTTTTGGATACTGATATTTAAGTTTGATGATGCCTTGCTACATTGTTGGAGAATCTGAATTGGAAGCTTCTAAAGTGGGTAGGAGCATAGTTGTCAGAATCTTACGATATGCGATACGTATCTTATGATACGATATGATACGGAGACAATTCGATACGTATCGCAGGGTGAATTTAAAATGATACCGTATCTTACGATTCAATTACAATTCGATATGATACAATGCACGATACTTTTTAAAAGCAACCAACTTAAAAAAGTTTTCATGTAGATCCAAAAGATTAAAAACAAAACTTTTAAACCTTTTAATATTTTAATTGAAGATGTTTTCTAGCACAAACATATTTTATATCACTTCATGAGTTTTTAATCAATTTTTAGAGTATTATATATAATTAAAAATGTCGCTCTATTTTTTCTATGTCACTTTCTATAAGCAGATATATAAATCTCTCCTTGTTAATTTGAATTATTCTCTTTTGTTTTATAGATTAAAGGTGAATCTAAATTTTCATTTTTTGTTGTTAGTTTATAAAGATTACTGAAATAATATATAATAAATCAATTTAGAGTATTTTGGCTACTGTTTTACTTTAAAATTTATTTTTAGTCTATAATAATATTTACTTGACTACTTTTATATATAGTCAAGCTTGTGTTTTATATGTTTAAATATATATTACTATATTTTTTATTTTATTTATGTATTTTACAATACGATTCACGATACGATACACGATACTGGAGTTTTCGATACACGATACAATTCACAATTTGACAACTATGGGTAGAAGCTTTACAGATTTCAAATATGATTGTGTTGGTTACTCAATTTACTCAGATATTAAAGGTCAATCAAAAGATATGCAAGATACGCAATCAGAGTTGCCGGTTTGCATTGGTATTGAGGTTATCATCTCTTTATTCTCTGTACTTACCTTAATGTTTTTTTTTCAAAAAAAAAAAAATCTGCAGTTTTTATGTGATCTACGATTCTATGTCAAGTTCGGGAGCATTATCTTGTTCTTTTTAATTGCTTTATTGAAGGATTGCGGCAAGAGGTTGTTATTATTACGAAATGGTTATTTAAGATTTATATTATTATTGTAGGACTTGGAATTTAAATATTATGACAACATTTTACAAATTTACTTTTAAGATAAGCACTACTTTTTTTCATTTTTTTTGGTGTGAATAAGCTGAGCACTATGTATATATGTAGTTTATGTTCATGTATGCGAACTTCTGGTGCAAATGGGGGGTAATTTTGGTTGTGATTACTCAAATGTTGAGTTTCTAAGTCCAGCTATGTGAAAAGAAGCCGTCCTTCTTGAAACACGGAGGATCTTGTTTTTTTCATTGTCTCTATTTCTAAATATGCCTTGTTGCCTCATCTTATATCACAAATGCTATCTCACCTTACAACAGGTTTTAGTGGACAAAAGAGTCACAACTGCCGACTCTGTTCCTGCTCCTGTTCATAGCAGAGAAGGTAAAATTAGGACTACATTTCAATCAATATATAGGTGTTATGAATATCTGTTTCAAATATTAGGTTTGGTCATTGACATTAGCATACATGCTAGTTATTTGAGAGTCATATTAGCGGTGGCCTAGATAGTTGCAAAAACGTATAATTTCAAGTTTCCATAATATTACTCAAAGTATTGATTCATCTTAATAATTAAAAAGCACATATATATGACTCACTGATTTCTCAGTATAGGATGAATTTATTTGTAGTTAATGCAAAGAACTGTAATGCCCCAGGCTGTCATAATTATCTGCAGGAAAAAAAAATGAATTGTAATTTTAATGATAGACATAGAAAAGATCTAATGGATAGAATAGCATAGCTCAATGTGCTTGTTTCACTCATGAGCCACAACAGCAAATTTGCGTTATTTTTCTATGCCCGAGTTATTAAGTATATTAAGTATTAAGCTGAAATTGGGAACCCTGTGGTAGTTATTTAATGAGCAAAGCTATGAGAACAAGCAAATAAATTTATCATATTAAATCCTCGTAGTTTTTTCTTACTATTTTATACAGTAGTTGGTTTGGAAGGGTAGGTCTGCAGAGATGATCTATGTGATGTGAAAATGACATGATGATCTTGTTCTCTGCTTGGCTTCGTTGTGTTGTCTCTTTTATTGTTGTATTCACTTAAGAAAAAGATAGATATAAAAGGGAAAGAAAGAATGCAAAGTCACTACATGTGTGAAATGCAAAGTCGCTACATTGTGCTGGGAAGTGAAGACCGAGTATAGGAACATACATCTAATTTCTGGCAATTTATTTGAATGAAATTGGATACCTTGAAACTCAATCACGTATGTTAGAATTTTACAATTGATCAACACTGCTCTTTGTAGTGGGTCGGTCTTTGTCAGTCATGGATATTTGCCTTTTGTTTAATCCTAGTGTCTCTACTTGTTAGTGCTTTTAATCTAGTTCTGTATTCATTTGATTTAGTTTAGACGTTTTCTATTTGCATCTTTCACCATTTCAGCTGGTTATCCAAATTGTTGCTTCTCAATAGTTTTGTTGTTTTTCAAGATAATCTTAGACCGCCACAGCCTCAAACGCATTAACCATCTCACAATGTAGGGGATGAGTTCTTAAAAAGGTAAGCCCATAGTGATATTTGTTCTTAAATTTCAATTGAAATTTAAGACTATCTTAGTGGTTATCTAGATGCGGTTCATATTCAGCTCACCTTTGTAAATTTTTGAACCAAAAAATTCAGGTTTACCAGAAATGCAGGGGTGGTAGCAACAGGGGTTGCAAAGAACCTACATAAAGTAGGCAATCGCTTAAAATCAAGTCTCGATGACATTCTCTACCCAAGACGACCAAAGCGACAATGCTCTTGCATTACAAGGAGCCAAGAAAATGATGACAAAGCAGAGACGAGCTTCAATCCACAAATGCAGTTTTTATATTTATTTATATTTTTCCTTAAGCATCTTTTTTTCCCATTCGGTGCCCTCATGCTTTCTCGTCATGTGCCAAAATAAATTTTCACATGAAAGGGGCTAAACGGGGAAATTTTCCTGGTACGTTCCCTGATGCATAGCTTGAGGAATTAGGCCGGGTTTGCTTTGTATGATAAGTTACTGCATATCAGAATTGTTCCATTCTGTTCTTGTAGATAATTGCAATTTTATCATCTCATTTTCAAAAGAAGAATAGAGGGTCATCTATCTGTTGTGTTTTTATTGTCGACTTTTTGCCATGCATTTTAAAATTTGCCTACAGAAACTTGTTTCATAGCTAATGTTAAATTTTGAAGACTTTGTTTGCTGTTGTAAAAATTATTTTTAATTGTTTTCTTAGACAAAACCTAATACTTGGAAAAAAATAATTTAGAATAACTAAAAAATCAGTCATGGCTTAAGAGTTGAGTTGGGAGTTAAGATGCCACATAATTTAGCAAATTCAAATTTTGATTATAGAGAAGTACG
Source organism: Hedera helix (assembly GCA_947179155.2). NCBI lineage: Eukaryota > Viridiplantae > Streptophyta > Magnoliopsida > Apiales > Araliaceae > Hedera > Hedera helix. The sequence continues at coordinate 49,586,062 of OX359269.1, read as the reverse complement.
TAAATAAGGGTAATTATTGATTGATATCCCTACAACATCAAATTCTTTAGAGAATGTTAATATATTCTAAAATTTATTTGGTCAGTCCAATTGGTATCACAGTGACCCTTTGATTGGTAGTGATGCAACATTACCTCTCTCTCTCTCTACCTATATATATATATATATATATATATATATATATATATATATATATAATTTAAACAAGCCACTAACTATGTTAACGGGTGGAAAAAATTTTTTTTTTTTTTTTTTTTTCTACCGCTATCTAACGAGTTGCAAAAAAATAAAATAATAATAAACATAATTACTAAGTTAAGTTTAACGGGTGAGAGGCAAAAAAAAAACAAAAAAAATTGCACTAGCCGCTAAATAAGTTAACGGGTGGAAAAAATAATTTTTTTCTTCTTAAGTTAACGGCTTGCACAAATAAAATTTAAAAAATAATAATAATAATACACTTGGTCGGTAACTAAGTTAACAAGTAAGAGAATTTTTTATTTTTTCCCTTTTTGTGTCAATTGCAAATAATAATAATAATAATAATAATAATAATAATAATAATAATTCAGCCGCTAACTAAGTTAACGGGTTAGATAATTTTTTATTTTTTATTTTCCTTTTATGCTAGTACTAATTGCAAAAAAAATAAAATAATAATAATGATCCAGCCCCTAAGTTAACGGGTTGGAGATTTTATTATTATTTTTTTTCCTTTTTGTGCTGCTAAAATAAATAAATAATAATAATGTACAAGCTGCTAACTAAGTTAACAGATGAGAGATTTTTTTCCCCTTCTTTTTGTGCCACTACCAAAAAATTCTCTTTCACTCATTAACTTAGTTAGCAACTTGTATATTATTATTATTATTTTATTTGTACAATTGGTATTTTGGTAGCAGCACAAAAGGGAAAGAAAAAAAAATAAAAAAATCTCCAACCTGTTAAGTTAGTTAACGGCTAGATCATTATTATTATTATTATTTTGCAATTGGTACCAGCACAAAAGGAAAAATTAAAAATAAATTATCCAACACATTAACTTAATTAGCGGCTGGATTATTATTATTATTATTTTATTTGTTTTTTGCAAATGGCACAAGAAAGAAAAAAAAATAAAATTCTCCCATCCGTTAACTTAGTTAGCGGCTAAGTGTATTATTAATTTTTTTTGTGCAAGCTGTTAACTTCAGAAAAAAAAATAAAAATCTCTCATCCATTAACTTAGTTAACGGCAGAGAAAGGAAAAAAAAATAAAAATTCCCATCCGTTAACATAATTAGCGACTTGTTTAATTTTTTCTTCTTCTCCTGTCCGTTAACTTAGTTAGCGGCTAAGTATTATATTTTCACAGTTGGATCACTATTTAAACAGGTATACTTGATGTATTTGTTGGAATAATAAATATAATTAATATTTGTTATTGTTTATTTCTTTTATATATATATATATATATATATATATATATATATATATATATATTTTTTTTTTTTTTTTTTTTTTCTTTTCTAATTTTGAAATTTATGTTGGTTGACAGAGAGCAGTTGAAAACAGGCGGTGGAAAATGAAACTGCAAGTTACTCGCGGTGGTTATTTTTGGGAGCACAAAACTTGACTTTATGTAAAGCCAAATTGTTTAAACAGGCATGCCCAAATCTCAAAAGTGGAGGGGATTTCAACCTCCGCCATTTCCAAGGAGAACGCAACCATAGATGATAGACCTGGCTTTAGCAAATACAAAGCCCAAAATTAAATATTCATACATACCCACTTTGATCTCAACCCATTTCTCTGATTTTTCTCTCTCTTGATTTTGGGGAAATTTTAGGAGAGATAAAACGATTGAAGTAGTAGCAATTAGCTTCAATCAAAGTAATCTGTCATTCGCCATGGCCGCTTTTGCGGCATGTAAGCGGGCTGCACAATTCGGAGCCAAATCCGGAGGGATCAATTTTACCATTTTGAGATGCTTTGGAGGTTCTTTAAATGCCCCTTCTTCTTCTTCTTCTTCTTTTTCTTCTACTTCATTACATTCTTCTCGGAGTAGTTGGACCCGAATTGATACTCGACAAATTTCACAGCTCGTGCAATCTAATGGCAAGCGCGTCTTCCTCGTTGACACCTTAGCCCTCGTAATTATTATCTCTTTTTTTTCCCCTTTCTTCTCCCTAATCGTCTATCTGATTTCAATTTTGGTACTTTGATTGGTTTGTGGATAAGTTTGGCTTCTGCCCTAAAATTAATATTTATATGATTTCAGATTTGGGGGAAATAAATAAAATTAAAATGAGGTGAAATGTTGTGTTCTCCTTAGGTACGGAGATTAGAAGCACAAGGCGTGCCCTCAAAGCAGGCTGAGGCTATTACTTCTTCCATCACCGAAGTTTTGAATGACACCTTGGAAAATGTGGCCCAATCCTTTGTTTCCAAGGCTGAAATGCAAAAGGTACGATCTTTTCTCCCTGCTTGATCCCCTGCTATTCGTATTTGCTATTTGAATATATGTTTGTGCTTAATTTTATTAACAGAATGTCCTTATTCTCTAGTAATTCTATTGCGGTAAATATGTTCCCTGTGTTCTCGTGTAGGTTGAAATGACTCAAGAAGCTAATCTAGCCAAATTTAAATCTGAAGTAACTAGCTCACAGGTATGTATAATTCTTACTTTTTTGTCTTTTCTATGACTATTTATCTTGTACATTTTCTTGGCTTGATCAAGCTAATTATGGAGTTAAGCAGAGGTTTGTAATAATGGAAAGCTGAGTATTATGTCTGATAAAGCCGAGCATCAGTGCCTATGATGCATCTCATTACGTTCTATAAGATTATTATAATTTTAAAAGCAGGATATCAAGTTGGTAGCAGAGTCATATAGATTTACAATAATAAGGGAAGACAGAAATTGAGTTTGTTGGGGCTTCGAGTTGAATAGTTCTATCAATCTTGTGGATGTGAAGATGTCATGATGCTACATATCATCTCATCCCATTCAGGACTTGCAAATCTTAGGAACCTCAGCCTTTAGTATGAAAAGGTATACTATAAGCTATTAGTTAAGGAAATGGTTACAATATTAGGTACAGTTATGTATATGTGTGCGTGTGTGATATATATATATATATATATATATATATATATATATATATATATATATATATATATATTACTATAGTCACATATATAGTTAGTCTTAGATAGCTGTAATTGGGGATTGTAGGAAGATGCTTCTGTTTCAGATCCTAAAGTAACAATGTAATTTTGAGAACTTGGTTTGATAGTTTACTACATAAAATGGCACCAAAGAAAGTTTTGTGGATGCTTGATCTGCTGGACAAGTGACCTTCAAGACTTTCCTGAAAAACATTTCTTGTATGAATGCCTAAGGAGGTGGTTAAGAAGTAGTTACTTGGGGTCTAATGACACACCTCCTGCAATTATTGAAAGTTGAATGAGGATTTCAAATGTCTCTTTCAAAAATTCAAAAAACCAGCAGGCGCATAACCTTTTGTTTTGCTTCTTTTAGCCACCATGACCGTTAATCATGTTAACACTTCCCTTACATTTTCTTTATCAATTGCTTATAATCTTTAATTTTAAGCTTTTTATGTTTCCATATAATTTTCATTTCTTCTAAGTTTTAATTCACTCTCCAGTCTTTGTTGATAAAGCCACTTTCATAATTTTGTTTAAAAAGAGTAAGTGAAAAAATTCTATGTAATATTTTACTTATAGTGTTACATTATTTGAATTCTTGAACTCGTCCTTTTTTAATGGATTTGTACCCTTGAAGGAAAAAGTTTTCCTAGTTTCCAACATCTTCTCATCAGTTATGTCTTCTCACCTAATTAGGGACACTTTGGCTCTCCTCATGCATTCAACAAATCCCGTCATTTCCCTGCATGCTCTAAAAGTTGATAAAGACTATTATTCATCCGAAGTTAAGAAGTAAATAAAAGGGAAATATGCAGGTTTGTATGACTTGGGGTGTGTGAATGAGGTCCCTCTCAGTACTGAATGCACATGGAGTCTTTGGAGACTTGCATTTACCACTGGGTGAGCTATGCTTCATGTACAGTTTGTCAAAGTTGTGATCAAATATAATTCCACTTTGCAATCTTGTAGAAGCTCCCATTGGGAATTTGTATAGTTGCAGTTGTCCTGAGTTGTATTCTGAAAATGCGGGGTATACATTTTCTGCATCATAAATGCTCGTGGATAGATTGTTTTATAATATTGACGATTTCCGTGGCATATCTGTGATTATGATGCAGGGACACCACTTTTCTATGTTGCAACATGAGACTGAAAAACTCAAGGGTGATATAGAAAAGATGCGTAGTGAATTGAGGTTTGTTATGCAATGTAAACTACTTCTGCTGCTAGTATATGTGAATCTATGTTTGTTTGTTCTGAACTTAGGATATTGGATATCTATTTTGATGTAGGTATGAAATTGACAAAGTCACTGCTGGGCAACGTTTGGATTTGAATCTCGAGAGAGGGTAAGGATGTGGATACATTTCTTTTTTTTCTTTTCTTTTCTTACCGTAACAGGGAAGCATAGATGTTTCTGCGTGTCTGTACGTGCACATTCATGCCTGTGTTTCCGTTATGTCCAGTAATCTGGTTTATGTTGAGATCAGTAAAAATTTCTATTGTCAACTTGTTATTACAACTGCTTACTGTATGCAGGAGAATCCGTGATGAGCTGTCGAATCAGGGCCAAGAAACTTCTAACCTCACTAACAAACTTGATCGTGTGAGTATACTATCATGTAGAGAACTTTAATTGTTGCATGCTTGCTCTTATTTTTTCACATGTCTCTTTATGTTTATTGTTCAATTCATGGTCTCAGGAAATTCATGCATTGAGGGCTCAGGTAGAAGCAGCAAAATATGATGTGATAAAGTACTGCATAGGTACCCTTGTTTCTATTTCTGCTGTTGGTCTGGCTGTACTCCGTATTTTGATGTAACCTTGTTGCATTTGCAAATTAATGGTGTCATAACCCTCATTTATTTATTTATTTATTTAACATATTCAGTATACTATATATCATTGGTTGTTCAATGGAGAATGAAAGAAAAACAATGTATCACACTGCAAATGCAGCATAAAATGCGTTCAACTCTACTGAAATCTTCCTTATTTCTTCCCCCTTTATTTTATTCCTTTGTTATACTTGTTTGCTTAATGTAACCATGCAACCACGATTGAGGTTGTTATTTCCTTGAAGGAGTTGCATACTGTATTTTTAACAAACAACAACTGAACAAACTTTGGATTAGGAGGTTTTCATTGGCTTTCCTCAATTGGATTGCTCAATTACGATAGGACCAATGGTTATTACCAATCACAATCATACAAATTATTATGTAATGTTATATTTTAGTATCTATTCTTTAGAGACTGGGATTTGCACTTCTCTCCAATTTCATCTAATGCACTATATTTTTATAGTTGTAGATAATAAGTATAATTGAAATCAATATTGGTTAACTAATTTATTATATTGCATAGCATAATTGTTCCAAAAATAATATTAATCCGATACTTTTTTATCGCCATTTGTTGATGAACATGTGAATTTTTCATTAAAATTTTTTACGGTGAAAATATTTTTAATGATTCTATTTTTTTTGTAGGATTGTTCTCAATATCATTAGCTATCTATTAACACATTTTGATCCTTACTATTAAGATCAAATAATTGATGTATTGAATGGAATTAAAGGGAAGGTGTAATTGAGCAGAGCCAAATTCATTCTTTAGTCATCAAAATACAATTGCAATAAGCAATAGTCTAGTCGCACAAAATTAACAAGGAAAAAAACAAGCCTACCCGATAGAATGTTCATTTCGATGTCTTTATTTGACAAGTATAATTATAATAATAAAAAAAAAAAAAAAATTACATTCGAAATATGGACATAAAAGAAGATATGAGACCCAATTCCTCTCATGAGCTCTTTTTGCGGTTATTTCTTGTTTGTTCGAGTTTCCCCAATATATACCTGAAGAACAATGAACCAGAAATTTAAGAAAGTAGAAAAACAGTGCAGTCACTTGTGACATACTAATAACGAATGAATTGAGCACTCACATTAATTAATTCCATTCAAATCTCTTCCCAGAGCCCTTGAGATCCAATCAATCTTAATAGATTGGACATAACAGGCGTGGGCTCGGCACCGCAACGAGCCGAGTAGCCCTCGGAGCGGTGAGTCCAAACACATCATTTGTGTCCACTTCACTGGGTTTCATCCCATCAGGCAATTCCCAAGTAAAAGAATGAGCAAGGTGGGCCACCGTCATCTCAAGTGTATAAAGGCCAAGTTGCATTCCAGGACAGGATCTACGGCCCGACCCGAAAGGTATGAACTCAAAGTTGTTGCCTTTAAAGTCGGGGACACCCTCTTTGAGAAACCTAGAGGGCTTGAACGTGTCTGGGTCCTCCCACGAGTTCTTGTCACGCCCGATGGCCCATGAATTAATGATGACCCGGGATTTGGCCGGAATACAGTAACCGGCAACCTCGGCGTCCTCGGCGGTCTCATGGAGGAGGAGAGGGATGGGAGGGTGGAGGCGGAGAGTCTCTTTGAGGGTGCATTTGAGGTAAGTGAGCTTGTCAAAGTCACTTTCTTTGACCCGTCGGTGAAGCCCAACAACATTTAAGAGCTCTTGTTGGACCTTTTTTAGGTCATCTGGGCTTCTCATTAGCTCCGACATGGCCCACTCTATTGCGGAAGCCACCGTTTCGGTCCCACCAAACATTACGTCCTGAAATCATTAATAATATCATTAGTGTGACTCAGACTGCGTGATACGGAATTCAGAGCAATGGAGAAAAATTCACAATTTCAAGCCACCTTAATAAATGATAGCAAGTGTGGAGGAGTTGGACAGTTAACAGTTTAATTTGGTTGTCAAAGGAACTAATATATATATATATATTGATTATTTATAATGGACTTTTTTACTTTTCCAACAAGCTAGGTTTTAGTATTTGAAGAAGAAGGTTGTTCCTTTTGAGCCAAGATCTGAGTTATGAAGTATTATATTAAAAAATTAACTGATAAAAAATGGAGTGGATATGATCAAGTAATATACAACTTGTATTATTTTATTTTTTAACTTAAGTTAAATCCGTTGAAAATAATTTCAACTACCCCCCCCCCCCCCCCCCCCCCCCTCTCTCATGTGTGACGTGGTTGGTTCGAGCCAAACCAAGAGAATTTATTTCAGTATAATTGAAGAAAATATGTGGGCCGTTTCTACACATAAGTAGTATCTAAAATTGTCTGGTACCATAAATACAATTAATATGCACATTTTGAAAACAACATATTTAAAACATAAACTAGCATCAAGTTATATAGATTTGTCTTTTTAGACACCAAACCCATTTAAAAAATAAATAATTTGATGTTTCTCAAAAAGCAAGAAACCCCTTAATTTGTCGATCGACAAATATTCTTCAGAAAGACTCTCCAAAATAAAGTTGTTATTGGCAATTTTAATTGATCAAGTTTCCCATTTAAAAAGGACGATAATATTGGTATCAGCTTTGTAGTAACCCTCATTATACAACTAAAAACTGATCCGGTTATTATATATAAAGTGAATTTCATAGTAAGTTCATTTATAGATCAATAGCATACTGTCACGCAGGTCGAAGAGTGTTCTCTCTATCTACGTGTTAACATCTTATTAGTCTATATGTGAATTTCTTTACTTCATAATAACCACTAAAAACATATACATCATTTTTTCTTAAGTTGAGGTGTTAAAAATGGATCGATGCAGATTCGAGAAAGATACGGAAAGATGACAGTGCTTGAGCAGATACAAATTAAACCAATTATATATATATGTGTGTGTGTGCGTGTGTGTGTATGCATGATTAAATATGGAATTTAACTTAACTTACCATGATAATGGCTTTAATATTATCTCTTGTGAGCTTAATGGAGTTGTGTAAATCATCAGACTCATTGACTTTAGCCTTATCTTCACTGTAAAATGCCAGTAACTCGTCCACCATATCACTGTTCCCATCATCACAACTATTCATGTTGCTCTTCTTTTTGTCTACGTGTTCGTCTATTATTGAGTCAATGAACCCGTCAAGCGATGCACGAGCCTTAACCAGCCTGCTGGTGAACCCTTGAGGGTCAGCCCAGCTCAACCCCGGAACAAAATCACAAATATTGAAAGCACCAAACAGTTTCGAAAACTCCTGCAATATTTTGATGAAATCATCCGGCCCCTCATGCGAGCTGAACCCAAACGCGGCCCGATATATAATGTTCCGAGTCAGCCCGAACACCAACTCTCCTATGTTAACGGCTAAGCCGGTGTTGGACGACACAACTCGGAGCATGTCATCAACCTCGTCACGGACCGAGTCCCAGGACTCTGCCCGTTTACGGCTGAAGAGCTTCATGACGGAGATTTTACGCATTTGGCGCCAAAACGGGCCATAGTTCGCGAAGGCCATGTCGGCCCGGTCATAAGTGAGGTAGCTAATAGCGATGGTGGCCGGGCGGTTGGAGAAGATGTTGTCTTGAAGTTGAAGGACTTGGCGGGCCATGTCGGGAGTGGACACGGTGACCATGTGGAGGAAGCCCATGCGGAGGTGGAAAAGCCCACCGTATTTATTAGCTAGTCTGGCCAGCCCACGGTGAGTTAGGTTGTCCATCATTAGCATGTTGCCGATGAGCGGCCAGCCTTTTGGGCCTGGCGGGTAGGGTTTCCGGCGAAAGTGCGAGAAGAGAAAGAAAAATAATAGGGGTACAATGAAGAGTAGTGTTATGATAGGGATCATAGGTTGTAACTTTTGAAGAAAGGAAATATTAAGGGTTTCCATTTCTGGCACTAATTAAGAGCTCTCTCTCTCTCTCTCTCTCTCTCTCTCTGTATATATATATATATATATGTATTGGGGTGTGTGAATGAATGAACTAACTCAAATATTGATATGATCCTTTTACTTAGTTTCCAGGTTTATGGCTCTTTATATACTAGTTTTATAGTAGTTGCTGTTAGCCCAGGTTGGCTGCCGCACGCCCATATTAGTAATATAAATTAGGGTTCTTTGGACTAAAAATTATTAGGGTACATATGAAATTAATATATATGAATGAACTAAAATAAGATTGAATAGTTACAAGTAAAACATAAAAAATAAGGTGTTAGATTTTTGTTACTTTTTTCTATTCAATATCTTTTGTTACAAGAGACATAGAATAGATATATATAATTATATATATTTATATGTATAAATATATTTTTATGCATATTTATTTTATGTCTTTTGTAACAAAGATATGAAACGTATAAGGGATTTGAGCCCAAACAATAAGGCCTGGGTTGAAAGAGACGTGTGTTTCAGGATTTGCCAGGTGGTTCAATCTCATACGGAGGGCTTCAATTTGTTGTCTTTATCCCTGAGCTAAAGTTAATAAATTTTATATACTTGTAGCTCCTTAATTAATCCGGCCAAAACCACAAGTCTAGCTCATGTATTGCTTACGCATTGCTTACTTTTATTATTTATATAATTACGAGCGAACCATATACATGGATATTTGTAGTGCAACCATTACTGAATAATAATAGACCATTAAACGGACATTTTTTTGGGTGCAAATTTAGTACTCAGTACTCTTCTTGTAATGTGTTTGAGTTGATTTATATTTTTATGAATTTAATTAATAATTTTTAAATTTAAAAATTTATTAGTAATTTAATCTTGAGTTTTATTAATATATTGAATTTAAATTATATCAAATATATAAGACTAATTAAATTGGTAAATTTAAATATATCGAATGTTCTTATTATTTTATTTTTCATCTAATTTTTATATAATTGTTAATTATTTATTTTTAAATTCTGACGTGATAGATAATTAATCGGATAATTCTTTACAAATATAGTACTCACTCTTCTTGTGATCGAGCATAATTAATTTGACATTTCTTTGCAAATATAGTACTCACTCTCTTTCATAAAAAAGTCTTGTTTAGAAAATCTATGAATTTTAAGAATATATTACTAATTCATGCATGTTTGTATTTAATTTATTGAGTTTTTAGTTTAATATAATAACATGATAAAATTGTGATAATAAATTTTAAGATATTGCGTCTTTTTATGCCATCATTTAAAGTAACTAAACTCTTTTGTTAAAACATAAAAATGACAAGTAAGACTCTCTTTAAAAATAAAAAAAAACGTAGAGAGAATATATTAGCTTCATAAACTATATTTACTCCTCTTTCTTCTTCTTTTTTTTGGACTCGCCTCTTTCTTCTTATTACTAGAATTCAGAGGGCGAAATACTTGATCATTTGATCGTGATCATATGAAGCAAGGAAATTAAATGGTTATTTAATGGAAATATTGATGTCATTATCGAGTAGGAGCTAGCTTTAATTTGGAATGCCATTAAAATTTATGAACTTCTTATTTTACATAAACATATACATACACATACGAACATATATATATATATATATATATATATATATATATATATATATATATATATATATATTATTGTCGCTTGATTTTGTCCGTCCGCTAAAATATCAAAATACGGACAACCTGCACAGAAAATAGTCACGTCACACCAAAGACTTGTCGGGAAATAACTCTGGTGAATGGAAGAATGTAAACTACTAAAAAATAATAAAATTATATACGTAATAATTGTGTGTAATTGAATGTACCGTGATTCCTTCTTTCTGGTATTTATAGATACTATGATCGCTTGAGATCAATTAGGAGTGGAAGTCCTTGTTAACTGCAATTCATAACAGTTTGGGTCCTTAATAAATTAAGCTTCCTTATTCTCCTTAAATTAGGAAATCCAATTCTATATTGATATGGTATTTGACACTTTCATAATAATAAGCCGTCAAAAAGTATACTGCAGTGGGCCGACCCAAGGCCGACACTTAAATCAAGTCTCAAATAATTATATTCCAGTATATATATATATATATATATATATATATATATATATATATGTGTGTGTGTGTGTGTGTGTGTGTCTGTGTCTGTGTCTGTGTCTGCGCATAATATAAAGCGAATAATATTAGCAACGATGGGGGTTCTAAGCGATCACGAGGAAAGATGTGTTGAAGTGAAAGCCTCTAAGATTATTGAACGTAAATCTATGCATAAGTCTATATAAACAAGGTTAAAAGCAGTCGATAGTCTGATTCTTGTAGGCCGTGTTCAACGAGAATTTATAACTGAGAACCGACAAAATAAAAAAACAATTATTGCTATTGATATCATAGGTTCCGAACACGATGCAGATGACATACTCTTTTCTTTCCAACTCAGAGAGAGGGCACTTGTTAAATAACCTGCTCGCCAGGTAATTGACACCATAGTGAGCGTGACCAAGAAAATAGGTAAGGGCATTAGATAGCAAGCTGTTTTTTCATCAAATTAAATTGCCACTCTGTCAATATATATATATATATATATATATATATATATATGTCGTCAAGTGGAAGTCACACAAGTGGATCTAATTATCTGTTGCAATTCCTCTTCCATGCTGTCTAATCCTCAAATTAATAATTTATATTTTAAACCCTTTCTCCTGTTGATAGATACCAAGGGAATTATTAGATGAAGCGAATCCCTTTTTTCTTTCTATATATCATCACAAAAGGAAATACTTTATTCTAAACTTAAATATTGAATTTATATGATTTTAGTACAAACAACTAGAATTATTATAAATCAATTAAAAATACTATTAATTACTACTATCTTTTTTGTTTTTAAAATTTAAACTCTTCATATTAATTTAAATTTCAAAATTTTGTAAATTAATTTTAAAAATATTAATATTTATTTTGGATTTTGAAACTGGAGGGAGGATAAGGAAAACGATTCCACGTGTTGTGGCATAGTTAGAAGAATGATGTGCGCAATGAAAAATCTAGGTGTGAGGTACATGAAGCATCAACATTAATATTTAACAAAAAAAAAAAAATTAACGTGAGAGATATGGATGTCCGACCTTACTCATTGTTTTGAGTCATTATCATGGTGTCATGGTTTAGCTTCGGTTTCATCTCACCATTTTAAACGTTTGTTCTTGCGCGGTTTTTCGTTGCCTGAAAATGCTGATTTTTTACACCAATATATATTATTCTATCTTTTTTAAATTATATAATTATATTTATTTTTAAAAGTTAATTTGTGATATTTTTAAACTCAAAATTAAGATAATTCATTTAAAATTACGAAACAATAAAATTTAAAATAATTAATATTTTTTAGATAATTTATAATATTCATCATTGTATTAATTAAAATTAAAAGAATTTATGTCAATTTTGAGTTTAAAAAACTCTTAAATTAATTTTAAAAAATTAATAATAATAAATTAATATAAAACAAATGGAGTACCATGTACATATATAACATGCACGATCACTAGAGCTGGCAATTTATAACCCAACCCATCAACTCGTTCATGAACTTATGATTTAATGAATTATGTTATCCATTTATTTAAATGGATTTGAGTTAAATAGATATTTATAAATATAGATTGTTTGATGGTTAAACCCATGTAACCATTAAACTGAATAACAACATATCTCCTGTTCTTTGTCATCTTCAATTAACGGCTCCATCATTACGCGAGTAAGTATCACTTCGAAATATCATCGTCTCTAATCAACTAGCTAATTTCTCTCTCTCTCTCTCTCTCTCTCTCTCTCTCTCTCTCTCTCTCTCTCACATATATATATATATATATATTAGATGTTTTCAACTTAATACTTCGAAACAGGACTTTGTATAATTTTCAAAGTAAACTTTCAGATAAGATTCTGAAATCTGAATAATACCAGTACTATATTTTTAGAATTTCTTCATATTTATGTAGGTTTTGATTTGGGCTCTGAGTTGCTTGTGTTTACTGTTGAGATATCTATGGATTGATCTTTTTATGTCTAGCTTTCAGATTCTAGCAAATTCTTGTATTGACGGTTGAGATTTGAACTTGGCTCAAGTTGTGCAAATGGAGATGGCTGGGAAACAATGAAACGTAACCTACCAACTGTAGCCACAAATTAAAAAACTTACTTTTGGGGTACATATGGGTTGATGGGTTCAACCCATAATAACCATTTAAATTAATTTTATCCATGTTTAACTTATTTAAAATTATCAATTTGTTATCTAACTCATTAATGACCTATTATCCATTAAATTAATCCATTTATCACCTTTAATGGTCACACTTAAAAAAATAAAATAAATTTTATCCATGTTTCCGGCAATGTAAGTAATGTCACAAACAAATGAAAACTCAAATGGTTGTTGTCAAATCCCCAACTATAATGGATTTGATGGATTAAGTGCTATATTTCATTTTTAAGCAATCAAGATCCTGTTGTTACTTAGCTAGTTATGTAGATGGTAATGGCATATATCAACCAAAAATTAGAATTAACTCTGAGAAATAAACCCAATTATGTTTATAGAAAAAAGCAAACATATATATATATATATATTATACTTGGCTCTCATTTCATATAACATAATTTATTCACTGATGCTTGCTAGTGGTACTTAAGCTCTCATCATTTAATTGGTATTCCAACGCAAGGGTACTGGTAATGTTCAGTGCTAGCACCTTTGGTTATGTATAAGGTTAATTGTCAATCCAATTCCTTCATCTTATAAGTTATAACATGGGTATACGGTCTACCCTATTCATTTGGATCAACATATTTAAAAAAAATGAATGGTAGAATAAGAAGTATAATAGAATGGTAGGAAGAAGAGAGAGCCCCGCTGCAACTAATTTTAATTAGTTGTACATGTTAATTAATGAATTTTATGTGAAGCTAACTCCACCAACTAACTAAAATTTGATGGATTGTGCTAATGTAGAAGTCATGCATCACGGGTTATAATATCATGGGTTAAAGTAATGTCATTTTAGACTATTATCAATGAAAAGATGATTTTTTTTTTAATTTTTGTGGATCGGAACAAAGCCTTTTTGTGTATGAACGTACATTCACCCATTTTTTTGTGTAATAAGTGAGGCTATCAGTTATCACTGTATCGACATTTTAACAAAAAATATTATAGCATTTTTTTTCTTTCTAAAAAATGTTAATTTATTATTACATGAAGACTCAAGACTTTCACGTACTGCAATTGTTTATTTTGGTGTTATTTGAAAGTATCATATACTTTAAAATTATAGGAGTATACTTCCTTGAGTAATTTTTAAGTGGCTCATTTTTATTTTTATTTTTATTTTCATTATTATGTTGTTAGGATATACATATATAAATAAGTGAATTTTAAGTAAATCTTGTATTTAAATTACGTTCAATAAAATCAACTCACTTAATTAATACTAACTTTCATGATGCACCAAGTTAAGATCGATTGACATATTGGTAGTACGGACACGTCATCCGTGACGGGTCTTGAACCAACATTTTGGGTCTGTTAATTGCGTGGTAGATATGGTTGTAGATTGCCACGCATTGTTGGCCTTTCAACATCTTTCCATTTTCCAACCTGTTAGTAAAATCCCAGAGTCAAAAGCCTTTATGGCTTTATGCAATTTCAATAATTAAGATGAGCGTCTACACCCTATTCTTAATTTGCGATCAATTTCAACTCCAAGGGCTAGTTTTTGGACCTCCAAAATTGGGTGGCGTAAGATTGATCATTCACGCATATCACACCCATAAAAATGGGATGAATACTCACTCGATATATATATATATATATATATATATATATATATATATATATATATATATATATATATATATATGACAACGTTATAAAAATTGAACATACATTTACAATAGATCTTAGTTGTCTAGGATAAGTTGAGATTTGACGACTATTATAGTCCTCGTTCGCAGTATAATATCCATATATCCGTAATATTATACTGCGGATGAGGGATATTGTCCAAAATATCCTTACATTTAAATGAACAAATTCATCGTTCGCAGTATAATAATACGGACGATGGACACCGTACGTAGTATAATACTATGGACGTCAGACCTCATTCCTTGACTAATTTTTGCTAAATTTCCTCGACTCTGACTAGTTTTTCTAAAAATATACAATCAACTTCAGAGAGTTTTACTCACACTCTCACAGGGATGTACGATTAAGAGAGCATAACATAGTAGTAAGCATACATCTATAGATCAGTAATTTGTACATTCTTTTGTGAAAATTATTTATTTATTTTGCCATGGATCTGTTTGCTGAAGAACAATTTCATTCAATTTCAAGTATTGAGGAAGAATTGCATGATAATAGTGACGTGACAACTGTTTGTCAAATTCTTGATAAGAATTTTGATGAAACCATGCCATATGTTAGTCAAATGTTTGATACGTTGGAAGATGTTGAATTTTTTTTTCCTAGAAAATATGCAAAACGTATTGGAATAAAAACTAATAGAAAACATGGCAACACTAATGATTTTTGTTCTAGAATATATCAATGTTGTAAAGCTGGCTATAAGGTGGTTAATAAAAATGAGGATGTCGCTGATAATGAAGAAAATAATACGAAGAGAAAGAAGAGGAGGGACGCTATTGATATAATAGAATGTAGAACAAAGTTTTATGTAGTCCATGATAAGAGGAAAGATAAGTGGTTTGTGTCTACACTTGATCTGAATCACAATCGTGAATTTGTAACAGTGATGTGCCAATCAAAACGGTTGTTGGGTTGTTTTTCTCTCAAATGTGCTTGGGTAGTCTAGATTTTCATACATGTGAAAAATCGTGGAAAATAGAAGAGTTTTAATTGGACAACGTCCGAAGTATAATACTGCGGACGAGAACACTCCTTAAAATGACGTTGTGCAAACTTATATCTACTGCCCACAGTGTTATACTGCGGACGACAGAAATTTTTCTGATGACATTTTCTTAATTCTTATAGTTCGCAGTATAATACAACGAACTGTAGATATTTCAAAAGTGACATCACAGATGCGCTAGTTGGAATGGTATCTATTGCAAACATTTGCTATGGATCATCTCCGTATATATATAAGAAAATTATCTATGGCAACGATTGTTAGTGGTAATCAAAATTGGTCTGTCGCAACAAGGATGAGTTGCAGGGCCAATTAGTGTAATTTTGGTTTGCCGCAAGAAGGAGTAGTGACATGGCTAAAATTACGCGTGAATTGGCAAAGACTTGCAGCAAAAAGGATGAGTGGTAGGGTCAATCCAAAACAAAAATGCCCCTGCATTGGTTGCCGAAACAATATCCCAGCAACCGGTTGCCATGGATATAAACCCATATATATAACATCTATATAAAAAATCAAACATTATATTTATCTTAATTATTAAAAAGTGGGGTATAACACAAATTTCAATGTCATGCTCTATTTTTTAATAATTACAATAGATGTAATATTTAGATGTTGTACACTTATAATTATTCATATATATATATATATATATATATATATATACATTCATCTTCTTGTTAATTTGTGTGTCAGTTGCAAAATCAAATCGATGTCTAGATCATCCGTAGCTGACTAGCTTGTACTCAATTTATGTCAAAATGCTGTATTTTCTGAGGTAGACGATTTTGGACGTTTTTGTACATGTACACACTATATACGATACATGCTTTTCTTTATTTCTTTCTCTCCCTGCGTCCAAGAGCATTTTGTGCACCAGATATATAAATCCAAGCATAAGTTAATCTGTGCGAGTGTACGCAGAATTAAGGTCCTATCAGAACAAGTATTAGCCAGAAATTAATATTAAGATTTAAATAAATAAATATATATATACTCCATCTATATATCCGTTCTAAAATTAAGATATATTTTGATTTTATTTTATTTTTAAAAGTTAATGTGAATTTATTTAAGTTTTAGAAACAACAAAATGATAATTAATACTACTTATTAGTTATTTACGAAAATCAAATAAATTTATAGTACTGATTTTGAATTTATAGTTGAATTAAGAGGTCGAACTATGTCGCTAGTTTGAGAACGTAATTGGCCTTCAATGAAGCGAAATAACGCACCTGTCAGATCTCTATGATCATAGATATCAAAAGCACAAAGTAGTTAAGCAGATTGACAGTTGCTGTTTGGTTATTGTAATTGAATTCGAGCTGATTTTAATACATCGATCGGTACATGAATACCGTCGGGTGAGTACGTACTTGTATGTGTATTAGTAATCGTTAGTGCACAAACACAAAGAAAATAATACGCGGTCCAGTTCGAAATTATATTAGATTGAGTTCAAACTATAGGACGTGTACACTATTTTATCTTTATTAGAACACAACGTACTGTTCGAGCACATTTAGTTTACATAAAATTATTCATGGATTCTCTTGCCATTTGCCACGTCCTAACTGATGCTGTTTTTCTTAAGCAAGCGTTAACATGCAATATGCATGCATGCATGTTAGTTACCATTCATTGTTCATATGTATAGAAATGCAAGAAGTGTGAATATAATTAAAGTCAATCCTCAGTTGTGGAAGATTTTCATTGAAAGATTGCGACTTAGTTAAGTCATTGTTAATGTGCTGTGGCACGTGTAAAGAGGGACCGATAAAGTGCTCTTTCAATTGATTCCCATTTGCATCAAATTAAGGAAGATGGTGCTGATAGTATTTTATATACAAGAGAAAATATGTAATTGTATATAAGGTTGTTAAATTTGAAACTCCTCTGAATTAGTTACAGGTTGGTGTTAATTATATTAATTGGCCGACTTTACAGTTGAAGTTGAATGATAAGATGATTAGATGGCAAAGTGCTTACTTTTAGTGAGAAGTTAATCATCGATTAGTAATTGGGGAGATTAAATCAAGGGGCGATCACTTAAATGTTCATACGTATGTAGTTTGGAGTATTTAATAATGAAAGAGCCGAGCACTGGTTATATGAATTGATTAAGTGTGAGTATACAAATATCAATCACAAAAAAATCAACCATAAAATTGATCTTTACCATTAAAAAGTGTGACTTTACATTGAAATTCGTATTATACCATACTTTTTAATAGTTAAGATAGATGTAATGGTTGAATATTTTGTACGTAGGCTTATTCATATAAATTATATCAAGGCATTTCGCTGCAATAATTTAATTTAATTTGCGTGAAATGTAACGCATGGACTGATTAATTACCACGGGTAAATACGGCCTCTCTAGCTTGTTTTAATATCCCACTTACAAATTGATCAAATTTCGTTTTTTGTATGATCAACACAGCAAGTTAAAACTTTCCACCTAGCGATAGTATAACATTCAATCAAACTTCATTTTTTTTTTCTTTCCTCTTAAGCCTTTTCTTGCCCCGGAATAAAATGACTTTTTCCTACCATACATACTATGTATAGTGAAAGAAATGGACACTTAATTTTTTAAGCATCAATATATAGCTGCTACTAGGCAAACCGGCCTAAAGTACAAGACAAGTAATTATCTTGTTAGACGGTTTTATATATTGATGAATGAATAAGACTGAGGGCTGAGGCGACATGCAGGATACTTTCGACATCATCTTCCTGCAGTAGGTATCCGTCCCTGAGCCCGATTTATATATTATGCCCCCTGAACGTAACTCTTCTCTTTGACTAATTGGCTTTAAACAGCCAAGTATATATATATATATATATATATATATATATTAGCAAGTATGATACAAGCTAGGAAAAGAAAGAAGACAAAAGGAATGACGATCAGTCTCAATGTTATGTACGTAATAATATTTTTCTGTTCTACAACAATAATTTTATTTGACTTTGATTTTAATTAATTTATAAAATATTAAAATTCAAACTTAAAAATGAATTTATTCAAATTAATTGCATTATTAATTATTATATTAATTAATATAATAAATTTATGACAATTTTTAATTTTTAGGATTTCATAAACTCATATCAATTTAATGAATTAATTATTTTTGTGAAAGGGATGGTTATATTTTAGATTGACAACAGGCAACGGGTATATTTATTTAACATTGAGATCTGATGACAAAGAATCCATCAAATCAAAAGTCAATTTAACCCGACATTAAAAGTTTGATCTCAATCTAGAAGTGAACCGTAACACTAGTCTTCCAAAAGGTCGTTGAATTAGTCGTCTAAATTAATAATTATACGTTGAAAAACAAGTATAAACTCACATCCATACCTACTCACATGGGTGGCTTCTAAATTATTAGACTAAATATATTTTGAATTCTAAATTTTATATTATTATTAATTTTTATAATTAAAAATAAATAAAAAATGCTTAAATACATTATAAACTTTATTTTATCTAAATAAAAAGAATATTTCTATTATTTAATCTGTCAAAAATTATCGGCTAAATCTATAATACTTATTATAGATGGATAATTTGGATAAATAACATATATGATCAATTTTAAAGTCAAATCAAAATCTAAAATTAAATTAAAAAATCCTCTCTCTTTTGAATCTCATCTTCTTCCTCCTTCTGAATCTTCCATATTCTTCATTAAAATGAGCACCTTTTTCGGATTCTTAGATTCAACACCATTTAAAGGTGAACCTTCCTCCTCGATCTATAACACCAAACCCATCACCCCTCACTCCTCACTCCATTTGAATCCTCAGAACCAGCTCGAACTGAAGCAAACCCAATTGAGATTTTCTCACAGTGAAATCTAATGGCCCTATTGAACTAAACGACAACTTTCAGCTTCTTATCAACAACTAAACCTCTCAGTCCATCAAAATACAAGAAATTAGGCAAAATTGGAGAATACCCATTTGAATTCAAGTAAGTAAACTTAGCATCAACTACAAAATCACTCAATTTAATTAGACATAAAAATAAATGCATTTTTGGAGAAATGAAATCAAATTAGAGAAATGGGCCTTCTCTTAAGAACCAAAATCATGAGCAAAAGTTTAAATAAGGAATAATTAAATGAAAGAGAGAGCGAACCCAATAAGGAGAAAATGAACTGGGCTTAATTTTTTGTCTATTAGAAAGAGGAGAGAGAATCTGTAGAACATTGTTACAGTCTCGACTAGGCATGCACAATAGGTCGGTTTGACCTGGTCCGGCCTGGGCTGTCAGGCCTTGGTCGTTGATCAGGCTAAGCCGGGTCTTTGACTTTTGGCCTGCAGACCAGGTTAGACCGAGCTTGACGCTAAAAAAGGAGGTCTGTTGAGGCATGCAGAGCAGACCAGGCCAGGCCAGTCCAATCCGATTCGATCTATTCAAATAATTTTTTTAATAATTTTAAATATTATTAAAACACTGATTAAAATTTTAAACTTAATTGATGTATTAATTAAAAGTAATGTATTATAAGTTATAACTTTCAAATTACAATAATGAAAATATCTTTTATTATTATTTTGTAAATGACTTTCTAGTTATTGCGCTAAGTATTTATTAAAATAAAGATATAATAAAAAATCTGTAAAAAGTGTAGGTTACTAGTTAGTTAAGAAAAATCTTTATATATTACACTAATTAATGTGTTTTCGTGAATTTCTTTATTCGTATATAAATAAATATGCATGAATGAAAGTATTAAAAGATGTCAAATTTATTTTGTTTATTGAATGAGTTGTCACACAGATGAAATTTTCGTCTGGAGTGCACCACTGATCTCGACCAGGGAAAGGAAATACGGAGGGAGATTTGCAGCCACAAAGAATGGATTTTTGGGTTCTTGACTCACAACCCGAATTCTCCTCCTACTTCGGCACACCCAATTTCGGCACCACAACTCCAAGTTCGACACACCCAAATGGGAGAAAGCGTTTCAGAACAAAATTCACCCAAAATTAGATTGCAGGCCAGGGTTTGTCTCTTCATGTGATGAATCAAGGGATTCTATGGACCTGGTAAGTGCTGGAGATGGGCTTAGCTATTTTGCACTTGAGTTCGTTCCGCCCTCTTCCAAAACTGACTTGAAGCTTCAGAAGAAGATATTTTCTTGGAGAGTATATCCGGGATGCCAATCCGTTTCAGTTACAAAGATCTTCAAATTGCCACCAAAAACTTCTTTGTGAAACTCGGGCAAGGAGGTTTTGGCTCAGTCTATGAAGGTGTTCTTTCAGATGGGACGCGTTTGGCTGTGAAACAGTTGGAAGGAATTGATCAAGGAAAAAAAGAATCACATGATTAAGAATTTTATTTTTAGATTATTTTGTTGTTCTTTTATAATTTTATCTTTTAATATATTGTGATATACTTAAATTATTTTTGTAAAATTTGATTTACAAGTGCAATAAGTCACTTTTAACCAAAGCGTAGTAGAAGTTTGGAGTATATTTAAATACTTTTTTTTTTTTAAGGGTGCAAATGTCAATAATAATCTAAAATTAAAGGTGTAAAATGTATTTTAATATAATTATTATTTCAATTTCAATATGTGGTCATTGTGACCTCACTGATCGATATTAATTATACAGTCCTATCACAAGGGAAATATAATTACATATCCGGGCAGGCTAGCTCAATATATATATATTTAATCCTTTTATTGCATCATGCTCTCATCATCGTTTGATGGATATATCCATCCATACATTTTATCGATCTTGTGTTTGTGATGGATCAAGGGGGGCATATAATTAAAGTGGAATATTCATATGAATTTTGGTATGCCTTTTCAATCATGGAAGTCAGCTTGATGGGTGTGAAAGTGAGATATTGGGAACTCATAATAACCTATTTTGTTGGGATTGTGTACGTAATTATATATAAATCTCTTTACTTGTATTTTTTTTCTCCCCTCTTTTGACTTGATGTATATATATTTAGAATTTTGGATACCCAGTTTTAGCTTCACCAACTTTGATACTGAATTTTCAATTCTCATGAACAGGATGAATGGCTTCCCTATTGGCCTCCTATGGATTGCCAAATAATATAAAATACGCGTTAGTACTAAAAATAATACTTTCTCTGTTCTAAAAAGACTCGTTTAATTTATTTTTTTTAGATTGAAATTTTAAAATTGCTGTTGATGTGAATTTATTTTGTTTGTCTTGATTAATAGAATAGTAAATATTTTAAACTATATTAAAACAAAATCACATCACAATTTGAATGAATTTTAAGAATTATACATATGGGCTCGGATATTATTTATTACCCATACTTAAAAAGAGCAGTAAAAAAATGTCTTTTGATATAGGCCCAAATCAAAATGTCATAATGTAGTGCCTTTATCCTAACTACGATTTAGCCAGCTCCGACTGACGTAATGGCCATGCGGCCTATTTCTTCTCCCACAGTTCAGATTGCCTTGCCGCCAGGTATGCATATATAAACCACCAATAATTAGGGATCAACCCGGTAGTTTTGTTAGTTGCAAGTAGACATGTAGAAAAAGTCTGCGGTTTATAGATTGGCTTGAGTCTGACTTGGTCAAAGTCTGATTTAATTAAGGCCTTAGCCATTCAGGTTCCAAAAAAGCCGTTGTTTGAACATTAAAGTCCGGACCGGCCTGGTCTGAAAAAAAGTCAAACCCGACCTGTAGGCCGCTGTTATAAAATGATCTTTAAATAATATATTATTATTGTAAATATTGTTTTTGTTTATATTCAGCTAATAATAAAATAGTTATCCACTTACTCTGTTATATGTTTAAGATATTAAAAAGGTAGTCTACCTATATATCTTTATCTCCCACTATAACTAAAATAAGTGAGGAAGAGAAAAACAAAATAAAAAGTTAAGTTATAAGAATATGCTATTTAAAAAACTAATAGATTATATGCATTTTCGAAAAAACTTGCCTCGTGGCTTGTTTTTTTAGAAAATATTACTTAACTATCAAGTTTATACATAATTATAGATTACTCTAAAAGCGTGATTATATAGAATTATAAAAAATTACCTGGACCACAGCCTGACCTGACCTGCAGGCCTCAAAAGTCTAAATTTTCCTTTAAAAGCTTAGCCTGCAGGCCCAAAAGTTAAAGTTTAGCCTAGCTTGATTAACGGTCAAAACCTGCTAAACCTAAGCAAGGCCAAATCGGTTGACTTGTTATACATGCCTAATCGCAAGTAATTAATATTCCCTTCATTCTATATAAAAAAAAAAAGCCTCGGTGATTTTTATTCTAATTAATTTTGAAATCTAAGACTTTTTAAGTAGTTTAAAATAGGAGAATCTGGCTCATAGCATTGACAGACTCAATCCCTTAATGATAACCGACTGATTCCATTCTCACCCTATCCACCCCATAAATTGCGATAGAATATGTTTTAATAGTATCAAGAAAAAGCAAAAGAGTTTAAAATACTAATATTAGGCTATGACACTGGGCTTCGTACCTAGTAATGGAAAGGCCTAGATTAAATAAGCCCAACTCCATCTTGAAGTCTATATATACAAGCAGCTATAAAAAGCACCCAACATTGATTTAACCCATGATAAGGTCCACAACAGATTATTGGATTTAGGACCCGGAGGAGCAATTTCCTTATAAAAATAATTAATCAAACTATCAAAGTGAATGAGGAAATTATCCAAGTGGAATGATTGGTGTGACATCACATAAATATGTGTCATGTATGATCGAGATCCAAATTTAAGTATCATTATGTATCCCATTATAAGTCCTACAACCCTAAGAGAATTCATATCATATTCATAATAATAATAAAAATTGGAGTGTCATGTCATCTATATTTTAAATTATAAAATTAATATTAATTTTTAAATTTTAATATAAAATATTTTAAATATAAAATTAATTAATTTATATCAGTATAATTATGAATATTATAAATTACTTAAAAATTCTATTAGTTATAAAAATTAAATAAATCGTGCTAATTTTGAATTTAAAAATATTTTAAATTAATTTTTAAAAAATTAATAATAATCTTATAATTTGAGACGGAACGAGTATATTATTATGATTATGTTGCAAGTTAGAAAGATAAATTAGTACGGCTACTTTTTATGGGTGGAAAATATGTGTTTGAACATCTACGAGACCTTGCTTACTTATTATAGGTAAAGCAAGAATCATTATTGTTATCCTCAATGACCTTGCTTGATTTTAAAGTTTTCCAAACAAAGCCTTAAAACTTCAACTTTTGCGGCAAACACAAACGAAAGGAACGAATAGAACAAACTTAAAGATTTTCGTATTACAGCTGGTACGGACATAATACCTACAACACTTTTGAGACTACGCCCTTGCCATTTAGTTTCGTCCCTAAAAGAAACTCACTCTATAAAAGTTTTTCGAAATCAATATGAATAATTGACATGAGTCTTCGACTGTCCTAATTAAATTTGTGAAATTGTCCCACAATAAGTTTCCCAAAAAAGAGAGAATATACTACTAGTAAGACAGAAATAGGCGTGGTCGGTCGGTCGGTCGGTCGGTCTGCATGGAGACCTCGCGCGCCTTGCAGTACGTAGTATTTCCTCAACAAAATGCTACTCTTCTGGATCTTGACAGGCATATTCCAACTTGGAATCTCTACCCTCCACCCCTCCACCACAAACCAAACTCAAACATCTCCATGACCACCTACCTAAATTACTACCATGCAACTTAACCAATTTTTTCTCTCCCCCCCTCTCTCTAGCTGTAGTTGCACCAACACAAAATGGCACAAGGCAAGGGACGTAATAAGCGCTCCTCGGGAAATTATTTTGCATCCACGGCAACCACTGTGTTGTTTGTAGGATTATGTATTTTAGGGGTGTGGATGCTAACGCCAAACTCTCTTCTTTCTCCGGACACCGCTAGCTGCCACTCGAACCTCCATCTCCCAATCTACTATTTCCTTCGCCACCAATACCGACTCCTCCTCCTCTAGTAAACTCACCAATACTAAACAAACTTTCCAAGATAATCCACGTGATCTTCCCGAGGATGTCATCAAAGCCGATCAAGATGACGGTAAACTGCACGAGAATCCCACGCCTCTTCCCCAGGATGATCAAAAGGTTGTTTCTTCATTGGAGAATTCGAATGAATCCAATTCCAGTACTGATGAAGCAGAAAGTGATAACAATAATAATGACGAGAACAAAGATTTGGAGAGAGACAAGGCTGCTGCAGAGAGTGACAGCGCAAATATAAAAGACCCGGAGATTAAGGAAAGTGTGAAACAAGCAGCAGATCCAGGTGTTGGTGCAAACCTGGAGGGATTGCAAGGGAATGTTTCGGACGAAAGTTCTGGGACTCGTAGTCAACAAACTGATCAAGGAATGGCTGCAAAAGTAGCTGACAAAATTAGCAACTCAATTGAGAAAACTTTGGAAACCATGGATGGTCATGACTAAATTATTAAAGATGATGAACAACTAAGCAATTCAAAGGGATATGAAGCTGCTCTGGGTAGTGAGAGTAAGGTTCAAGAGGAAAATCAAAAGAACACAAGTTAATGATGCGATCCCTGAAAAGAAAGATGAAGTTTCTTCATAGTGAGAGTGCTACGCAATATGATGATGGCCATGAAAATCCAAAAGACACCCGTAATATGGCATTGGATAAAGAAAAAGAAGGAGGAGTCCAACGACAACAACGGCAGGAAGAAGATCAAGTGAAACAAGATCAACCAGAAAAGCAAGAACCTCTGTATGATCAATCTCTTCAGAACAATGAAAATGAAAATGATCGAGCAAACATAATGAAGGAAAGAAGCGAAGAAAGAAACATCACAAGACTTCAAATTCTGCAGGAGAGAATGCTTTTCCAAGTGGGCAGAACTCAGAGATACCAAAAGAATCAACATAATCAAAGAAGGCCTGGTCTACTCAAGCAGATCAATCCGAGGACCAGAAAGAGAGAAGAAAAGGCACCTCCCCCAAAGGTCAAGCCAATAGCATATACGGATACTCATGGCAGCTGTACAATGTAACAGCAGGCCCTGACTACATACCTTGTTTGGATAATGAAAAAGCAATAAGCAAATTACATAGCCGGGGGCACTATGAGCATTGAGAGAGGCATTGTCCAGAGGAGGCCCCAACCTGCCTGGTTCCTGTCCCACAAGGGTGCAAGAGACCTGTTGAGTGGCCTCATAGCAGAGACAAGGTACAAATGTATATTAATATTAGCATGCAAGTAATATTAATGAATTCGTTGAGCTTAGGATTTTTGTAAAGAAATTTATGCATACAAATTACAATACTGTGGTATTTTGTATTTATGTTGATGTGGGATGGATGCAGATATGGTACCACGATGTACCTCACACGAAGCTGGCAGAGGTGAAGGGACATCAGAATTGGGTGAAGGTGTCTGGGGAATTCCTTAGTTTCCCCGGAGGTGGGACTCAGTTTAGACATGGTGCTCTCCACTACATTGATTTCATAAAAAAGGTGAAGTGATATATATATCCCACGACCATTCTAGATCAGATTCACCAAGATTGGTTGATTCAGTTCATCACCATATAACTAGAAATAGACATGATTAATGAGCATATAGTCCAGATATCTTTATTCCTCTCTTCTTTTTCCTTTCTTAATTGGTTCCTGCCGGCTATTTGGTGACTCAAATGTTTTTGGCTGCAAGCAGGCAGTACCTGAAATTTCATGGGGAAAACACACTCGAACAGTCTTGGATGTTGGATGCAGGGTTGCTAGCTTTGGGGGGTTTCTTTTGGAGAGAGATGTTCTCACTAGGTCTTTTGCACCAAAAGATGAACATGAAGCTCAAGTTCAATTTGCACTTGAAAGGGGCATACCTGCAATATCAGCTGTAATGGGCACTCAGAGGCTGCCATTCCCGAGAAGGGTCTTTGATCTTATCCACTGTGCACGCTTTAGAGTTCCTTGGCATATCGAAGGTTCCATCGATCTCTGCGCATATTTCCATGTTTTGACATTTTTAACTCTGATTCGGCACTTTAACATGTAACTTTTGTAATTTAGGTGGTGCTCTTCTCTTGGAGTTAAACCTTACCAGAAGCTTGAAGAAGATGTGCAGATATGGAACGGTACGTACGATCACAAATGTCTTTAATGTTTGTAGATGTGGATAAAATGCTATAATTGTAGTAGCATTTTGCAAACATATTGTTCAAGTGTTCGTGGATCTTTGCTCGAGTGCCTTGGGGTTTAACAACATTAGTCTCTCAATTTCAGAAATGTCTGCCTTAACAATATCCATGTGTTGGGAGCCTGTTACCATCAAGAAGGATAAGTTGAATTCGATTGGTGCATCCATCTACCACAAACCAGACTCGAATGAATGCTATGAAAAAAGAAACCGTAAGCAACCTCCAATGTGTAAAAATGATGATGATCCAAATGCTGCCTCGTAGGATTCTCTATATTCTATCAATTTATAAATTAAACTAAACCGAGAGGTGATCAAATATACTAACCAAGAATTCAAATCGGTTGAAACTTGAACTGCTTATGGTTGACAAATATTATTTTTTGGGAATATATCTTTCAGGTATGTGTCCTTGCAGTCATGCACGTACAGGGTTCCGGTGGATGAGGCTGAGAGGGTTCCCAATGGCCTCAGGAATGGCCTCATCGCCTCCAGGAAGCTCCATACTGGTTAAACAGATCCCAGATGGGAATTTACGGGAAACCTGCTCCTTATGATTTTGCAGCAGATTATGAACATTGGCAAAGGGTCGCGAGCAAGTCATACCTCGGTGGATTAGACATCAGCTGGTCCAATGTGAGAAAGTTATGGACTTGAGAGCTGTTTATGGAGGGTAAATATGTTGTTTTCATCAATATTAGAACAATTTCTTCTATTACGACCAAAAATAAAACATTTCTTATTCATAGAATAAACCGACCCTTGCAGGTTTGTTGCAGCACCGAAGGACCTTAAAGTGTGGGTGCTGAATGTGGTGAACATAGATTCTCCAGATACACTTCCCATAATCTGTGAGAGGGGCCTTTTTGGGATATATCATGATTGGTGTGAATCCTTCAGCATGTATCCTAGGACATGATCTTCTACACACTGATCAACTCTTCTCGAGGCTGAAGAAGAGGTAATAACACTGAATATACAGAATTTTCACTCTGGTAATTTGTGATCATGGAAATTGACTGGTTGTTCATGATTTGGAATATGCAGGTGTAAACTTGCTCCTGTGATGGCAGAAATTGATAGAATAGTTAGGCCTAGAGGTAAATTGATCGTTCGTGATGAGACCAGTGCAATTGGGGGAGTAGAAAACTTGTTGAAATCTTTGCTTGGGAAGTTCATTTAACCTGCTCCAAGAACCAACAAGGGATACTCAGTGCTCAGAAATCTGATTGGCAGCCAGACTTATGGGTTGTTCGATAAAAACTAAGTGAAATAGTTTTGAATACTTAAGTAATCTGAATGAAGTAGATTTCTGAATACTAAATGAAAAAAGTTGTTTGATAAGTGATATGTCTGACACATCTGAATAACATATTTTTACTATTTTACCCCTTTGAAAAAAT
Source organism: Hedera helix (assembly GCA_947179155.2). NCBI lineage: Eukaryota > Viridiplantae > Streptophyta > Magnoliopsida > Apiales > Araliaceae > Hedera > Hedera helix. The sequence continues at coordinate 49,557,582 of OX359269.1, read as the reverse complement.
TCAAAGTTGTTGTAAATTTATTTAATATAATATTTAAATTTTTTTAATTTTTTTTTACTTCATTCAGTCAGAACTTAACCATTCGGCCAAAAAAATTAGACTTAGTCTAAAAATCTAACCGATTCAGTCATTCAAACTTGAACAAACGCACTGAATGACTGACCGATTCAGCCATTCAGCTCTAAACAAACAGCCCCTTATATATACGTAGCCTCATCCTAATTAGATCTGAGAAAGCATTTAGATTTTGATTGTAAGGGATTCTAAGACAGTCGGTAGGGGAGGAATTATTGGGATGCAATCTTATTTATTGAACCAGAAGGTTAAAAATGTATCTTTTCTGTTTTCAGTCGCATGTAAACACAGGTATGCGAGATCGATGATGTGTTATACCAAAGTAACAACAGATAAATTGGCGAAAAGGCCTTCAATTTTGATTAGAGGTGGTGCAAGTCTTTTGCCCATTCCAAGAATATTTGAGTAGCATTACATTTTTGGGTGACGTATGAACTTGAAACTGTTTACTGTATAATCCAGAATCCCCACCAAAGAACAAGTACATTGGCAAATTCTGGGCGGGGAGAATTTCCCCAAGTATGTAGTGAGAGTTGGTCGCTGTCAGCAGATAAGGTCTGCAACTTGAGCCATGGGTAAAATAAAATGAAAGCTCACGAAAACATAGCTTTGGATAGAAGGACAATTACCAAAGAAGTCTTTTTCTCACAACCATTACAACTTACAAGAGGCTGCTATAGTCATTTTGACGGTGGTCTCTAATAATGACAACAAGGAGATGATGTCATCCTAGTAATCGAAGATCTGAAGATGATGGTCTGTCGAAAACTTTCAAAGACGGTCGAATTACACTAGACCATAGTCGCTGTTGAAGAGCTACAACAGGGATGACAGCCTTGATAAACTAGATTTTTAAGGAACATAGGCTCCCATTACCAGCATTCCATATTTTTCATTATTATTCTTCACGGAATTTCTGAGTCTTCAATACAGAGTTTTTCTTATAAGATGAACGAGTCTCATATGAAGTAGTCAACAGAATCGAGGCGATAATAATCGTTCTTATGATAGCAATAATTCAACTCCAAATTAAAATTTGAAGGTCAATGGTGTTAGTCTGTTGCATTGGCGGCATATCTTTTTTTATTTTCTTTCTCTAGTCCGCGTGAGATTTTTACAGTCTTACACAGAGAGGGGTGGGGGAGCTTTTGTCATTGAAAATGTCTGACGCATTTTCTCTCAGTCAGGACAACTGCAAAATGTATTAATAGTTTCTTCTTAGTCATATAAGCATGTTTTGTTTTATGATTCCATTCATCAGAAACTTCATTTCCAAAAAAGAAAAGCAAATCAGCACTACATAGAAGAAAAGCAAATAAAAACTACATCAAACTTGGCAAAAAATATAAAAAGGAATCATAGTTTCCTTGGAGTTGAAAAAAATGAGCGTATTAGCGTGACTTCCAAACAATTCTCAAGAAAGTGAAATCACCTCTTCAAGCTCCCATATGTGATTGCCATTTTGCAGCCTAAGCAAAGATGCTTAGGTGTTTCAGTCTTAAAATATTTCCATCAACTTCTACTAAGAAACTTCTGCAACTCACTATTCTGAACGCCAACTTGAAGATCTGAATTACAAAGAAACATTCAGATCTCCATTATAATAAGCAAGGAAACTGCCTAAATAATGTTAAGATACGTCACAAAACACAGATTAAGAACGCACAATCACAAACATGAACAGTTCTGGTGTTGAACTCCTGCTATTTATTTATTTTTTGAAAATTAACTCTGCTAGATTTGGTTGGTGGCAGATTAGGACACTCTAGGAGAAAAAATTCAATTATATGAAGCTATTCCAAAATGATTTAGTGTATTTCTTTTTATTTTTCTTTTGAGAGTGGAATATATTCTAAACATAAATGCTCAAGAAATTAATTGGAAACATGCCCAGTAAAGCCCAACATCTATAATTAAAATCTGAAGGGAAAAAAAATGTATTGCAAGAAGACATGTGAAATCACCGGAGCTTCTACTTGTAATATCACAAACCTTAAGATTTGCCCAATGCACGTAGTGAACCAGATATAGTATGCCAAAGGGTCCCCAAAGATGTCCCGTTGTAATACCACAAAGAAACAGCCTTCCCATTACCAATGACCTAAATAGTTTCTTCTGAACCCCATCCCTAGCTCTTAAAATATTGAAACATTGGTGGAATTAGAAGTAGCTTCCCAAATAGAATGATGAGGAAAATACTTGGATATAAAAACACAAGCCCAGAGGTAATTTGCCACACCAAATTCATAGTGAGGCGGACTTGTTTTCCCCCATCTGCCTGATTCCTAAAGCGCCATTCTTTAATTTTGGGTTGAATGATGATACCCATGAAGCTAACCAAAAGTATGGAACCCAACAATTTGGTTGGATATATTTGATTCATTTTTTCACAAACATTTGAAGCAAGGTGAGAGGCTTTCCAAGTGAGAGTTAATTTGCTTTTCAGATTTTAGCCAAAAGTATGGAATTGATTTTCAGATTTTAGTAGTTCTAGAGAAAGACATGATATCATAACCAAAATAGAATTATAAGAAATAAAAAAACCCAATAATAATCTAAAACAATCAATTACTATTTCATTACCTCGAAAGATAATCATCAATAATGATACAAGAGAAAGGGAACATCTGAAAAAGAAACAATTTATGAGATCTATCTAAGAAGGCTTAGTCTTGATATTGGAGAGAGAATCAGAATCAGAAACAGAATCCGAATCAGGTTTGCTTTTATAAAGATTGTCGTATTCTTCTAGCTCCTCGTAATAGATGTCCCAGACGCAGCGAACACATCCGCTGCCGCAACAATCTCCCGGTAACGGCTTCTCCGGCGGCGGTGGAATCGGTGGTCGCTCATCGGTCTCCTGATTTTTGCTACTAACAGAAGCAGTATTCAAAATCGTTGTCGTCGTTGACGACGATTCAGATTGAAGCTTTTCGGCCATGATCGTAGGTCTGCTGCTGTTGTTGACGCAAAAGAATTTAGGAAAGTGAGATGAATTGAGAAGAATCGAGAATTGATTGGCTGTGATTCGCGTATAGGTTAGATATCTCATATCAAATCCAGAGCCGCCGCCGTCGCCACCATAATTTCGATGCAATGATGATGATCTAATTCTATTCACTGGTATGCGAGGAAGATAAAGATGTTGCTGATGATGATGCAGGGCCGTTTCCATGTGAAGGCCAAGTGTTTTGTGTATAATAATTTGACGTGTTTGACTTTTTTTTAATAGCAACTGGATTTGCGCTCACCTGAACACCCTAAGAAGTAGCAATTGTTACTAAATTTCTAATTATTTTTTCTATTTTCGGTTACAAGTATGATATTGCTAAGATTAAACAAAGATTTCATTTATTTTTGTTATAAGTAAGATAACATGATATTTGTTATTAATTAAACAGTCAATAATATCAAAATAATAATTATGTTATCATTAAATACATACTTATTTTAATGACATAAATATTATTATGAAATTATCAACAATTTTTAATTAATTCAAAAATGAGGTCAATTTTATTGAAGTACAAAAGGTTACAAGCTCTAGAGACTCGAATTTTTTATAAAAATTTAGGCATTATTTGAGACATGACATTCTATTGCAGGTCATTTCTAGTAACACAATTTTAGACTAATTATTTTAACTAGATGGGTATTTTGTCACACAGGTGTTCCCTTTAGTGGGATAAAATAGAGGAACAGATGTCCAAGGTAATAGGCCTGCTAACTCTCTCTTCAAACCCGACAAAAGCAGCGCCAGCCTGAAGTAGTCAAAGTTGTAAGCCAAGCTGATGAACTGCATCTTGAAATCATTCCATGGTGGATGCCTCGACTCTAGTTCAAAGTAGAAGCTTCTCTCCAGAACTGCTTTTTCATGGCTGAATGTATCGAAAGAGTACTTTCCATGATATCTTCCAAACCCACTCTGGCCAACACCTCCTGTTGGGTCCAATCCCCACCTAACACATTTACTTCCCTGCATGCAGCTGTTTACTTTTTCTTCTTCTGTTGCGTTCGGCTCCCTGTTTCCCGCTGCTTTGTGTGCGGCATTGAATTTTTTGTTCTGATGGCAGCTAATTTGTAAAGTTGGTGTGCTGCAATTTATTATGAGGGATGGCTATATATGCCATCAGTTGGTTGGATGCAAGATATACACCGAGAGAAAAGAAAAGGGATAGCAGAGAGGTGCGGAGAGTAGAGAAAATAGAAAGGAATTCATCCGAGAGTTCCAAGTGTAGAGATAAAAATAGCTCATTTGAGTTATAGAAAGAAAGTGAGGAAGAGAGAAAATAAATAGTGATTTTATTTTCTTAGATACAAAGAGGGAGAAAATAATTAGCGATATTATTTTCTCAAGTTTGTATATTTTTCTCATAGTGAATTTCTGAGATCTCTCCCCGTGGTTTTTCCCAATTGGGTTTTCCACGTAAATTTGGTGTTTTGTGTGTTTGACTTATTTTCTGCAGTTATTATTCTGTTGGAACTGTATTATTTATTTGGCGTGGTTTATCATTTAATTTATCATAAACGGTTCTAGTGGGAGGTAATTTTTCCAACAATTGGCATCAGAGCTAGGCGTACTGCTTAGTTGTTTATGATAAATTAAATGGAGGAATCAAGTGGCGCCATGATTAAATTGACATCATCTAATTTTTCGATCTGGAAGTCTAGAATGGAAGACATCCTTTATTGTAAGGATTTGTATGAACCGTTGGAGCTTAAAGGAGTTAAGCCAGCGGATAAATCTGAGGCTGATTGGAAAAAAATGAACAGGAAGACTATCGGTCACATTCGACAGTGGATCGATCAGAGTGTGTTCCACCATGTTTCGCAAGAAACGGATGCCAATTCTCTTTGGACTACATTAGAGTCCATGTACGAGAAGAAGAATGCACAGAATAAAACATTTGTGATTCGGAAGATCGTGAACCTGAAGTACAGAGATGGTAGCAGTGTATCCGAGCACATGAGTGAGTTCCAAGGATTGGTGAACCAGTTGTCTACCATGAAGTTGAGTCTTGATGATGAGATTCAAGCGTTGTTGCTTCTCAGTTCGTTGCCCAACAGTTGGGAAACGTTGGTTGTGTCACTAAGCAATTCAGCTCCTGAAGGAAAAATAACTATGCAGATGGTCAAGGACAGCATACACAATGAAGAAACAAGGCGAAAGGAGCAAGGTATGAATTTTGAGACACAAGCACTTGTAGCAGAAAACAGAGGTAGAAGCAATTTCAGGGGATCTCACAAGGGAAACTCACATCACAGCAAAAGCAGAAATCATAGGAGCAAGTCAAAGACCAGAGATGGCGGTACATTCAGGTGCTTCCATTGTAACAAGGAAGGCCACTACAAAAGAAATTGCAAGATCTGGTTAGACAAGCAGAAAACTGGTGAGCAAGGAAAAGTTGAGGACAAGAATACTGCAGCTACGGTTACCGAGGATGTTGTGATTCTTTCATTCGGTGAAGAAGAATGTTTACATGTTGATGATCAGAAAGTTGATTGGGTTATTGATACAGGTGCTTCGTATCATGCCACGCCCAAGAAGGAATTCTTCATGACGTACAAAGCTGGAGACTTTGGGCATGTGAGAATGGGTAACACTGATCGTTCCAAGATTATTGGAATTGGTGATGTTTGCATTCAGACAGATGTTGGTTGCACTATTACTCTGAGGGACGTCAGACATGTTCCAGATTTGCGTCTCAACTTGATCTCTGGTATGGCTTTGGATAGGGAAGGCTATGATAATCACTTTGGCGACGGAAAGTGGAAGCTTACTAAGGGTGCAATGGTTGTTGCAAGAGGTGTTGCTTGCTGTTCATTGTACAAAGCTCATGTGAAGATGTGTTCTAGTGAGTTGAATGCAGTTGAAGGTGAATCTTCACTAAATCTGTGGCATAAAAGGCTCGGGCACATGAGTGAGAAAGGGTTGCAGATGTTAGCAAAAAGGTCCCTCATTCCTTTTGCTAAAGGTACTAATTTAAGCCCATGTGATTATTGTTTATTTGGTAAGCAAAATAGAGTTTCTTTTAGTAGCTCCTCTAAAAGAAAATCTAAGATACTTGAGATAGTACATTCAGATGTTTGTGGTCCCATGGAGGTTGAGTCTCTAGGTGGCAATAGATATTTTGCTACTTTTATTGATGATGCTTCGCGAAAAGTGTGGGTGTATTTGTTGAAAACAAAAGACCAGGTGTTCCAGTATTTTCAGAGTTTCCATGCTATGGTTGAAAGGGAGACTGGAAAATTATTGAAGTGTCTTCGCAGTGACAACGGAGGGGAATACACTTCAAAGGAGTTTGCGGCATATTGCGATACACATGGCATTCGACATGAGCAGACTGTTCCTGGTACCCCTCAGCATAATGGTGTGGCAGAAAGAATGAACCGCACTATTATGGAGCGTGTTCGATGCATGTTGAGAATGGCTAAACTGCCTAAGCCATTCTGGAGTGAAGCTGTCCGTACTGCTTGCTACCTGATTAATAGATCTCCATCAGCACCGTTAGATTTTCAGATTCCAGAGAAAATATGGAGTGGTAAGGATGTGTCATATTCTTACTTGAGGATATTTGGATGCAAGGCTTTTGCACATATCCCCAAGGAGCATAGATCAAAGCTTGATGACAAATCTACTCCATGTATATTTGTTGGATATGGAGATGAAAAGTTTGGTTACAGGTTATGGGATCCAGTTCAGAAAAAATTATTCAGAAGCAGAGATGTGGTGTTTCATGAGCACCAGAATTATGAGGATTTTTATAGCATCACACAGCCCAGAGATGATAGAGTTCCAAGCCTCAGCAGAGTTTCTTCTCCATTACAAAATGTCATAGGTGGAGAAGGAGTTCAGAATGAAGAAGAGACTGATACAGATTTGCATCATGATGATGGGTCAGATGTAGAGGGTATTGAGCAGGGGGAGCAACCCCCTCATCTTAATATTGAAGAACCTCAGGTCAGGAGATCCACAAGAGTGCATGTGCCATCAGTCAGGTATCCTTCATCCGAATATCTTTTAATTGCTGAGCAGGGGGAGCCAGAGAATTTTCAAGAAGTCGAGACTCATAAGGAGAAGAGCAATTGGCTGGGAGCAATGCAAAATGAGATGGATTCTTTGCACAAGAATCACACTTATGAGTTGACTACACTTCCAAAAGGCAAGAAAGCCTTGAAGAATAAATGGGTGTTCAAGCTGAAAAGAGACGGAGAAAAACTAGTGAAGTACAAGGCTCGATTGGTTGTCAAGGGTTTTGCTCAAAAGCAAGGTATTGATTTTGATGAGATTTTTTCTCCAGTTGTAAAGATGACTTCAATTCGAGTAGTTTTGGGGTTAGTAGCTAGTATGGATCTTGAGCTTGAACAGTTAGATGTGAAGACTGCTTTCCTTCATGGTGATTTGAAGGAAGAAATCTACATGGAGCAGCCAGAGGGATTTGAAGTTAAAGGGAAAGAGCACTTGGTTTGCAAGTTAAAGAAAAGCTTGTACGGCCTGAAACAAGCCCTAAGGCAATGGTACAAGAAGTTTGATTCATTCATGATGGATCAAGGTTACAACAGAACAGTTGCAGATCATTGTGTGTATGTGAAAAAATTCCCATGTGGTAATTTCATTATTCTGTTACTATATGTAGATGATATGTTGATAGTTGGGCAAGATGCTAACATGATTTACAGGCTCAAGGGTGAGTTGTTCAAATCCTTTGATATGAAGGATTTAGGCCCAGCCAAGCAAATTTTGGGCATGAAGATTATTCGTGACAGGAAAGCCAAGAAGTTGTGGTTGTCACAAGAGAAATATGTTGAACGGGTGCTTGCAAGGTTCAACATGGGTGATGCTAAACCAGTTAGCACACCACTGGCCAGTCATTTTAAGTTGACGAAGCGTATGAGTCCTTCTACTAAAGAAGGAAGAGACGATATGGCGGCAGTTCCCTTCTCCTCTGCTGTAGGGAGTCTAATGTACGCAATGGTTTGTACACGGCCAGATATAGCTCATGCCGTTGGCGTTGTGAGCAGGTATTTATCAAATCCTGGTAGAGAACATTGGGAAGCAGTTAAGTGGATTCTCAGATACTTAAAAGCTACTTCCAGTTTGTGTTTGGGTTTTGGTGATTCGAATCCAGTCTTGGAGGGTTTTACAGATGCAGACATGGCAGGTTCTGAAGAGAAGAAGTCTACTTCAGGGTATGTGTTTACTTTTGCAGGGGGAGCTGTGTCATGGCAGTCCAAGTTGCAGAAGTGTGTTGCCTTGTCTACAACTGAGTCGGAATACATTGCTGCTACAGAAGCAGGCAAGGAGATGTTATGGTTAAAACGGTTTCTCCAAGAGTTGGGAGTTACACAGGATGAGTATGTGGTTTATTGTGATAGTCAGAGTGCAATTGACTTGACCAAGAATGCCACGTATCATAATCGTACCAAGCACATTGATGTTCGTTATCACTGGCTTCGAGAAGTGATGGAAAATGAGCTGATGAAAGTAAAGAAAGTTCATACTGATGAAAACACTTCAGACATGTTGACAAAGGTTGTGACTCGCGACAAACTCGATGTTTGCAAGGAGTTGGCAGGAATGGATTCCAAGTGACGGGGTCACGGTGAAAACCCTCTCTAATGGGATTGGAGGGGGAGATTGTTGGGTCCAATCCCCACCTAACACATTTACTTCCCTGCATGCAGCTGTTTACTTTTTCTTCTTCTGTTGCGTTCGGCTCCCTGTTTCCCGCTGCTTTGTGTGCGGCATTGAATTTTTTGTTCTGATGGCAGCTAATTTGTAAAGTTGGTGTGCTGCAATTTATTATGAGGGATGGCTATATATGCCATCAGTTGGTTGGATGCAAGATATACACCGAGAGAAAAGAAAAGGGATAGCAGAGAGGTGCGGAGAGTAGAGAAAATAGAAAGGAATTCATCCGAGAGTTCCAAGTGTAGAGATAAAAATAGCTCATTTGAGTTATAGAAAGAAAGTGAGGAAGAGAGAAAATAAATAGTGATTTTATTTTCTTAGATACAAAGAGGGAGAAAATAATTAGCGATATTATTTTCTCAAGTTTGTATATTTTTCTCATAGTGAATTTCTGAGATCTCTCCCCGTGGTTTTTCCCAATTGGGTTTTCCACGTAAATTTGGTGTTTTGTGTGTTTGACTTATTTTCTGCAGTTATTATTCTGTTGGAACTGTATTATTTATTTGGCGTGGTTTATCATTTAATTTATCATAAACGGTTCTAGTGGGAGGTAATTTTTCCAACACCTCCAAATGGTAAATTGTCGCACACGAACTGCAAGATTAACGAGAACTCAAATAAACAAACTTTTGATCTCTTTTTATCATCTATATCAAGCACAAGGAGGAAGAAATTGAAAAGATAGACCAGTACTTGAATGAAGGTATCATTGAAAGTAACACTCCCTGAAGATGTTTCTGTCAAAGTCTGCTTCTTGAATGTTTCGTCTTTGGTGAATGCATATATGGCCAGAGGCTTTGGCCTTGACTTTATGAACTCAATGCTTTCTTGAATGCTGTCCAACTACATTCCAATATTTTAGAACACAATTCCTTTGAAACTCTTTTAGTAACTATTAACATTAACATAGTCTTTCTTACTGTGATGATTGGAAGCAATGGACCAAATATTTCTTCCTCCGTGATCACAGCATCAAGAGGAGGATTCAATAAGATCGTAGGCTCAATAACCCTGTAACAGTTTACATGTATAAATCAGGAAGCTTCCTTATTTTTCATCAAATTGCAGACATAAAAAATTAATTTGAGCATGGATACGAATACTTACAAATTCTCTTCATCTAGTGAACCACCATAAACAATGGAAGCTGCAACAGCAGGGTCTTCAAGAAGATTGCGTAGTCTAATGAAGTGGTGCTTGTTGACTATTCTGCAGAGGTTCTTCAAGTTCTTCACATTTTCAACATAAAATCTTTTGACAGTCTTTTTCAGTATATCTATCTGCGAATTAGAAACTAACCTTTAGAATTAACACTTTCATTATCAAATCACTACACCTGTACTGTTCAAAGAAAACAGGGGATCAAATATTATAACTAGTGCCAGGGTTGATGAGAACTTGTGTTCCACAAGAATGCAATCAATGCCTATACAAGCTTGTCCACTGCATATCCCCCACTTCCCACCAGCTATCCTCTTGGCAGCCACCTTGAAACCAATTTACCAACAAAAGCAAACAACAATTAACCTATTATAGCTATTTTCTCTTTTGTCTCTCTCATATTCAGCTGTGGAATTTAATGCCTAATCCAATGCAAGAGATTCAGTTCCATCTACTTTGTGCTAGAAGTTAAAGTTAAATATATAATATATAGATATATAGATATAGATAAGCAAACCTTTAAATCGGAGGGGTCAGAGATGGAATCAATGATAGTAGGACATTTTCCGCCTAGCTCCAGTGTAACAGGTGCTAAATGTTTCACAGCTGCAGACATGACAATCCGTGCCACTCGTGGACTCCCTAAAAAAGCATTGATAAAGCAGAAATTATTATTCTCATGACTGGCAGAGACAATAAGATGAAGATATAAAACAGTTCTAGTCGGTTCAATTCGAAGCTTGATCTTTGTAATCGACAGAGGATTAGATGCCCTAGGATTGACAATGGTAACAAAGTGCATGCTTTAGGTGACATCTATTTGCCTATTGACCATGGCTTTAGTTGGATTTGAGAATTTAACATATCATACCCGTAAAGAAAATTTTGTCCCATTTCTGCTGCAGTAAGTTTTCAGCTATGTCTGCTCCACCTTCAACGACTCTAATGGCTTTGCATTCCAAGTAAAGCGGGATTGTCTTAGCAAGAAAGGAAGAACATGCTGGGGATAAGTCTGAAGGTTTTAAGACAACAGTGTTTCCTTCCTGCAGCTATTGCTCCAATCAATGGGTCCAATGCCAATGCTGAGAGTAAAAGGATGGTTCTTCAATAAGTTTGATAATTGTTATGGAGTAGATTATTTTCCTTTCCCAATAGAATACGATAACCTGCTTAGAAGAATCATTTATCACCATGACTACTGATGGAAGTTTGATCAGACTCACAGATAGGGAAGTTCCAAGACACAAATATAAGTACGAGCCCAAGTGGTTCTGGCAACACTTTTCCTCTTGATGGGAAAAACGGCAACGGTATTCGAATCTGCCAAAAATGCATCATTATAAATGAATAAGATCCCTCAACAACTTTATGTGTTTCCAATAGTGGTGGAAGAAATTGGAACTAAGCTCAAGGAAAAGCATGATATGTGTTGCATGCTTATCCTATCCGAGTGTTGGGAACTAACACACCTTCTATTAAAATAATTAACGTAAATTTAATTGCTCACAAAATTTTCATATAATCTCAACTTCTGTGAATTGATTGCTATAAGTACCTGCATGGCTCTGTTACAAGTGGAATATTCCAAGCAGTCACACTAATTTAGCCCGATTCGAACCGACTTATGATGAAATTAACAAAAATAAATGTATAGATCATGTTACCTTTTCTTTCAAATTTTAAAGCAAGGTATTGTTGGATGAATTAGAACTTGCAAATATTTCATCTATGGAAACAGTATGCATGAATACTTCTATACAATAACAGAATTGCACACAGTGTGGAGGGCCATTGTCTGCATAGTTTCACACATTCTTCATCATGTTCAGATACTAAAAATGAATAGCCATATTCCATTTTCATGAAATTGAAGTGCGACATACCAAACTCCTACATCTCATACTTCTGCACAGGGCTTTATCTTTTTCGTGAAATACAAAGCAACACACCTTTTATGGAGCCATCCATTGGTCTAATACAGGACAAGGAATAGTCAGCCGATTTCTTCACTTCACTACTCCAACCAGCAGTAAATGAAAAGCAACCATAATAGGATTCGTAATATTATATCCCTCTATTTTCTTCATGCTAATTTTGTTTGAAATTCCAAGGAAGAACAATTCCTGTTTTTCGAAATCAATTCAAAATTATTATGAATTAATTTAATTTTTATCAATATAATTATGAGTTTATATATAGCCATGGAAACTATTTAAAAAATATTATTTTCAATTTACAAAATATTAAGTTAATTTAAGATATTTTTAAGTTAAAATATATATATACAGTCTCCAGCTCTTTTTAGCGACATTTATTATTGTAATGACTATAATAAATGAATATATGTCGATTTGAGATTTTAAAAAATTTCAAGTTAATTTTAAAAGGTCAATAATAATCTTATGGAGTATTTCAAAATGTAGATAGTAGTTTAGAATAAAAACTATCACATTAATAAAAATTATATAAATATAGTCAATTTTAAAATTTAAAATTTTATCCAATAGGAAAAATAATCAAATGAGATTTTTTTATTTTTTATTTTGTAAAATAGAGAGATTAATAGTTATTAGTCTCTATGCACACACTACGCATGTGAGAAAAAACAATACAGAAAATAAATAAAATAAAATAAAAATTTGTGATAAATAAAATTGAAAATGAAAAAAAATAAAATTAAGTTTGAATGACAAGAGGGGAAAAAGAAATCATAAATTAAGGGAATTGATATTTTTACTAGATTTTTTGATATTTTTACATGTAAATTGTCGCTATAGACTTATAACGACAGTCAAAACGTCGTTATATACCTATAGCGACACTTTTAATTGAAAATATAAAAAAATTATTTAAAAATATCAATTTCCAAAATTAAAAGCGAGAGTAAAAAATATGGTGATGGAGAAAAAAAAAGAAAAAAAAAAGAGGAGTAGTGAGAGAAAAAAAGAGTGAAAATTAAAACATACAGAAAAATATAAGAAAACGAATAGAAAAGTAGGTAATACTCTTGATTATCATTTACTCCATCTCTTCTAAATTATGAAATTAATATTAATTTTTGAAAAGTTAAATTTAAGCATTTTCAAATTTTAAGATAAATTTATTTTATTTATGTTAATACAATTATAAATATCATAAACTATCTAAAAAGTACTACTAGTTATAATATTTATTATTTTTAAAACTTAAATAAATTGTGTCAATTTTAAGTTTAAAAATATCTTAAATTAATATTTAAAAAATCAATAATAATATTATAATTATGAACAGAGAGAGTGTGACACCCCCAAATCTGGGTCCATACAGTCTAAACTTGAGTTGTCAAAAGACTATAACAAAATTATTACAATACACCGTACAACACACCACAATATAGTGTATAATATTACACAATTAAGTCTTCACTATTATTGTCACACTATTTTACAACACGTGAAGGCTACGATAGCTATTGTGACGACCCCAAATTCGGGTTCTTTAACCTCGGGTTTGGTTCTCACTGTACAATACTAAACAATAATGAAATACATAAATTATATTCAAACTTCGCGGAATAATACAAAAGGTTCCTTAATCAAAAGGCTACACTTCCCAAGGTTTATTACCTTAATCTTAAACATTACATATCTTAAGGGAAATACAAAAGATTTACAACAGTAATTACATAACAGTAAACTAAACTAGCATGCAACTACTAAAATTAAACATTCGCTTTTCCCTTGCCTTTATCCGATTTAGAGCTTTCGGGATTGGCTGAAATAAAGTCATGATATAGCAAGAATGAGCAACTAAATGGCTCAGCAAGTTTATAAACAACAATCATACGATATATCATGATGAAGGAAAATAACTTCAAGGTTTCAACAATAACAATTGTGAAAGATAACAAGAATCAATGTTCAATAAAAGAAGGAATTGACTCTTTACTGCTGAGTGGTCCTTAATGACCATGAACTGCTACTAAGGTAAAACAGACATACAATGTCTGACTCCTTGTTAAAAATAACGGGACACTTGAGGGGATCAGTCCTCTCATGTCCTATGTATATGCATCACATTTAGTTTTCTTGCGCGCTGTCGGGTCTCCGACAAATAAAAATCCCCTTTAACTAGGGTTGTTCTATCTCAGTCTTACTGTAAGAATCCGCACCAGCCAATGGTTTGGATAAGCTTTTATAATATTCAACTAAATGAATTTAACATGCATTTGTCTAGCCGAAACAATTAGCTTAGACGTTCTTAAACAGTTTGCAAAAGCACTATGTGCGAATACAATAATCAATAACGATGTGAAGTAATTTTCGATAATTAATTCACTCAAAGGTCTGTCAAATATCTACGAGTGTAGATACTTGCTCAACAATAATTGAATTGCTCAAAGTAATTAAAGTTGAATAATAATTGCAACAATAAGTACAAGTTAAGGGTAGAAGACTTGCCTCGTGCGTCGTTTACTGCTAACCAACTTAATTTAACAATCCTTGAACGGACCTAACAATTAAATCAGTTTGATCTTAAATTAGTATCATATACTTGTAAGTATAATGACCTTTATAAACCTTACGAACCACATAATTGATTAATTACGGGTAACTAAACACTTAGGAAATATTATCACTACTTGATAATATTTCAAACACAAGGAACTTATATTAATTATTTAATATAGTTCAAATAAATATCTAATATTATTAATCATTTAATAATATTTTATTAATTATCTAATATTATTAATCATTTAATAATATTTTATTAAGTAACTAATATTATTAATCATTTAATAATATTTTATTAAGTAACTAATATTATTAATCATTTAATAATATTTTATTCATTACCTAATATTATTAATCATTTAATAATATTTTATTAAGTATCTAATATTATTAATCATTTAATAATATTTTATTCATTATTTAATATTATTAATCATTTAATAATATTTTATTCCCTTATTAATAATATTTTAATCATCATCTAATATTATTACTCATTTGATAATATTTTACACAATTACAAAGTTATTCATCATTTAATATCTTTTTAATCATATACCTAATATTATTCATCATTTAATATTGTTCAAACAATACCACTAGTTAACCTTTTAATTGTGTTAACTTAAGTCTTTATTTTATACATTTAGATACCATTAAGTCACTAATAAACTTTACATATATGGTTTAGTATTGAAATACACTCATTTTACATGTATTTCAACTTAAATTTTCATTAAAAACTCAATCCGGACCGACCCGACCCGACCCGGACCACTAAAACAGGTTTTTAACAGAATGTTTGACCGCTGCGGCGGTGGTTTCCACCGCTGCGGCGGTGGTACAAATATTCTGAAACCCGAATTTGAGGATTGCCCGACCCTCTGACGCTCCGATAGCCATAATTTCTTCATTTTAAAACATTTTGAGGTGATTCTTGAGTCCATTCTCATCATAATTTCCCCCTCTACAATTTCTCTTTAGAACACAAATCCAAATTCCAAACGTAACTAGACTAAAAACTGCTCACAAGGATAAGGTGAAAACTAACTTCACAAATCTTTGGTTTTATTGGTTCAAACTTGAATAAAATGTGATCTATATGTCCAAATGACACAAACTCAGTTTTGTTAACCTTGTAACTTCTTGTTTTACAATATTCCATGGTTCAATCACATTTTAAAAACGTTTTACACGAAATTTACGGATCGAACCACCTAGGGTTTAAAAATGACATCTTTTGTGGTTAAAGCTATAACTTCTTTGTTATTCAATATTTGTGAAAGGTTCAAAAAGGGTTTTTCTTTAAAACTCATAGATCTAGCTTTCTAGCCATATAAATCAAATTTCCGATTTGTACATTTCAAAATACAACCATAAACCTAGTATGCATAGTTAGGGTTTACCGGTAAAATTGTGTTATGAACTTTTCTACCATTTTTATGTATTTCTAACATACCAAAACATGTTATAAACACATAGATCTATGAATATACATATATTACATAGTTAGATACTTCTAGATCATCAAAACGAGTTTTGATCGGTTAAAAATAGATTTTAACCGATCAAAAGCTTTCTAGACTACAAAAATGAAATAAGATGAAGTTGAGAGCACTTTTAAACCTTTGTGATTTGAAGGCTCTTCTTCTTCTCCTACCAAAGTATGTGGTGAAGCTTTGTGTCATCCACCAAGCTCAACCTCTAGCTATATCACTCAACACTTAAGTGTTTCTTCTATTTTTCTCCCAAATGCTCTCTATTTTTCTCTCTAGAATTCTTGCAAATGAACTAACCAACATCACCAAGGTTGTAGGATGTCTTATTTATAGCCAACAACTAACCCTTCATTAACTTGCTAATTCACCCATGTTGGTGAAATTAAAGCCTAATCAAGCTTACTATTCCATTGAATGACCAAGTGATAGACATATGGAATGGCTAGGGTGGTTGAACAACTTATGACATGGATGGATTTTCAAGCAATCTAGGAAATCAAGTTATCCAAGTGGGGCCCTCAAAAATTCAGCAAATTGGCTTTTTCAAGCCATTTTTCCTTTATTTTTAATGCAAAAATGTGCATATATACATCTATATACATATATATATATATACATATATATATATATACATATATATATATATATATATATATATATATATATATTGACCAAAGTTTGACCCTTATTGGACTTCACATTGGGCTTGGGAATAACTTCTATTGGGCTCATTCAATTAAATTGTTTGGGCTCAATTTAAATAACACATTGGGCTTATTTTAAATAGTCTAGGTTACATTTAATTAAATCAAGCATTGGGCTTGTTTAATTAATTACATGGGCTAGTAATTAAATTAATTACATGGGCTACTAGGTTAATATCTTTAACCTAGTTTATCAACTTATTTGAATTTAAAAATATAATCCAATTAGATTTGCTTAAATTAATTATACACTTTGCTTTAATCCTTTAAATAAACATACAAGTACATAAGTACATTTATTTAATTATCTAATGCACAATTAATTAATGAGAAAAATTTAAATTCATTGCTAAATATTTATTAAGTATATTTACAATGACTAATGAAATTCGTGGTCATTACAGCTATCCCTCGAACTCTCACTCCATCCCCCAGCTAGACCCAGCTACGTTCTCATCTCCTATTGAAAAATAATGCAACGAAAAGAAAGGGTGAGCTCAAATAGCCCAGTAAGTAAATGAAAGTAGTATGCCCTTAAGCCAATCACATTTAATGTGATAAGCATATACTTTGTAATCTTATTCGTTTATTAATAAAAGAATCAAGGCATTTCTTTATTCATGATTAATTACTTGAATTAATCAAATGGATAAACTCATAGTTTTCGAGCAATGCTTTTAGAACCATGATGAGGATCATGCTAATGAGATCTAAATTCAAGATAGCTCAAAACTAAAATTGTTCCTAATCGTTGGATCACTAAAATGGGTATTAGTGAATCCCGATAGATTAGTACATACTATGCTTGCTCTTATGAGGAGGATAATTGATCTCATAATCATTTGTGTAAAGACATTAAAGCAAGTATGTAGGTGCTTATTAGAGAATAAGTTCACTGAACATGACTTGCTCAAGGAACACCTAATGGAGTCTTACTTACCTGTTAATAGGAGTTCCTTTTGTGATAGTAGTAAAAGTGATCCTTGGACTTGAGATCATCATAGTATCTTGTGTATGATGAATTATGTTTTGACATATTCCTTAAAATCTTTAGGGTGTATCAAAGGGTATGATCGGATATAATAAGTCATACATGGAGATAGGTGAATGATCAACAAAGAATCTACCACTTCTAGTAAAAGAAGGGAATGTCCTATGCAATTCGATAAATGACAACTCAGTAGTTCTTGGCCAAGGCAGAATGGAAATTAGAAAGTAATTTCTAATTTACATTAATTAGAGTTATTCATTTAAGGATCGAAATGCATATGATCAAATAAAATAAGACTTGACAGTAATACCATGTCTTATATTTGATTGGGACGTTATGAGGTAGAAGGATTGAATTGTACAATAACTATTCGCTGAATAGGTTCTTTTGTGATTAAATGTTGAAATCTATATTATCTGGAAAGTCGTTGATCGCTAAAGGGGTTTACCCTTATTATGGAATAAATATTATTTATTTAAATAAATTAAATAGTTTAATTTATTTATATAAATAAGATTAGAATAGTTCTAATTAATTTATTCTATAACCGGTTTAATATGGAGAACCTAAAGAGTCACACCGCAAAAGAAAAATAATTATTTAAGAAGTAAATGGCATAATTGTAATAATGAATTAAGTATATTTAATTTACACTATGTGGATAGAATAAATTAAATAGGTTAATATTTATTATTTAGTATTTTGAAAATACTAATTATAAATTAATAAGAGGAGTCTTATTATTATTATTACTATTATCATTATTATTTAGTTCCTAAATGGTTTAGGAATTAATTAATAAGAGTACTCTCATAATTAATAATTAAGTTCCTAAATAGTTTAGGAATTATAATTATTATATTAAATTAATTAAGATCCTAATTAGATTAAGAGTTTAATTAAAAACCCTATTTCTAAAGGTGTTAGGAGGGTTTATTAAATGTATAAATAAGAGAAATCTTATTATGGATTAAGGTTACACACATACACTTCCATAAGTTTTGGGAGAGTACTCACATATTCTCTAGAGAGAGAAAACTAGGCTTTGTCATCACCCACTTCTTGAATTATTATTATTCCTTGGCGGATCACCTCTAGAGGCCAAGCACTTGGGTGGCTAACATTGATCATTGGAATCCAATCGGTGAAATTCAAGGAAAACGCGAAGGATTTGGAGGTGAACTTGTACCCGTTGAAGCTTTGAGTTCTACAAGGGTATATCTCTAACTTCTTCTTTATTAATTAATAGTTGCGCATAAAGGTCGATCCTGGATTATGGTTTGTAAATTTTTAAATTTGATTTTACCATGTTTCCGCTATTTTGTGCAATTTGATTGCGTTTATGAATTTTACAAACCAACAGTAATATCATGACTAAGATAATGACGAATAAATTATCATTAACTTTCAACAGTTGAGTTATTGATAGAATACAAAAGGCTACAAGGTTTATATCAAAAACTGCAATTAAATTCTTAAACAATGTTCAGATCAATAACAGCAGCGGAATGAGCAATCTATTAAAAGAATAATGCAGACTATAATGTCCACTCGCTTCTCTTTTTAGGAAAAACATCATCAACTTTTATCATTTGAAATAGCATTAGTCATGATAATACAAATTCACAGTTCCTGGTCATAATCATGCAAATCAACAGTTCATCTTTGCACTACGGGCCATAGATTACACCAACAATCATGATTATACCAGTATTCAGCCTTTGGTCATAATTATACCAAACAACAGTTCATCTTTGTATTACGAGCCAAAGATATTCAATATAACATCAACGGTCATGATTATACCAGTATTCAGCCTTTGGTCATAATCACACCAAACAACAGTTCATCTTTGCACTACGGGCCAAAGAGAATTTTCACCACGTGTCATAAAAGACACCGAACAGATGTATCGCATTTAACCTATTATATCGCATTTAACCTATCATCTGTTCAACAATTATATCGTATATGTGCCCCCGGTCACAGATATTCACAGCAGCTTGATTCTTGATGATTAGTACAAATAACAGTTATACAAATGATGAACAGAAGAAACAGGATAAACGATAAGTATCGGAAGTTTACTTTGTGCATATTAAAATAATGTCTAAATTGTCAACATGATGTAGAGTGAAATTCAAAAATGATATTCAAAATCCACAGTTCAAAATAACGGTTACTGTTTAATATAAATGTTTAGAAAAATAGGAAAGTTCAGTTGAAATGATATTAGATGAAGCACAAACTATTAAGGAACATATAATTATTTCAGGAAACTTTACCAAATAGTACTTACCATAGTAAGTTAAGAATATAAAAGAAATAATATATCTTACTATAGTAAATTTGAATAATGGAAAATGAAAAAGATGGTATCCCTTATGAGTATAAAGGAAAATAATATCACTTACGAATATGAAATAAAATGATATTACAAATGAATATGGACTAAAAGTGTCATGTGATAATTCGTGTAGACAAATTATTTCCACAAGAGATAAATAAGAAATTTACAAAGGGTTATTCACCAACAGGCGGTAATCCGCGCAGTAAGGTTATTCCCACAATTTAATAAAATTTGAATACGAAGAGTTATTCACCAAACAGGCGGTAATCCGCGCCGTAAAGTTATTCTCAGAGATTAATAAGGAATGAATACGAAAGGTTATTCATCAACAGCCGGTAATCCACGCCGTAAGGTTATTCCTACAATTTAATACATGACAATAAATGACACATCTAATGAGTAAGAAGGAAACGATATTATTTTCGAGAATCAAAGAATGATAATCTCTTACCGTAGTAAGCTTAAATAATAGAATATGAAAGAATATGATATTACTTACAGTAAGAAAGAAAATAATATTCATTTATGATGATAAAAAGAATGATACTCCTTACCTTATCTGGTGACTGGATATTGATAAAAATGAAGTTGATCAACCTATATATTTATAATATAATTAGTAATTACCACATATAAATTTTAAGTGTATGATAACTCGTATAATTTGAACTATCAAAATTATATATATTTAATATAATTTTTGTAGTATAATATAACAACTTTAAAATAATTTTTAAAATAATATTTCAAAATAAATCTTCCAAAGAAAGCTTTTAAAAATGAATATTCTTAAAGAAAAGTCTTCTAAAGGAAGATTTGCGAATACCGTGAAAAATAAGAATTTATGAAATTACTACTCTTTAATAAAAGACTTACTTGAAAGATTCATGCACTCCTTTTGGCTTTCAAACACTCACGATAACCTTACTATTCTCAGAGAAAACTCATAAAATTCTTATAGAAAAATTTTATGTTTTAGGTATGATTTTTTCTATTCAGCTGAGCAAGCTATTTATAGGGAAAAAGAAGCTACTATGCGCGGTAGATGAACTGAATTTTTTTTCAGTAGAGGTTGCTGCGCAACCTCCACCAACCATCCCAACAAAACATATTTCTCACATTTCATGTGGGTACACGTACTATTCATGTTACTATTCACATAAAATAATAATTAAATTTTTTTATTATATATATATATATTCTATTCCTTTGAGTCCTACATATATAATAAAATAATACTACAACAATAATGTAAGAAACACGTTACAAATCATTAACTTTTAACTTTATCAAGTTGCATATAACATCCTTAACTTTTAACTTTATCAATTTAACCACTTACTGTTTTAGAAAAAATATATATGAAGAAAAATTAAATTTTGTATAAAATTTAGGGTCTTACCGAGAGTATTTATGATCGAAAATTATCAAAAAAAATTAGTTACAAAAAGTCTTAAGTTTTATAATACAGACGTATTAATTATTAATTGACAACATTGTGAAAATTATAAATTATATCCAATGTCTATTAATTACAAATTTTTTATTATCAAAGTATAAATAATCATAGGATTTGTAAGTTGACTCTTTTGGCCATATTATATGTTTCCTTTTAATTTGAATTTGAAGGGAGATAGTATATCAAATAACGCTAAAGATAAAGGCTCAAAATCAAAATCATAAAATAATTAAGACTTATATTTCAAAAAACAATTATAAATATTATTTTTTGTATTTTTCCCCGAAACAACGGCAACTTTCATCTGATACATGTGTCTGTATCAGGAGCTTCTTCCTGAACAGACACTATCACAAAATTAGGGTTTGGATGACAGCTACAGTTCTAATTTGTTCTACATGGATCCCCGAGGATGACCTCTTGTTGAAGAATTCAATTGAGGTAGATACCCAATTCTCGAATTCAAACTTGCACTTTAATTTTCTGCCTTATAATTCATATCAACCTTCGTTTGCTTTTATGCTTGATTCCTTTCACATTTGATTCTGATTGCATTTGCAATTCTTTTTATTTATTGAACTATTTATGGGATTCTTTTGCAATACACTAAGATCATTAATTAAATATTAATAAGCGGAACGTTTTCCCCGAACACTTCAACTGTTTCCTTTTCAACAGTGATTGTGATGAGACAATCATATAACTGATTGGTAAGTAAATGAAAGCTATTGAATTTCTGGATTGTTGCTGTACAGTCCAGTTGAAAATTTAATTTAATTTAATTTTATGTTGAAAACAATTATAATTTTTTTGTTGTCTTTACAAATAGAAAGTTCAGATTTCAAAAGTATCATGAAATGAAATTGCTACGTTGAACATGCTATTAAACAAGTGTATGTATGTGTATATATTTGATAAAGGTTAAGTCATGATTTAATTAAGGTTCACTCCGCTATATTAAATAGCAGACTATGAAATGACAAACGTTGCCTTAATGAACTCGCATCAAAGGGTCCACTTCTTAATAGCGGAGGAGACTTAATTTTATAATATTCAATATTCTTATTCGTTATCAAACCCAGAACAGAAAACTTTAAACCCTTGTCTTCAAGGAAATCCTTCAAAACCATATAGCAGAAAGCATGGCAACCAAATTGAAGAAGGGATTTTCTTTAGGGTAAGGGTTTAGGCCTAGACCAAAATCCTACTAACCCTAAACAAGCAGCTATGGTTTATGGTTGGACGGCTTTTCTATATGTGATAAAGAAGCTCAACCATGAAAACACAAGGAATTAGAACAATGAGTGTTTTTGAGTAAAGTCTTGTCCACTATTAAGAATAGCCGAGTGGAGCTTTTAATTCAAACTATTGAGGGCAACTTTGTCTTTCACCTGTCTCCGCTTGTCCTCTATTTTGAATAGCAGTGGCAGAGCCACTAAAGCGCAATCGTTGTTATCTTTGAAAGAAACGTTCACATTGATGTCTATAGCCAACGTTATTGTGAATCATTCTCTATAGACACGCGCACACACATACATATACATATAATCTCTTGTTTAATATTATGTTCTATGTTACAATTTCAGCTGAAGATATGTTTGAAACATAAACTTTCCAGTTGTAAAGATAAATTGAAACTGATAGTAAAGTATTTGTATCTATGCAATTGATAGACATTGGTTATCTTCCCCTATGCTACATGGACTCTTATAAATGGGTTGAACTACTTGTGTTGGACACTCGACACTCATGACTAGAGTATGAGATATGTGTGTAACCTTGTCCAAATTTCGGCACTCCAATCTTTTAGGTGTATATATGAAAGAGAAAGTAAAAGCTAGTATTCAATAATGAAGAAGGATTCTTGCTTCTCTAATGACGAAAGAGGTGAAACTCCCTCTTCCCGGCTTTATCGTATAAAACTTACTAATGTATACCTTTGAACATAAATAATACATGATTCTCTAAAATATATTGAATTTACTTGTCCACCTATCCGTTGTCTTGTATAGTTTTAAAGCCAACCTTCCATATCCTAAATTTGGGATTGTAGGTCTGACATAGAGACACATTCCGGCACCCGAGTTTATGTAACATAGGTTCTCCAGTTTTCCTTGATGTAAAGTGTTTTTGGGTGGTATACTGAAGTCTTTAATGTAAATGGAAACCTTAAAAAGAATTGCAATATGTTTTTTTTTGGAAAGTGATGGGCCTTGAGCACTTAGTCGTCATTATGTAACAGTTGGAGCACATGGTGGTTAATTGAGTAGAATAAATGTAACATTCAAGCAACTTTTTCTTAAATAAAAGATGGATATGACAAAGAATTGAACTTCTAACATACAAATGGAAAAAAGAGATTATATTCATGCTCATCACCTACGTTTTTGTTATTGTTTTTAATTTTCGGAAGAGCATATTGTTCTATGACTGAAACAACTCGGAATTTCTATTCATGAGACGAGCAAAGCAATGAGTAGTTAG
Source organism: Hedera helix (assembly GCA_947179155.2). Taxonomy (NCBI): domain Eukaryota; kingdom Viridiplantae; phylum Streptophyta; class Magnoliopsida; order Apiales; family Araliaceae; genus Hedera; species Hedera helix. Next base: position 49,533,671 of record OX359269.1, on the reverse strand, counting down.
AAGTTCAAACTCCTTCCTTATTTTGCTGAATTTTCCTCAAAACTTTCACTTCGTTTCCTTGTTGTATTCCTGGAGTCAATGTATGCTTCTTTTATTATCAGAACTTAGTCAATTGCAGAAGAAAGAAATAATACACGTCTTTATTCTTTCCAGCTAGTCCAAAGGTCTTTTCTGTTGATTTCCTTTTTGGATTGAACATCTCTTTTAAAGGGAAGTATCTGATTCCCTATTGTTCTTCATGTTCAAGCTAATTTATTACTCCCATTGATGTTTTATTTTCTTTCCATTTGCAGGCTGGTGCTTCTTTTGAAGCACTTGCTAAAGGAGCAGTGCAATTTTCTCGCAGATTTACCTTTCGCGAACTGCTAGAACGGTGGCATTCACTACTTTATGATCCTGATATTTCAACCCAAGCTTCTTCTCGGATGATTGAGCTTGAACTCTCTGGTTTCAAACCTTCATCAAAATTCAGTTGGTCAGACAATTCTAAGAGTGGAGAGCTCACAGAAAAGAGGAAAATAGGAAGCATTCGTACACAATATAATGTCATGCGGAAGAAACTTCGAATCGAACTTTTAAACTCTACTGATATAAGTTTTCTTGATGAACCCAATCTTCATGATTGCAGTGAGCGTGCAGGTGATTTTCAAAAGCATGTAACACTTGATAATAGGCCTGGGGATTCAAACCGCATGCTTGATGATTGTATCTCAGACCAATTTGGTCTTCAGGAATCAGACTTTGACATCCTATGTCGTTTTTTTCCAGAAGAAGTAGGGGATATGGATGCCACCAATGTTGTTGATGATGCTGGTGATGAATTTCAAACTGGATGCCAAAATCTTGTTGAAGATAGTCATTCAATTAAAAGTGTGAGAAGAGATAGCTTCTATGGCTTCCCTGAAGACATTCCTCCTTTGATAGGAGATGATGGGAGGGGGTTTGAGTCAAATAATGACCACAAAGATGCTTCTCATATGTTGACAGATGATTCGTTTATCTTTGGAAAATGCACTACAAATGCAATAAGCCCATCGCAAGAGCTTCCCAATGGTAAGCATTTTGAAGCTGATGATGATTCTGAGATGAAAAGATTGCCGACCTTTGATTCCCTGAATGGAAACCCTCATAATTTTGGTTCTGGATTTGGAGAAAGGCATATCAATTCCCCTGATTCAGGTGGTATTGCTTCATTTCATACAATGGGATTTTCACCTCCATTGCCTAGGCTGCCTCTGTGGAAAACAACAGAAGACATATCAGTATCTGCCATGCCAATCCATATGAACGATGGAGATAGAACTCAGGGTGCTGAAGAGACATCGACACTTCCTGACAGTAGCAAACATGGGAAGAATAGTCCATCAGGGTATGATGTTGTCCATTCAAAGCACTTGTTGAGAGACATAGTCAATGGTGCTTGTTTCAGCTCAGTGGCTGTCTCCGAGGGTGAATTTGCTGACCTTTCAGATTCACTTCTGAACTTTCCAAATGAGGATGAGCTGCTTTTCACGGATGTTGATGGAAAAGACAAAATGGAGTCTTGTTATGATAATGTTAATTCACCAATTACATGTTCTCCTAGTGATGCGCAGGAAGGTGGGTTATGCAATTTTGAACCTAGTAAGTTATGCGATATCGAACCTAGTAAATCTTTAGTTTCAAACACTTGCCTCGAAACTCTTACTATTAGTAATCCACGCCCTACAGAGTTGGAAAATAATGCTCATGCTCTTCACGATGTTGTTCAGCAAAGTGTTTGTCATTCAGACATTAATGTGGCATCAACATCAGTGCTGTATCCTGATTCTGTTAGACTTAATGATGAATTTTCTCGCTGCACATTAAATACCGAAGATCCAGAAATCCCATGCAATGATGATATTTTCTTGCTTATTCATCCCACCCCATCTTTTGCTTCTGCACGGAAATCAATTACCATGGATTCTATTGACCCTGTATCATCTGCTGATGAAAAGGATGATGAACAAGGTGTACATTTGTTGGAAAAAGCAAAAGATCCTGCACTATTATTTGCATGGTCCGCGGTAATTGGACCAAATATGCCTGAATCAAATCCTGTCCGTCTGAATCTGCTCCCTGGAGAGGCTGACAAGGCCTTTAGAGACCCAAGTCAATGTAGATCCACACGTGCAACTCCAGTCACTACTACGGTTGGAATGAGGGTACTCTGATTTTACTGTAATCTCTCTCTGTGTATGAGGTTGTGAACATATTGAAATTTGTCTCTGAAACTTCTTTTACCCTCTCCGACGCCCTCGTTTTGGTTGTAAGCAGGTAGTGGACAACACATCTACATCTAGGGCAATGGCAATGCATGCAGAAGCAGGCTCAGTAAAAATGGCTCTTCCCGAATCAGTTGTTAATCCCTCCATATCAGATCAGGATGAATCGGAGAGTGACAATGGTGTGCCTTATTTTTCTGATATTGAAGCTATGGTAAAACTGTGGGTTTTGTCGGTAAATTTGATTCTCGTCTTTCATTGGATTTCTCTTCTTATTTCTGATGTTTACTTTCAGTTACTTGAAATGGACTTGGGTGCACATGAGCAGGATTCATATACTAGTAGGCAAGGTAATCTATTTGGGGAAAGGTCCAACTGCTATCTTTTTTACTTTTTTGCTTTCTAATATCTTTTGTTCATCTTCATGCAAGTGTTTTGGACAAAGACTAGGCTAGGCTAGAACTTTCTAGACTAAAAACTTCTACTTATTTTTAACACTCATAATATCTGTGCATAACTACATATATTGTTCACATGAGATTGTTCGTTATTTACAAATTTATTTTGATCTTATTACAAATTTATAACTTCATATTACTGACGACTCCCTTAGGGTAGCTAATTTCTTCTTTGATTATCTAATGTTGGTAGCACATATATCTTTTTACTCTCAAGATAATAGAGTTAGTGCGTTAATGAAGACAAGAAAAATCTCACCTGTAAAAGAGAAGAAGCATACACATAATTTGTGTCACTGGATTTAGTAATTTGTGTGGTTTTGATCTCTGTGATCTCCAGTCTCAAGGTATCAAGATGAGGACGCTAAGAGTACCATCATTAGATTGGAACAGTGTGCTCGTTCGTCATTGCAAAGAACAATGTCATCTCACAGAGCCCTTGCTTTCTTTTATGGACGCCATTTGAAGCATTATATTTGGAAAACAGAGGTACATTAACATATTGTACTGATTTCTTTCAAGTGCAATTCATTGAGAACTAAGGGTGAGCTTTTGTTCAGTTTTATATTTCCATTTTAGTTTGTGGCTGGGTCAGGTTCTGTGTTGAATCTGGGGAAGGGGCAGAGTATGGTTTGGTCAAAGATAATTCTATGTTTTTTGCGTGAAACTGCTGTAGCTGTTTTATGTTTCCCCAAACGATCATTATTTCATGTAGACTCATGTCTTAAGTTAGCTAATTAAACTGAAACCGATACATTGCTTGTAATAACAGCATATGTTCTAGTAAAATATATAAAGAATAGGAAAATAATGAATGATATATATATATATATATACATATGAAGGATCTAAAGCATACCTCTTGAATAGCATACCCCTCTCAAATAGCATACATTTATTAAAACTATGTCGTTTTGGAGATTCTTTAAAAAATAATAATAATAATATTAAAAGAGAGTGGTCCTACTTGCTTTTCTTTTATTTACAAAAATGCCACCTGCAATCCCACTTGTTTTTAAAAAGAAACTTTAAAATGATGTAGTTTTAAAAAATGTATGCTATTTAAGAGGTATACTTTAGATCCGTTCTCTGTATGTATATATATATATATATGTGTGTGTGTGTGTATATATATATTAATAAAAAAGAACAAGAGAAAATGGAAGACTTTTTCTGTTGTAATGTGTATGATTCAGTCCAGAAAATATAAAAAGGATGACATGAAGAATTTTCTGTTAGCTGATGCCGGCAAAATTATAGTAACTTAATATTAAATGGTCAACAAACTATCTGCTTGATTTCAAGAAAGTTTAACTTAATACTGCATTTTACATTTCTTAGTTACTTTTCCAGTTTTTCTTAGTTACATTTTGCATCCAATTATGATGAGTTGCCTCAACACAAATGTATGAATTTCCTATTGTTTATACTTGCAAATATGTATTGTGACATTTAAGAATGATGGTTACAACTTTAGGATCCACTTTCTCTGTGGTTCCTAAAGAATATAATTATTTTCGAAGTTAAAATTGGTCACTTGAGTAAGTTAGGCTTGTAACATTGATTTTTGGGAAGCAATTCAATTTCTTGTCTTATTGTATTAGTATAACTGTTTGACTAGTGTATTAATTATAAAATTTGTACAATAATTGCAATCATCTATGCCAAGTTAAATGCATTTAATTGCCATGTATGTATTTAATATATTTTTAATGACCTTGATTTTGATATAAGCGAATGAAGTATAGCTGAGTTAAGCTTTTTCTTTTTATTGTAAAGCTTTGTGTGTGCATTGAGGGTTCAAACCTCCACTAAAAAGTAGGAATGAACTTGGATTCCATGGGTGACATGGTTTCGCTGGTGCAAGAGCCTCATTCTTTTTTTCCCCATGCTTGCTGTCCTTGTTGAAAAAATAAAAACTTTTCCTGTAGGTACTGCTTGGAAGATCAACAGATGACGTTGATGTTGATATTGATTTGAGAAAAGAGGGCCGTGCCAACAAAATATCTAGACGGCAGGTAGGATCATTAGAAATTACTTTTTGGTATATATTCATGTTGGCATTAATGAGTTGAAGTATGACTTTTCTTTCTATTCAAAATGTATTTTTTCAAGTAAACAATATGTTCCAAAAAAATGCCAGAGAGGAGGCAAATCTGTGTACGCAAGAGCTAAACAGAAAGATACCTATCCAATTTCTGTTATTATCTTTCTACTGAAATCTAGTCACAGGGTCTTGTTTCTGTTTCTGCACATAAATATAAGCATTAAATGAAGTTTCCTTATTAATAAAAAATATATAATTATGAGAACATAAAAACTCTAAACCATGGCTTGTGCATATGCATCATCAAAAAGCACATTTTTATAGGAAGAAACATTATAACATGTCTTAAGGGTTATCATTCATGTTCTTTGGTATATTGAAGGAGCAACAAGTCAAGCTTGGTTTTTTTAAATTATCAAAATTACTGCAGAAAATGCACCACTTTAACTGGATATGGAAAAAATTTGGGGGTTAGTTTTGTTGCCATAGCACCTTATTATGAAATGTGTGGAATGTGTTGTCACCTTTTTTTTTTTTAATAATTGCAACTTCTTCCTTTCACTTGATCACTCCTAGTGATAAACACAATCCATTACACAAAAAGTGTCCCATTTGCAAAACTTGCAAATGTAGAGTGTGTATTTTCACTCCATCTTTATCCCTAAGAGTAATAATTTGTTGGTTTAATATTGGTGGCATAATAAAATTATAATGGCAAACTTGAGGTCATCATGTTCTTTTACTATTACAATAAAAAGAGGACTCTTTTTGCGGAACAATTTTTTTATAGTAAATGGGACTCTTTTGTGGAATGGAGGGAGTATTTCTTTACTTTAATAAGTGAAAACTTCATTAAAAAGTAGAAAGTAGCAGTAGTGGGGAAAATGGAGAGAAGAACTTTGTGATTATTAGTTTTCTAGCTAATTCATTCATTCTCTCAGAACATATGAACTGCATGAGTCGCACAATTATTTTCGCATGAAAAAAATGAGGTAACACCATTACTTGTGCATTGCATGCTGCTTTGAATTGTATACTAGTATAACAATCGTTGATTATATGTTCTTAGGCACTTATCAAGCTGGAAAATTATGGATCTTTCTTTTTGAAAAATCTTGGGAAATGTTCAATCTCAGTGAATGGCAAAACAGTTGATAGTGGACAGTTGCTGCGTCTTAGTTCAAGTTGTTTGATAGAGGTATGTAATTTCTGATATTGTATTTCAAGTTGACTGCTGTTCTCATGTAGTATTTATTTTACTAAGTCCATGCACTGGCTGCATATGTGGAGTTTTTACGGGGTAGTTGCTAAGATAAAAAATTGTATGTATTTGATTAGTACTATAGGAATATAATGATTAAATTTTTATTAAGGTCAGTAATGGGATAATATAGTGGAGGTATTTTCATTAGAATTTAAAGAATATGAATATTTCAAAATATAACACTGCAAAAGATATGTTTATTGAGTATATTGATTCGGTTAGAACGCTGCATAAAATATAATCTTTGAATTTTTATAAATATATATCTAGATACCTAATAGAGTATTTAATTATAAGGGAATGGAATAGTTCTTAATTGTAAATTCTAATGGTAATCGAATTTTAATTGAGATTAGATAGAAAGTTTTTAAATCCTAACTGTAACAGAGTTTTTAATTATAAGAGAAGGACCAACAAATTTTCTCTCCTTAACCATATAGTTGATGAGTACATGTTCTCATGCACCATTCTTGATGCCATTCTGAATTCTCAAGGTTCTTCAATGCCGATTCCTTATTCAATGTAACATCTTCTTGATAATCTGCTACTCATTGGTTGAAATTTGTCAGAACCATTAGATTACTACAGCATAATGCTTTGTATAGAAGGTTCTGAGTGCTCCTCTCAGCTCTAACATGTATCCATGTACTTAAGTTACTGCCTTGTAAGTTCTGTAGTCTCTTTCTCTCCCTGATTGGGGAAAATAAATGAATAGAGAGAACCTTGTAAATCATATGAACGGCGCATCCTTCTAAACCTTGAGCTCCCTTCCTGAATTCTCTTGGTCTTGTTATATTGCACAAGCATAGTCGGTGGGAGAATTTCGTATCAAAATCATATTATATTGTTTATTGTTTATCTTCTCACAAAGTAGAGTTTAGCAATGCCTAACCCCTTGGGTGCAATTGACTGATGCTACACTGTCATTAGATTAGCTCAATTCTGACTTAAAGGATGAAAAAATAAAACAAAAAAATAGCTAGTATGCATATACAGTCACACAATCGTTTTATGCGATAATATATGCTTTTTATTGGGATTTTGATGAATGATAATACCTGCATGATATATCTTATCGTCAGAGTCTTCTTCTGTTAAATGTTTAACAGATACTCTCTTTATTTGCAATTTAACCTTGCATAGTGTTTGTACTTATTTTTTTAATGTTGGCGCAACTATGTTATGGTAAATTGGTAGATAAGGGGAATGAGTTTCGTGTTTGAGATCAACCACAAATATGTGAGACGGTACTTGGACAACATTACCAAAAAGAGCAAATTTAAGAAAAGCAAATGGTCATCCGGACAGGAACCATGATTGAAGCTGTTAAAAGGTGCCTTCTGTTTTCTAGTTTGTTCAAGTAATTAGGCAATGTGTTGTAAGAGTCTATATTCTTGAAAGCACCTATATCATACCCAGGATGAAAAGATCTGTAGATAATTTCTGTTATATGTCAATAAAAGCTTTATATTCTAGATTAAGAAGCAGTATGTGGTTCTCTTCTTGTCACTTTTGCTTTTCATCTATTTTCTGGAAAATTGGCCTACTTTGTTAACTTTGGTTGTAATGACTAATTGTCAGTAGGTGGAGCAAGTCCTGGCTTTTCTTCTTGGCTGCAATTGACATATGTCTTGGAGTGATTCTGAACCTACGCTCATGGCTTATGGATAAACTGAGCCCAATAGAAAGTGGAACCATGTTCAGTTCATGTCAGCACATAGAAACAAGTTAATTTGTCCACTTAAAAATCTAGACCCTAAACTTGCCTTGTGGAGAAATTATGATGTTAATCAGGTAGACACTTTCTAGTCTCAATGACCTAACTACCAAGTGGTGTGATTTTTTGACTATGCTCAGAGCTCGTGTAGAAGATCAAGTATTTTTTCTTTTAAAGGTTATGATCTTCCCTATCAGCTCCTCAAGATTGTAGAGGACTCCACAATCCTTCAATTTCTTAACTTTTAAATTTGTTATAAAGTTATCTATTTGGAAAATGATATTTTTAGCGCTGAAATACCAATCCAACACAGAACTAGTTGCACAGTTTTGCTTAGATTGGTAAAATGTTAACTCCACTAACCCCCCCAGGGGCAAAAAATAAAAAATATTGTATTTAAATTTTCGGATAAGGTATGTGCGTGGACGTGCCACAGTTAAACTGTGTTTCTGCCCTTTGTTTTTATATGGAATTTGTTCCCAAGTATTTTGGCAATTAAATAAATTATACTTTGATTGAAGTGGGTGGTTATAAACTATATATCTCGTCGGCACTACTTTTTTATTTTCCTGCTACGGACAAGTATCACGGAGTAATTGTAACTTGTAAGCACAAACTTTAGGTGGTCTGGAATTAATTGTCCTCCAGTTGGGTGAGGGTGAGGGTGAGGGTGAGGGTGAGGGTGGGCATGGCTAAGCTACCTTCATTTAATTTTCAAAATATATTTATATCGACGTCCCTCCCTCACAAGATACATCACGTGTCAGTTACAATAAAACCTCCTTTATCTTTCTAAAATTTGGTCCCACTAATTTGGGGTCTCGAGCCAGCAATGGTTGTGGCCAACTGGCCATGCTTCTCCGATTTTACAAACACTTTATTAGACAAATGTCTAGGCGGACCGGCCAATTGGACAGGAAAATTGGACCGGTCCCCTTTTTTCCCATGTTTCCTTGGTTTTTTTTTTTTTTTTTTTTTTTTGGTATATATCCAAACATATTTATATTATGAATTTTAAAAAAAAAAAAAAAAAATCAAAAAAATTAGGTATAATTTGGATATATATCAAAAAAATGGTTATATGGGCCCATACAACCATTTTTTTGATATATATCCAAATTATACCTATTTTTTTTGGATTTTTAATTTTTTTTTTTTAAAAATCCATAGTATAAATATGTTTGGATATATACAAAAAAAAAAAAAAAAAAAAAAACTAAGGGAACATGAAAATGTCCAATTTTCATGTCCATGTAGAACTACTCCTTTATTAGAGTGCTTGGGTTTTCTATCTATATAATAAAATAAAATTATTTTTAAATTCTTAAATTAATAAATCATAAAAACGTTTTAAATTAATTTATTTAAATTTAATGACTCAAATTAAATTTTTTTTACTAAATTTCTCTCCAAAATTTACGCTGTCAGACCAATTAAGGAGGATTTTATTCAACGTGTAACTGTTAGTCATTAGCTTTATGTCTCCTCTCCCCGGCCTGAAAACCAAAAAAAATAAAGAAACAGAAACAAAAAGAGTAAAGTTAGTGTTATTTCTCGCAATGGTATTGTCATTATTCCTCTCCTCCGGTGAAAAGTTTTATTTATTTTTTATATAAAAAATATTCTTTTATTAATAATAATATAAAATAACACAATACTCTTAGTTGATAATAATAATTTTATTATCATGTTATAATTATTAAATTAATAATTTCTTAAGCAAACAATAAATAAAGCTATAATTTAATATTAATAAATTTCATGAATAAGACTGTTTTTTTTTTATTCATAACGAACAAAATAATTAAGATCCATGCGCGGCTAGCTTCATGAAGGAGAAATTAAGAATATAGTCGTCAATTATTATTGTTTTTTAAACAATTTGATGGTATTATTGATTGCCATATTTTTAGTTGTTTTTCTCCCTTAATGTCCGGTGAGAGAAAAAAGAAATTATGCCATGACTGATTTATTAAAAAAAGTACTCCATCATAATCGAATAAGGCAAAGAACAAACTTAGCCTTGAATAAATAATATTTGCACAAAAAAATAATTAAAAAAGATTCTGGAGAATATGTGTTAAACCAACCTAAGCTGTATTATTATAAAGAATAATATGAGCTGTGCCGAGACTCGAGAGTAGCTGAATGAAGTCGTTCTTTTTTCGGCCTGTCAAAGAAAACCATTCAAATTCAGCCATTGTACAGAATTTATTTTAAATTTAAAAATATAAAGATGATTCAGATTCTTTCAGCTTAATTTAATGGCTCACAATTCATATTACAAAAAAAATTTCACCCAAATTAAATTCACCCCTACACTATAATAATAATAATAATAACAACAATAATAATAACAATAATAATAATAATAATTAAAATAATAGTAATACTAGTAATAATAATAATAATAATAATAATAATAATAATAATAATAATATAATAATAGTAATAATAATAATAATTGTAATATCCCAGATAATTTCAAGATTTTAAATAATATCTTAATTGATTTTATTAAAGGTTAAGGTTTAAACCTAGAAGGTGAGAAGGAAGATGTGTTGAAAATGGGTAAACATTTTTTTTTTAACATAAATTATTTGTTAGAAATTAAATGTGAGAATATTGTAATGATGCATATAGAGAATTTATTAAAGAAATAAATTCAATTGAGAAGTGAAGACGGTTAGAAGGATATATATACATAGTTATATATTCCTAGAATTGTGCTTGTTAGCTAAATACGAAGAGGAGTAAATTTAATACTTAATTAAACTAATAAATTAATTAGTTTAAAAATGAAGTCATGAAATATAATTAATTAAATTAATTATATTAGTTATGCGTTAAAGTTGTGGAAAATTTAGGATGATTGTTTAGAATGACAATATTAAGAAGTTAATTGATTAAGTAATTAACTTAATTATTTAGTTGTGGTATAGAGTCCAAGTAATTTAATTACTACTAGTGGACTAGCCCAAAAGGATTATATATGTTAGCCCAATATGGGAATATTTACATGAAGGTGGGTAATTTAATAAGAGAGCCCAATGGAAGGTAAACTATGTAGCCTAAACATTTAAAAGTCCAATGTTGGTCAAAGTGTTGGGAAATATTTTTGAGTGTAGAGAATTAACTAATGTAGGGTTAATTGAATAACCCTAGTTGGTAGACATGGGAGAGCATTAACCAAACATTGGTTAATTGTTAGAGAAAGGAAAGTGGTGATGAGAATTAACTATGGATGAGTTAATTATGTAACCCAATGTGGTAGAATAAATTAAATCATATTTAATTGGACTATAATATAAGTCCAAATGAGGTATTAAACTCGGTCAAATTAATTAACCTAGTAGTCCATATAATTTAATTTGAATATTGATTTATGTAATAATTAACCAAGCTCAATGCTTGTTTTAATTAAATGTAACATAGGGTAATTAATATTAGCCCAATGTAATAATTAAATTGAGCCCAAACAAATTTAATTGATGAGCCCAATAGAAATATTAAATTGATCCAATGTGGAGCCCAAATGGAAGTCAAAGTGGTGGTCAATATATATACATTGGTGTATATATATATGGATACTTATATAATGATATATGATATAAAAATAAAGCTAAATTGGTGTAATAATAAGGCAAATCCCGAATTTTGGAGGGGGCCCCACATGAAAGTGTTGAGTGTGGCTTTATTTGGCTTGTTTTACACTCCAAAAGTTGCTTCTAAGCAACCTTGATAGGAGTCATTCATCCTTGTCAATCATCTTGTCCATCCAAGCTATAGTAAGCATGAGTTTAAGCCTTAAATGCCCAAGTGTTGGTTGATTAGTAGAAAGTGATGGAGATTAAGGAAGTACTATAAATATAGTGCTTCACCAATTCATTGTGTTGGTTAGCCATTTGTCTAGAAATGCTAGAGAGAAAATAGAGAGTTCTTGAGAGAAAATGAAGTAAATTTAGTGAGATTGTAGATCCTCCAAGGAAAAATGCTAGAGGATAGTCAATGAGGAGGCACAAGTTTAGCTCATATCAAGAGGAAGAAGATCATCCATGTCTAAAAGGTTAAAAAGTGTTCTAAACCTTCTTTAGTTCATTTTTATAGTTTAGATATGATTTGAACGGTTAAAATGTATTTTTAACCGATCAAAACACGTTTTGATGTTCTAGAAGTCTTTAGCTATGTAATATATGTATATTCATAGTTTGATGGGTTTAACATGGGTTTTTATATGTGTTTGTGATGAAAAATTTCATCAAAACCATCAAATAAGTTTTTACCGACGAAAACCAAGTAACCAAAATCATAGCAGCCCATTCACGGAATTACTGTTCACGATCCGTAAGTCGGATTTATGATCCGTCAATTTTGGGTGATAGATCCATGAAATATGAAGATTCTCCAAGTTGAATAACTAAAATCCGATTTAAAATGAGCAAGATATGGATTTTCTACCAAAACACCCCACTAATTTTAGGGCTGTGCATAACAGTCGGGTTTATAGCTATTTTCAGTGACCAAAACAAATCCAAATTTGATGTTTGATAACAGAATCATATAGTTCGGGAAGTTACGAATCCATCGATACCTAATAGACCTCAATCGGACTTGTGGATTTCATTTTATTCAAGTTCTCGTCGGAGACCCCAAGTCTAGAAAACTAAGAAAGTAATCTGCCTATTTTATTAAAAAAACCGGCCGGTTCGGTTTTTTTCGGTTTTTCATGATTTCTAGGTAGGACCGGTTCGGGCATTTTTAGGCCGGTTCTTGGGTTGGTTCCAAAAGAGAAAATGCTTATAATTTTATAAAGAAAATTATCAAAATTTAAAATCCGATTTTTTTTGTAATTTGGTATTTATTAGAATTAATGGTGGATTAAAGCTTACTAAATTGCTAATAAGTATGGAAAAATTATTTTTAATTTCAGAAAAATAATATTTGACCTATTGGCATGCTAGTTAAGTGTTATAAAATAAAATTTGAAAATATTGGAGTGATTCACTATATATTAGCTATTTATTAGTGTATAAATAGGCTAATAATGTAATTAAATATTATTTAATAAATATTAAATAATATATGAAGTTATGTAATTAATTAATTATGATTTAATGAATATTAAATAATAATTAAAGGATGTTAAGATGAATAAGTTAGTTATTTATCATTTAATTGCACTTAAATAATAAGTAAAGTTAAATAAATAATTAATTATTATTTAAATTAATATTAAATAATAATTAAAGAATATTAAAGTTAGAAAGCTAATTATTTATTATTTAATTAATATTAAATAATAAGTAAGGTTAATTAAGTAATTAATTATTATTTAATTAATATTAAATAATAATTAAAGGATAATTAAGGTTAATAAACTAATTATTTATTATTTAATTAATATTAAATAATAAGTAAGGTTAATTAATTAATTAATTATTATTTAATTAATATTAAATAATGAGTTTGGATAATTAGTTAATTAATTATTATTTAATTCATATTAAATAATAATTAAATAGTAATTAAGTGGAATAAATTATTACTTAATCGAAAGAAGATTATTAAGTAATTAAAATATATTGATAATATTATTGACTAACTATTAAATGATAATAGTTAAGAATTAAATCATTATTCAATAATTAATAATGATATGTAATTAATTTAAAATATTATTAAAGGATTAATAATATTATTTAGCATTTAATTAACTATTAAATAATAATAGTTAAGAGTTAAATCATTATTAAATAAATAATAATGATAAATAAAGATTTAGAATATTATTAAAGAATTAATAATATTGTTTAACAAGTAATTAACTGTGACACCCCCAAATCTAGGCCTACACAACCCAAACTTGAGTCGTCAAAAGACTACAACAAAATTATTACAACAAAGCACAACGTACAACAATACATTGTATAATAATAATACACAACTAAGTCTTCACTATTATTGTCACACTATTTTACAACACGTGAAGACTACGACAGCTATTCCTCGGACTCTCACTCCATCCCCCGGCTAGACCCCGTTATGTTTTCATCTCCTGTTGAAAAACAATGGAACAAAAGAAAGGGTGAGCTCAAATAGCCCAGTAAGAAATATCATGACTAAGATAATGACGAATAAATTATCATTAGCCTTCAATAGTTGAGTTCTTGATAGAATACAATAGACTACAAGGTTTATATCAAAAACTGTAGTTAAATTCTTAAACAACGTTCAGATCAATAATAGCAGCGGAATGAGCAATCTATTAGAAGAATAATGCAGACTATAATGTCCACTCGCTTCTCTTTTTTGTAAAAATATCATCAACTTTTATCATCTGAAATACCATTAGTCATGATAATAAAAATTCACAGTTCCTGATCATAATCGTGCAGATCAACAGTTCATATTTGCACTACGGGCCAAAGACATTTAATATAACACCAACGGTCATGATTATACCAGATTCAGCCTTTGGTAATAATCATATCAATCAACAGTTCATCTTTGCACTACGGGCCAAAGATATTCAATAAAGCACCAACGGTCATGATTATACCAGATTCAGCCTTTGGTCATAATCATACCAACCAACAGTTCATCTTTGCACTACGGGCCAAAGAGAACATTCACCACGTGCCATAAAAGACACCGAACAGATGTATCGCCTTTAACCTAGTATATCGCCTTTAACCTATCATCTGTTCAACAATTATATCACATCTGTGCCCCCGGCCACAGATATTCACAACAGCTTGATTTTTGATGATTAATACAAATAACAGTGATACAAATGATGAACAGAAGAACAGGATAAACAATAAGTATCAGAAGTTTACTTTGTGCAGATTCAAATAATGTCCAAATTGCCAACATGATGTGGAGTGAAATTTAAAAATGATATTCAAGATCCACAGTTCAGAATAACGGTTACAGTTCAATAGAAAGGTTCACGTAAATAGGAAGGTTCAGTTGAAATAATGAAGTTCAACTATTATGGAACATATAATATTTTCAGGAATTATAGAAGCAATAGTTCCATAATAAGTTTCGATTTAGGAGTATGAAAGAAAATAATATCCCTTACCGTAGCAGGTTTGATTAACAAAAGGTGAAGGAAATTAATACCCCTTACCATAGTAAGTTTGAATAATGGAAGATGAAAAAGATGGTATCCCTTATGAGTATAAAGGAAAATGATATCACTTACGAATATGGAATAAAAGTGTCATGTGATAATTCGTGTAGACAAATTATTTCCACACGAGACAAATAAAAAGGGTTATTCACCAACAGGCGATAATCCGCACCGTAAGGTTATTCCCATCAATTTGAATACGAATAGTTATTCACCAAACAGGCGATAATCCGCGCCGTAAGGTTATTCCCATCAATTTGAATACGAAGAGTTATTCACCAAACAGGCGATAATTCGCACCGTAAGGTTATTCTCAAAGATTAATAAGGAATGAATACAAAAGGTTATTCACCAACAGGCGGTAAACCGCGCCGTAAGGTTATTCCCACAATTTAATACATGGAAATAAATGGCACAAGAAAGAAACGATATTATTTTCAAGAATCAAAGAATGATAATCCCTTCAAGTAAGAAAGGAAATAATATCCATTTATGATGATGAAAAAAGTGATACCCCTTACCGTAGTAAGTTAGAATATGAAAGAGGATGATATTCCTTACCACAGTAAATTTAAGAGTGTGAAAAGAATAATATTCCTTACCATAGTAAGTTAGAATATGAAAGAAGATAATATTCCTTACCTTAACACGTGACTGGATATTGATTTAAATGAGGTTGATCAACCTATATATTTTTAATAAAATTAGTAGTTACCACATATAAATTTCAAGGTGTATGATAATTCATATATTATGAACTATCAAAATTATATATATTTAACATAATTTTTGTAGTATAATATAACTACTTTAAAATAGTTTTTAAAATAATATTTCAAAATAAATCTTCCAAAGAAAGCTTTTAAAAATGAATCTTCTTAAAGAAGAGTCTTCTAAAGGAAGATTTATGAATACCGTGAAAAATAGGAATTTATGAAATTACTACTCTTTAATAAAAGACTTACTTGAAAATTTTCTGCACTCCTTTTGGCTTTCAAACACTCAAAATAAGCTTACTATTCTCAGAGAAAACTCATAAAATTCTTATAGAAAAATTCTATGTTTTACGTGTGATTTTTCTATTCAGCTGAACAAGCTATTTATAGGAGAAAAGAAGTTACTATGCACGGTAGGTGAAATAAAAAATTTTCAGCAGAGGCTGCGCAGCAGCCTCCACCAACTCTTCAGCAATTCTCACATTTCTCACATTTCATGTGGGCCCCACAATGGGTCCCACATGTTTCTTACTATTCACTTACTATTCACGTTACTATTCACGTCACTATTCACGTTACTATTTACGTCACTATTCACGTTACTATTTCAAATAGTAAAATTAATTATTTTTTATTTATTTATTTATTTATTCTTCCTGTGAGTCCAACATATAAAATAATGTTACCACAATAATGTAAGAAACACGTTACATATTTTTATTAATTTAATAATATAAATTATAGTGTATTTGCTACTGTGACAATTATTAGGTTCAATAATTTTAAACTACAGTGCACCAACAATTATTGACTCGATGATATGAAATACAGTGTAATGACAATTATTGAATCAATAATGCAAAATACTGTGTAGCAACAATAATTGAATTGATAATATAAAATATTATGCAGTGACAATTATTGATGAAATGATGCGCAACAGTTATGGTGTCAATTATCAGACCAATAATATGAGACACTGTGTAATACCGTGTGCTACTGTAGAGTACCGTGTGCTACAGAAAATACCATAAATTACCGTATGCTACTATTCTTTTATCACCGGTATTTTAACAGTTAACACCGTTGACTATTTTTATTTAAAAAGGTTACTTCTGTCGTTTTCTATATCCGACAAATATTCCGTTGTGGGGTCCACAAATAATTTGTTATTTCGGCGCCGTCGTACGGCACGAATATTCCCCGACAAAACGAATATTGTCCGTCAAAATAAAATTTGCACATAGCATCCTTAACTTTCAATTTCGTCAATTTAACCACTTACTGTTTCATGAAAAATATATATGAAGAAAAATTAAATTTTATATTTCATAAAATTCGGGGTCTTACATTAACTATTGGGTAATAATAGTTAAGGGTTGAATCGTTATTAAATAATTACTAATGATACGTGAGGATTTCAAATATTATTAAATGATTGATAATATTGATGAACAATTAAATTATTATTAAAATGATTGATAATAATGATAAGTCAATTAAAATATTATTAAAGGGTAATAATATTAGCAAGCAATTAAATTATTATTAAAAGATTAATCATAATGATTAAGGTAAACTGTTATTAAAAATAAATTAATAATAGTAATGATTATTTAAAGTGTTATGTAACAATTAAATAACATTATAAGTTATTACTAATTGATAGTAAAATTTAAAATATTATCCAAGGTGGGTAATATTATGATAAGTATCGAGATAAATGATGTGATTAAGTTAAACCAAGAGTATGGTCCATTAGTGATTAATTGGTGGATCGACCTAAATAAATATAGGGTCCAAGTTTTAATGCAGCGACATTAATAAATGTCAGAATTGCATAGTTTCGAACAAAAGATTTATGGTGTTGAATATGAAACACTGAGTCAAGTCAAAGAGAGAGTAAAATATGAAATTAACCCTATTAAATAAAGGGGATGATAAGAAGAAATAAATATCTTTAAAATAAGATTTAGCATTGAATCAAACTTTGACTGATATTGTGCACCGTTGATCTCACATACCGTGTAGGTGGTGCAAGGAACGTGAAAGATTAACGTAAGCTGGTTATACAAGTCCAGGCAAGTTTTTCAGAACGTGTTGTATTATGTGCATGAATTATAAGTTTGTTATTAAACTGAGATGTGCTCATACGTGGTTATGTGCAAAGATGTTTTAATGTGCCTTTGTGCAATAAGTTGATTTGAACTGTTGATATGCGGTAGTTGATTTAAGACAATTGTTCTGCATTGAACTATATGTCATGATAGAGGTTAGACATGAAGCATAGATTAAATGCGAGGCATGATATGCATGAGCAATATGTCATAAACTGAAATGCATGAAAAACATGATGTTAGTATAAATTGTAAATTTTATGTGAAGCATGTAATGTGTTATGTGTAGCTGTTGAACTTGCTGAGCCGTCGTGCTCACTCTTGCCTAAACTAACATTTTCAGATAAGGCTAGTTACTTGAAGTTCTCGATAAAGAACAAGGAACAGGAAAATATATTACTTCCATTGAAGATCTAAATATCTATTGTAGATATCAGTCCGAATTGGACAGGTAAATGATTCTGTAGCATAAGACTTAGTTGGTATGTTATATGAGTATTAAATACTCAAATTGATTGTAATAGAATGTCGTATCATGTATGATATTGAGACATACTAGGAATGTATAAAGATTTCGATTCTGGAATAGAAGGAGATGTTATATAATTGTAAATAAATGATTATTTAGCAATTATAATATTGTTAAAATTCACGAAAGATAAGGAAAAGGTTGTACTCGTGTTGAACCGGATCCGAGGTTCGAGAAACCCGGATTCGGGGTCGTCACAAGTTGGTATCAGAGCTGATAGATTATAAACCTTAGGTAAGAGTACCTTAGGCTATAACCGTAGTAGAAGATAAGTAAAATGATAAATGAATAAACTCCGGAAGAGTTTAAGTAATAAAAGATGAATTTGAAAAATTCATATATAGAAGATTATCCAAAGATGGATTTAAGAAAATATAAGAGAGATGAAAAAGGTCATGTTGTACATGATTTGAAGAAGTGATAGAAAATATCTTATGATAAGATTTTGAGAAGCATAAAGAAAATGCTAATAAGGTCATGAAATGATCTAGAGAAATGAACTCGTAATGAGACAGATGTGCTAAAATATAAATGGAGAGAATTCGTATTCAGTTAAGAAAATTAGAAGGTTTGTGGGTTTTAATTGAGCACTCATATTAGTGGCTGAGTTGTACGATTCCTTGTATGGATTTGTTCTTGGTTTTAGAACCGCTTAGCTTCCTATATTAATATAGTAGTTGAGTTTAACAGTTCTTTGTATGGGCAGATGATTTGTTCTTGGTTTAACGACCGCTTAACTTTCTATATTGATTAGTGGCCGAGTTGACCAATTTCTTGTATGGCCAGGAGATTGCGTTTGGTTTGACAACCACTTAGCTTCCTATAGTGATAATCAATTTGAACCTGATGTCACGCTATTCGATGTATATATGGTGAGAAGGTGATTCTTTTCTCATTATATATTGGATATGTAGAGAATATTAAGATAAGTACGTGTTCTTAAAACTCATACTGATGGTAAGTTTGTGACTCATAATCGTATTGTGGAACCCCTCAGCGAATGGACGATTTTGGTCTGACTAGGATAAGTTCTCCAACCCATATGATTGTGGCAAGTGCCTGAACTCCTAATGTGTGGTAAGTTTGATGAACAATAAGTATTGATAGAGTTAAGTAGTAAGACTGGAGCTTTACCAGATATAGTTATTAAGCTGAAAAAGAATACGGAGGAGAAATTTGAGGTATTTTGAGGTTTTAGGATATTCTAAATCTTCTAGCTATGCTAGCTTTGAAATTCTTAAAATCGTGCTAAATTCGCACTTTTGTGCTTTTGAAAAGACAAATGTATTTTAGAAATCATTAATGCATTTAGTGCAGAGATGATAAACGATGGAGTCATCAATGCAGAGTAACCTAGTGTTGGATGTTTAAAGCCCACTATGGTATGATGTAGTATGACAAAGCCATAAAATAATTTTCAGTATTTTAAAACGTTTAAAGAAGAGTCTATGCTAATTGTTTCAGCTAGACAAATTGATTTAAAAATATCAAAATGTATTTATAAAATCATCACACGCCATTAAAGCCATGGTGTGGGGATGAAGATGACGGAATCCTCAACGTACTATCAAGATGTGCGGTATCATGAAGTCATGAATTAATGATGGAATCATCAACGTACTATCAAGATTATGCGGCATCATGAAGTCCTATAAATGAATTTTAGTTATTTTAACTAATCTGAAATGATTTTTGAATCGTAATATACGAACAGTTCAATGATGGGAGTCTTTGTCATTTATTTTGACTGGACACTTTTGGTCAGAATTGACTCAAGTTTATTATCCAATCCAAATTATTTTGGAACGGAATTTTGTAGTAAGTCTGAGGTGAACAAGTGCAAAAACAAATATATTCTGTCGGCTAAAGCAGATATATTTTTGTCGGCATATAGCTCCGACTGGCGCCTAACAACTAAGACGTTCTGCACGACGTATGGTACAATAGGCTGATCACCTAGCGTACACCTATGGAATGTTTTCAGTCCTTGTGATTGATAAACACTCTTTTTATAAGTATTTACAGGGATAAATACTATTTATTCGGAATTCAGTTAATTCCATTCGGATGTTCACAGTCTTGATGACCCCTCAGCATATTATGAAAGTTTTAATGAATATTTTGATTTTCAATTTATTCTTCTGTAAGATATTGATTTTCAATTTATTCTTCTGCAAGATATTCCATTGTTCTGGAATTATGAGTTTAGAAGTATGAACTTCCTAGAAAAGGGTGGTCATAGAATTTGATGAGTAAAGAGATATTCTCAGTGATGAAAATTGGTAGAATTGTGTATGAGATAATTTCGGGAACGAAATTCTTATAAGAAGGGGTGAATGTAATATCCCAGATAATTTCAAGATTTTAAATAATATCTTAATTGATTTTATTAATGGTTAAGGTTTAAACCTAGAAGGTGAGAAGGAAGATGTGTTGAAAATGGGTAAACATTTTTTTTTTAACATAAATTATTTGTTAGAAATTAAATGTGAGAATATTGTAATGATGCATATAGAGAATTTATTAAAGAAATAAATTCAATTGAGAAGTGAAGACGGTTAGAAGGATATATATACATAGTTATATATTCCTAGAATTGTGCTTGTTAGCTAAATACGAAGAGGAGTAAATTTAATACTTAATTAAACTAATAAATTAATTAGTTTAAAAATGAAGTCATGAAATATAATTAATTAAATTAATTATATTAGTTATGCGTTAAAGTTGTGGAAAATTTAGGATGATTGTTTAGAATGACAATATTAAGAAGTTAATTGATTAAGTAATTAACTTAATTATTTAGTTGTGGTATAGAGTCCAAGTAATTTAATTACTACTAGTGGACTAGCCCAAAAGGATTATATATGTTAGCCCAATATGGGAATATTTACATGAAGGTGGGTAATTTAATAAGAGAGCCCAATGGAAGGTAAACTATGTAGCCTAAACATTTAAAAGTCCAATGTTGGTCAAAGTGTTGGGAAATATTTTTGAGTGTAGAGAATTAACTAATGTAGGGTTAATTGAATAACCCTAGTTGGTAGACATGGGAGAGCATTAACCAAACATTGGTTAATTGTTAGAGAAAGGAAAGTGGTGATGAGAATTAACTATGGATGAGTTAATTATGTAACCCAATGTGGTAGAATAAATTAAATCATATTTAATTGGACTATAATATAAGTCCAAATGAGGTATTAAACTAGGTCAAATTAATTAACCTAGTAGTCCATATAATTTAATTTGAATATTGATTTATGTAATAATTAACCAAGCTCAATGCTTGTTTTAATTAAATGTAACATAGGGTAATTAATATTAGCCCAATGTAATAATTAAATTGAGCCCAAACAAATTTAATTGATGAGCCCAATAGAAATATTAAATTGATCCAATGTGGAGCCCAAATGGAAGTCAAAGTGGTGGTCAATATATATACATTGGTGTATATATATATGGATACTTATATAATGATATAGGATATAAAAATAAAGCTAAATTGGTGTAATAATAAGGCAAATCCCGAATTTTGGAGGGGGCCCCACATGAAAGTGTTGAGTGTGGCTTTATTTGGCTTGTTTTACACTCCAAAAGTTGCTTCTAAGCAACCTTGATAGGAGTCATTCATCCTTGTCAATCATCTTGTCCATCCAAGCTATAGTAAGCATGAGTTTAAGCCTTAAATGCCCAAGTGTTGGTTGATTAGTAGAAAGTGATGAAAATTAAGGAAGTACTATAAATATAGTGCTTCACCAATTCATTGTGTTGGTTAGCCATTTGTCTAGAAATGCTAGAGAGAAAATAGAGAGTTCTTGAGAGAAAATGAAGTAAACTTAGTGAGATTGTAGATCCTCCAAGGAAAAATGCTAGAGGATAGTCAATGAGGAGGCACAAGCTTAGCTCATATCAAGAGGAAGAAGATCATCCATGTCTAAAAGGTTAAAAAGTGTTCTAAACCTTCTTTAGTTCATTTTTATAGTTTAGATATCATTTGAACGGTTAAAATGTATTTTTAACCGATCAAAACACGTTTTGATGTTCTAGAAGTCTTTAGCTATGTAATATATATATATTCATAGTTTGATGGGTTTAACATGGGTTTTTATATGTGTTTGTGATGAAAAATTTCATCAAAACCATCAAATAAGTTTTTACCGACGAAAACCAAGTAACCAAAATCATAGCAGCCCATTCACGGAATTACTGTTCACGATCCCTAAGTCGGATTTATGATCCGTCAATTTTGGGTGATAGATCCATGAAATATGAAGATTCTCCAAGTTGAATAACTAAAATCCGATTTAAAATGAGCAAGATATGGATTTTCTACCAAAACACCCCACTAATTTTAGGGCTGTGCATAACAGTCGGGTTTATAGCTATTTTCAGTGACCAAAACAAATCCAAATTTGATGTTTGATAACAGAATCATGTAGTTCGGAAAGTTACGAATCCATCGATACCTAATAGACCTCAATCGGACTTGTGGATTTCATTTTATTCAAGTTCCCGTCGGAGACCCCAAGTCTGGAAAACTAAGAAAGTAATCTGCCTATTTTATTAAAAAAACCGGCCGGTTCGGTTTTTTTCGGTTTTTCATGATTTCTAGGTAGGGCCGGTTCGGGCATTTTTAGGCCGGTTCTTGGGTTGGTTCCAAAAGAGAAAATGCTTATAATTTTATAAAAAAAATTATCAAAATTTAAAATCCGATTTTTTTTGTAATTTGGTATTTATTAGAATTAATGGTGGATTAAAGCTTACTAAATTGCTAATAAGTATGGAAAAATTATTTTTAATTTCAGAAAAATAATATTTGACCTATTGGAATGCTA
Organism: Hedera helix; assembly: GCA_947179155.2. NCBI lineage: Eukaryota > Viridiplantae > Streptophyta > Magnoliopsida > Apiales > Araliaceae > Hedera > Hedera helix. The sequence goes on along the minus strand of OX359269.1, from coordinate 49,510,607 downwards.
GTTAAGTGTTATAAAATAAAATTTGAAAATATTGGAGTGATTCACTATATATTAGCTATTTATTAGTGTATAAATAGGCTAATAATCTAATTAAATATTATTTAATAAATATTAAATAATATATGAAGTTATGTAATTAATTAATTATGATTTAATGAATATTAAATAATAATTAAAGGATGTTAAGATGAATAAGTTAGTTATTTATCATTTAATTGCACTTAAATAATAAGTAAAGTTAAATAAATAATTAATTATTATTTAAATTAATATTAAATAATAATTAAAGAATATTAAAGTTAGAAAGCTAATTATTTATTATTTAATTAATATTAAATAATAAGTAAGGTTAATTAAGTAATTAATTATTATTTAATTAATATTAAATAATAATTAAAGGATAATTAAGGTTAATAAACTAATTATTTATTATTTAATTAATATTAAATAATAAGTAAGGTTAATTAATTAATTAATTATTATTTAATTAATATTAAATAATGAGTTCGGATAATTAGTTAATTAATTATTATTTAATTCATATTAAATAATAATTAAATGGTAATTAAGTGGAATAAATTATTACTTAATCGAAAGAAGATTATTAAGTAATTAAAATATATTGATAATATTATTGACTAACTATTAAATGATAATAGTTAAGAATTAAATCATTATTCAATAATTAATAATGATATGTAATTAATTTAAAATATTATTAAAGGATTAATAATATTATTTAGCATTTAATTAACTATTAAATAATAATAGTTAAGAGTTAAATCATTATTAAATAAATAATAATGATAAATAAAGATTTAGAATATTATTAAAGAATTAATAATATTGTTTAACAAGTAATTAACTATTGGGTAATAATAGTTAAGGGTTGAATCGTTATTAAATAATTACTAATGATACGTGAGGATTTCAAATATTATTAAATGATTGATAATATTGATGAACAATTAAATTATTATTAAAATGATTGACAATAATGAGAAGTCAATTAAAATATTATTAAAGGGTAATAATATTAGCAAGCAATTAAATTATTATTAAAAGATTAATCATAATGATTAAGGTAAACTGTTATTAAAAATAAATTAATAATAGTAATGATTATTTAAAGTGTTATTTAACAATTAAATAACATTATAAGTTATTACTAATTGATAGTAAAATTTAAAATATTATCCAAGGTGGGTAATATTATGATAAGTATCGAGATAAATGATGTGATTAAGTTAAACCAAGAGTATGGTCCATTAGTGATTAATTGGTGGATCGACCTAAATAAATATAGGGTCCAAGTTTTAATGCAGCGACATTAATAAATGTCAGAATTGCATAGTTTCGAACAAAAGATTTATGGTGTTGAATATGAAACACTGAGTCAAGTCAAAGAGAGAGTAAAATATGAAATTAACCCTATTAAATAAAGGGGATGATAAGAAGAAATAAATATCTTTAAAATAAGATTTAGCATTGAGTCAAACTTTGACTGATATTGTGCACCGTTGATCTCACATACCGTGTAGGTGGTGCAAGGAACGTGAAAGATTAACGTAAGCTGGTTATACAAGTCCAGGCAAGTTTTTCAGAACGTGTTGTATTATGTGCATGAATTATAAGTTTGTTATTAAACTGAGATGTGCTCATACGTGGTTATGTGCAAAGATGTTTTAATGTGCCTTTGTGCAATAAGTTGATTTGAACTGTTGATATGCGGTAGTTGATTTAAGACAATTGTTCTGCATTGAACTATATGTCATGATAGAGGTTAGACATGAAGCATAGATTAAATGCGAGGCATGATATGCATGAGCAATATGTCATAAACTGAAATGCATGAAAAACATGATGTTAGTATAAATTGTAAATTTTATGTGAAGCATGTAATGTGTTATGTGTAGCTGTTGAACTTGCTGAGCCGTCGTGCTCACTCTTGCCTAAACTAACATTTTCAGATAAGGCTAGTTACTTGAAGTTCTCGATAAAGAACAAGGAACAGGAAAATATATTACTTCCATTGAAGATCTAAATATCTATTGTAGATATCAGTCCGAATTGGACAGGTAAATGATTCTGTAGCATAAGACTTAGTTGGTATGTTATATGAGTATTAAATACTCAAATTGATTGTAATAGAATGTCGTATCATGTATGATATTGAGACATACTAGGAATGTATAAAGATTTCGATTCTGGAATAGAAGGAGATGTTATATAATTGTAAATAAATGATTATTTAGCAATTATAATATTGTTAAAATTCACGAAAGATAAGAAAAAGGTTGTACTCGTGTTGAACCGGATCCGAGGTTCGAGAAACCCGGATTCGGGGTCGTCACAATAATAATAATAATAATAGTAATAATAATAATAATAATAATAATAATAATAATAATAATAATAATAATAATAATAGTAATAATAATAATAATAATAGTAATAATAATAATAATATAGATAATAATAATAATAATAATAATAATAATAATAATAATAATAATAACGATAATAATAATAATACTGATAATAATAATATCGATAATAATAATAATAATATAGATAATAATAATAATAATAATAATAACGATAATAATAATAATACTGATAATAATAATATCCATAATAATAATAATAATAATAATAATAATAATAATATTATTTATAATTTTTATATTTTATAATTTTCTTAATAATAATACAGATAATAAATATATTTTTATTTTTTAAATTTTAATTTAATCTTTCATAGTATTATTATTATTATTATTACTACTACTACTACTACTACTATTAATAATAATTGTAAGACCCCGAATTTATGAAATACAAAATTTAATTTTTCTTCATATATATTTTTCTTGAAACAGTAAATGGTTAAATTGACAAAATTGAAAGTTAAGGATGTTATGTGCAAATTTTATTTTGTCGGACAATATTCTTTTTGTCGGGGAATATTCGTTTTGTCGAGGAATATTCGGGCCGTACGACGGCGCCGAAATAACAAATTATTTGTGGACCCCACAACGGAATAATTGTCGGATATAGAAAACGACAGAAGTAACCTTTTTAAATAAAAATAGTCAACGGTGTTAACTGTTAAAATACCGGTGATAAAAGAATAGTAGCATACGGTAATTTATGGTATTTTATTGTGGCACACGGTATTCTACAGTAGCACACGGTATTGCACAGTGTCTCGTATTATTGATCTGATAATTGACATCGTAACTGTTGCACATCATTTCATCAATAATTGTCGTTGCATAATATTTTATGTTATCAATTCAATAATTGTTGCTACACAGTATTTTGCATTATTGATTCAATAATTGTCTTTACACTGTATTTCATATCATCGAGTCAATAATTGTTGGTGCACTGTAGTTTAAAATTATTGAATCTAATAATTGTCACAGTAGCAAATACACTATAATTTATATTATTAAATTAATAAAAATATGTAACGTGTTTCTTGCATTATTGTGGTAACATTATTTTATATGTTGGACTCACAGGAAGAATAAATAAATAAATAAATAAATAAAAAATAAAATAATTAATTTTACTATTTGAAATAGTAACGTGAATAGTGACGTGAATAGTAACGTGAATAGTAACGTGAATAGTAACATGTGGGACCCATGTGGGGCCCACATGAGAAATGAAAAATGTGCAGGATTTCTGAAGGAAAAAGCAGCCAGCGGCTGCTGCTGCGAGATTCAACACTGGCGTGCAGCACGCCAGTGTCACCTACCACGCATAGTGCTATATTTTCTCCTATAAATAACTTGCTCAACTGAATAGAAAAATCACACCTAAAACATAAAAATTTTCTATAAGAATTTTATGAGTTTTCTCTGAGAATAGTAAGGTTATTTTGAGAGTTTGAAAGCCAAAAGGAGTGCAGGAATTTTTCAAGTAAGTCTTTTATTAAAGAGTAGTAATTTCATAAATTCCTATATTTCACGGTATTCACAAATCTTCCTTTAGAAGACTCTTCTTTAAGAAGATTCATTTTTAAAAGCTTTCTTTGGAAGATTTATTTTGGAATATTATTTTTAAAACTATTTAAAAGTAGTTATATTATACTACAAAAATTATGTTAAATATATATAATTTTGATAATTCATATTATACGAGTTATCATACACTTTGAAATTTATATGTGGTAATTACTAATTTTATTATAAAAATATAGGTTGATCAACCTCATTTAAATCAATATTCAGTCACGTGTTAAGGTAAGGGGTATCACTCTTTTCACAATCATAAATGGATATTATTTTCTTTCTTACTTGAAGGGATTATCATTCTTTGATTCTCGAAAATAATATCGTTTCTTTCTTGTGCCATTTATTTCCATGTATTAAATTGTGGGAATAACCTTACGGCGCGGTTTACCGCCTGTTGGTGAATAACCTTTTGTATTCATTCTTTATTAATCTTTGAGAATAACCTTACGGTGCGGATTATCGCCTGTTTGGTGAATAACTCTTCGTGTTCAAATTCTATTAAATTGTGGGAATAACCTTACGGTGCGGATTACGCCTGTTTGGTGAATAACTATTCGTATTCAAATTGATGGGAATAACCTTACGGTGCGGATTATCGCCTGTTGGTGAATAACCTTTTTTTATTTGTCTCGTGTGGAAATAATTTGTCTACACGAATTATCACATGACACTTTTATTCCATATTCGTAAGTGATATCATTTTCCTTTATACTCATAAGGGATACCATCTTTTTCATCTTCCATTATTCAAACTTACTATGGTAAGGGATATTAATTCCCTTCACCGTTTGTTAATCAAACCTGCTACGGTAAGGGATATTATTTTCTTTCATACTCCTAAATCGAAACTTATTATGGAACTATTGCTTCTATAATTCCTGAAAATATTATATGTTCCATAATAGTTGAACTTCATTATTTCAACTGAACCTTCCTATTTACGTGAACCTTTCTATTGAACTGTAACCGTTATTCTGAACTGTGGATCTTGAATATCATTTTTAAATTTCACTCCACATCATGTTGGCAATTTGGACATTATTTGAATCTGCACAAAGTAAACTTCTGATACTTATTGTTTATCTTGTTCTTCTGTTCATCATTTGTATCACTGTTATTTGTATTAATCATCAAGAATCAAGCTGTTGTGAATATCTGTGGCCGGGGGCACAGATGTGATATAATTGTTGAACAGATGATAGGTTAAAGGCGATATACTAGGTTAAAGGCGATACATCTGTTCGGTGTCTTTTATGGCACGTGGTGAATGTTCTCTTTGGCCCGTAGTGCAAAGATGAACTGTTGGTTGGTATGATTATGACCAAAGGCTGAATCTGGTATAATCATGACCGTTGGTGCTTTATTGAATATCTTTGGCCCGTAGTGCAAAGATGAACTGTTGATTGGTATGATTATTACCAAAGGCTGAATCTGGTATAATCATGACCGTTGGTGTTATATTAAATGTCTTTGGCCCGTAGTGCAAATATGAACTGTTGATCTGCATGATTATGATCAGGAACTGTGAATTTTTATTATCATGACTAATGGTATTTCAGATGATAAAAGTTGATGATATTTTTACAAAAAAGAGAAGCGAGTGGACATTATAGTCTGCATTATTCTTCTAATAGATTGCTCATTCCGCTGCTATTATTGATCTGAACGTTGTTTAAGAATTTAACTACAGTTTTTGATATAAACCTTGTAGTCTATTGTATTCTATCAAGAACTCAACTGTTGAAGGCTAATGATAAATTATTCGTCATTATCTTAGTCATGATATTTCTTACTGGGCTATTTGAGCTCACCCTTTCTTTTCGTTCCATTGTTTTTCAACAGGAGATGAGAACGTAACGGGGTCTAGCCGGGGAATGGAGTGAGAGTGCGGGGATAGCTATCATAGTCTTCACGTGTTATAAAATAGTGTGGCAATAATAATGAAGACTTAGTTGTGTTGTATTATCCACTGTATTGTTGTACGTTGTATTTCATTGTAATAATTTTGTTGTAGTCTTTTGACGACTCAAGTTTGGGCTGTGTGGGCCTAGATTTGGGGGCGTCACAGTTGGCATCAGAGCTTAGGGATATGGTCTTTAATGGAGATCTGGGGTTAGAACTAGGAGGGGAGAGACGAATAGAATCAGTCACTAGTGTGTCCTACCTAAATTAGATTTTATTATCTAATGAGTTGATTTGAATATAGGGACATGAAGTGATGAGTCAGTTTATTTGAACTAACATTTATTTTGTGACCACAGTTTAGTATGGCATCTGGAAATCAAGAGGTTAACTATGAAATACCCGAAGCGAATATAGCCGAAAATCAAGAAGCCACAAACAATCCTCCTGCCAACTCAGGAAATAATATTCCTGATAACATGATGAATGATGGATTCTTTAGGAATTTCATGCAGTTCATGCAGAATCAGGCAAGAGGAAATCCAGTTAACAATAACGGTAGAAACGCTGGTAATTTGAGGATGGTCACTGTCAAGCAATTTAAAGAATTAGGACCACCTGAATTCCACGGGAAGCCTGACCCACTCAAAGCGGAGGCATGGCTGAAGCAGACGACAAAAATACTTGATGTCCTACAATGCGCTGATGATCAGAAGGTGCCCTTTGCTACTTTTATGTTTCGAGGTGAGGCGGATCACTGGTGGGAAGCGGTAAAACGTATCCACCCTTCAGCACTTGAGATGTCTTGGACAGAATTCCAAGAGCTATTTAATGAAAAGTACTTCCCAGAAAGCATCCGCCATATGAAGGAAGTGGAATTCATTAAGCTGGAGCAGGGAAACATGACAGTTTCTCAATATGAAGCTAAGTTTGCTGAACTGTCTCGTTTTGCGACTCATCTAGTAGATGACGAAGCACGGATGAGTCGGATGTTCTTACGTGGTCTAAGATTCGAAATCCGTCAACAACTTAGCTCTCATAAATTTAGTTTGTATTCAGATGTTGTTGATAGGGCTCAAAGGGTGGAGCAAACAGATGAAAAATTACAGCCAAGAGTCAATGATCAGAGAAATGATAACAACCACAGGAACGAGAACCATCGAGGAGGTAACCAACACTTCGGTGGTAATTCCACATCAAATAACAGAAGAGGAGAATCCAGTGGGAACAATTTCAAAAGAAAGAGATTCCATAATAATTATGGAAGGGCACCAGTACCAGCACCAGCACCGACCCCAGTTTCAAGGGGAGAAGATCGACCACCAGTGAGATGCTATAGGTGTGGTCAGGAAGGTCACATCAGCCCAAACTATACACTGCAGTCCAAAAAGTGCTACAGTTGTGGGAAAGAGGGTCATCTTGCGCGATTTTGTCCTGCCACAAAATCAAGTCCAGCTGCAGTGATGATACCAAAAGCTAGCGCGGATAAGGGAAAATCTGTAGTTCAAGGGAGAGCTTTTGTTGTGACATCCCAAATGGCACGAAACTCGAACGAGGTGATAATCGGTAAGCTATTCATAAATTCTCGTGAAGTCTACGCTTTGTTAGATACTGGTTCTACCCATTCTTTTATCTCACCTGCATGTGCTCAGCGTTTAAACTTAACTCCTGAAAATTTGGACCTTGACTTATCAGTTGAAACCCCATTAGGAGAAATGACCATTACATCTACTGTCTATAAATCTTGCCTAGTTCAAATCAACAACCTCACATTACCTGTTGACCTTATTTCTTTGGAGATGCATGAATTTGATGTGATTTTAGGAATTGATTGGTTGACTACCCATCATGCTAAAATTGATTGTTTTCATAAGATTATTAGTTTTCATATTCCTAATCAACCTGTCATGCAAATTCAAGCAACTAAACCATTGAAATCTATAACTGTTATTTCTAGCCATAAAGCCATTCGTTTATTGAAAAACGGATGTCAAGCCTTTTTAGCTCATGTCACTGATTTGAACAAAAATACGTCAAACTTGAATGATATTCCCATTGTTAATGAGTTTCCTGACGTTTTTCCTGAAGAACTTCCTGGCTTACCCCCAAACCGTGAAATTGAATTTTGTATTGATCTTGAACCCGGTACCAAGCCCATTTCCAAAGCCCCATACCGAATGGCTCCCATTGAACTTCAAGAGTTAAAAGTCCAACTACAGGAATTGTTGGATACTGGTTTCATTCGACCGAGTGCATCACCTTGGGGTGCTCCTGTTCTATTTGTGAAGAAGAAAGACGGGAGTATGAGACTGTGCATTGACTACCGAGAATTGAACCATGTCACCATCAAAAACAGGTATCCGTTACCTCGAATTGATGACATGTTTGATCAATTACAAGGTGCTCAACATTTCTCAAAGATTGATCTCCGTTCTGGATATCATCAGTTAAAGGTTAAAGCTGAGGACATTCCAAAGACTGCTTTCAGAACTCGTTATGGGCATTATGAGTTTTTAGTCATGCCTTTTGGACTAACCAATGCTCCTGCAGCTTTCATGGACATGATGAACCGAATATTCAAGGAATATTTGGATCATTTTGTGGTTGTCTTTATTGATGACATCCTCATATACTCCAAAAGTCGTGAGGATCATGAACAACACCTGAGATTGATACTCCAGAAGCTCCGTGAGAACAAATTATATGCCAAGTTGAAGAAATGTGAGTTCTGGCTTGAGGAGGTCACGTTTCTTGGGCATGTGATTTCTAGTCAAGGAATATCAGTCGATCCTGCGAAGATTGAAACGGTACTAAATTGGGAACAACCCAAGACAGTAACCGAAGTCCGAAGTTTTCTGGGCCTAGCTGGTTATTATCGGAGATTCGTAGAAGGATTTTCTCGAATCGCCACTCCATTAACTCAGCTTACTCGGAAAAGCACAAAATTCATATGGAGCGAGCAATGCGAGAAAAGTTTTCAAGAGCTTAAGAGGAGACTTGTTTCAGCTCCTGTTCTGACCATTCCATCAGGATCGGGAGAATTTGTCATATACAGCGATGCTTCAGGCAAAGGTCTAGGCTGTGTCCTTATGCAACATGGAAAGGTTATAGCCTATGCCTCTCGACAACTCAAAGATTATGAGAAAAATTACCCTACTCATGATCTAGAGTTGGCAGCAGTCGTTTTCGCGTTGAAGATCTGGAGACACTACTTGTACGGAGAGAAAGTGGATATCTATACGGATCATAAAAGTCTCAAGTATTTCTTCACCCAGAAGGAACTCAACATGCGACAACGACGTTGGCTTGAGCTGTTGAAGGATTATGATCACACAATCCAGTATCACCCGGGAAAGGCGAACGTTGTAGCTGACGCTTTGAGCAGAAAATCTTATGCGAGTACAAGTGCACTGCTGACAACACAAAAACGTATTTTGTACGACTTGCAAAAGATGGAGATGGAGCTAAAGACACCAGGGACCCACTCGAAGATTGCTCACGTGCGAGTAGAACCAGCTTTAATCGATAAAATTAAAGCTGCTCAAGCTACCGATCCGGAACTGATAAACATGATAAAGAAAGTACAAGAAGGTACCATTCCCGAAGCAAGAATCGACGAGAAAGGAATACTTCGAGTCAACTCTCGACTCTGTGTTCCTAACGATCCTGAATTAAAGCATAAAATCATGATGGAGGCACACAACACGCCATTTGCAATCCACCCTGGAGGTACCAAGATGTATCGAGATCTTCGACATACATTTTGGTGGAACAATATGAAAAGGGAGATTGCAGAGTTTATCTCAAGGTGCTTAACTTGTCAACGTGTCAAGGCAGAGCATCAAGTACCTAAGGGTCCTTTACAACCACTTGAGGTTCCCGAATGGAAGTGGGAACACATCAATATGGATTTCGTGACGGGTCTTCCCAAAGTTTCTCAAGGCTTAGATGCAATTTGGGTCATCGTAGATAGATTGACCAAATCCGCTCATTTCTTGCCTATACGAGAAAACTTTTCACTTGAACGTCTTGCCGGTATGTACATAAATGAGATCGTGAGATTGCATGGCATGCCAGTTTCCATAGTTTCTGATCGAGATCCTAGATTCACTTCACGCTTTTGGATCAGTCTACAAAAAGCTATGGGCACTGAACTACGTTTTAGTTCTGCATACCATCCTCAAACGGACGGACAATCGGAAAGGACAATCCAGACCCTCGAAGATCTTTTGAGACTTTGCGTACTAGATTTCAAAGGAAGTTGGGATAAGTACTTGCCATTGGTGGAATTTTCCTACAACAACAGTTACCAAGCAAGTATAGGTATGGCTCCATTCGAGGCTTTATATGGACGCAAGTGTCGCTCTCCAGTATGTTGGAATGAGGTAGGAGAAGCAAAACTGTTGGGACCCGAGTTGGTACGCTTGACGACCGAAAAGATCCAAATGATCCGACAACGAATACAGACAGCACAAGAACGACAAAAGAGTTATGCCGATCTTCATCGGAGAGATGAGAGATTCAACGTCGGAGATCATGTATTCTTACGTGTTTCTCCATGGAAAGGAGTTACGAGATTCGGAAAGAGAGGAAAGCTCAACCCTCGATTTATTGGCCCATTTGAAATCCTCGATCGAGTAGGATCCGTAGCCTACAGACTAGCCCTACCACCAAGTATGTCTCGCATCCATAACGTTTTTCACATATCTATGTTACGTAAATATGTGAAGGACCCAAACCACGTCATTGAGTTAGAACCAGACGTTATAGCAGAAGATTTAACGTATGAGGAGGGACCTGTTAAGATCCTAGATAAGAAGGAGCAGATCTTACGCTCAAAGGTTATACCTCAAGTTAAGGTTTTATGGAGGAACCAAGATATTGAGGAAATGACCTGGGAGCTAGAATCTGAAATGAAGTCTAGGTATCCATACCTCTTCGAAATGCCAGGTACGTCAATTTCGGGGACGAAATTTCATAAGGAGGGGAGGTTGTAAGACCCCGAATTTATGAAATACAAAATTTAATTTTTCTTCATATATATTTTTCTTGAAACAGTAAATGGTTAAATTGACAAAATTGAAAGTTAAGGATGTTATGTGCAAATTTTATTTTGTCGGACAATATTCTTTTTGTCGGGGAATATTCGTTTTGTCGAGGAATATTCGGGCCGTACGACGGCGCCGAAATAACAAATTATTTGTGGACCCCACAACGGAATAATTGTCGGATATAGAAAACGACAGAAGTAACCTTTTTAAATAAAAATAGTCAACGGTGTTAACTGTTAAAATACCGGTGATAAAAGAATAGTAGCATACGGTAATTTATGGTATTTTATTGTGGCACACGGTATTCTACAGTAGCACACGGTATTGCACAGTGTCTCGTATTATTGATCTGATAATTGACATCGTAACTGTTGCACATCATTTCATCAATAATTGTCGTTGCATAATATTTTATGTTATCAATTCAATAATTGTTGCTACACAGTATTTTGCATTATTGATTCAATAATTGTCATTACACTGTATTTCATATCATCGAGTCAATAATTGTTGGTGCACTGTAGTTTAAAATTATTGAATCTAATAATTGTCACAGTAGCAAATACACTATAATTTATATTATTAAATTAATAAAAATATGTAACGTGTTTCTTGCATTATTGTGGTAACATTATTTTATATGTTGGACTCACAGGAAGAATAAATAAATAAATAAATAAATAAAAAATAAAATAATTAATTTTACTATTTGAAATAGTAACGTGAATAGTGACGTGAATAGTAACGTGAATAGTAACATGTGGGACCCATGTGGGGCCCACATGAGAAATGAAAAATGTGCAGGATTTCTGAAGGAAAAAGCAGCCAGCAGCTGCTGCTGCGAGATTCAACACTGGCGTGCAGCACGCCAGTGTCACCTACCACGCATAGTGCTATATTTTCTCCTATAAATAGCTTGCTCAACTGAATAGAAAAATCACACCTAAAACATAAAAATTTTCTATAAGAATTTTATGAGTTTTCTCTGAGAATAGTAAGGTTATTTTGAGAGTTTGAAAGCCAAAAGGAGTGCAGGAATTTTTCAAGTAAGTCTTTTATTAAAGAGTAGTAATTTCATAAATTCCTATATTTCACGGTATTCACAAATCTTCCTTTAGAAGACTCTTCTTTAAGAAGATTCATTTTTAAAAGCTTTCTTTGGAAGATTTATTTTGGAATATTATTTTTAAAACTATTTAAAAGTAGTTATATTATACTACAAAAATTATGTTAAATATATATAATTTTGATAATTCATATTATACGAGTTATCATACACTTTGAAATTTATATGTGGTAATTACTAATTTTATTATAAAAATATAGGTTGATCAACCTCATTTAAATCAATATCCAGTCACGTGTTAAGGTAAGGGGTATCACTCTTTTCACAATCATAAATGGATATTATTTTCTTTCTTACTTGAAGGGATTATCATTCTTTGATTCTCGAAAATAATATCGTTTCTTTCTTGTGCCATTTATTTCCATGTATTAAATTGTGGGAATAACCTTACGGCGCGGTTTACCGCCTGTTGGTGAATAACCTTTTGTATTCATTCTTTATTAATCTTTGAGAATAACCTTACGGTGCGGATTATCGCCTGTTTGGTGAATAACTCTTCGTGTTCAAATTCTATTAAATTGTGGGAATAACCTTACGGTGCGGATTACGCCTGTTTGGTGAATAACTATTCGTATTCAAATTGATGGGAATAACCTTACGGTGCGGATTATCGCCTGTTGGTGAATAACCTTTTTTTATTTGTCTCGTGTGGAAATAATTTGTCTACACGAATTATCACATGACACTTTTATTCCATATTCGTAAGTGATATCATTTTCCTTTATACTCATAAGGGATACCATCTTTTTCATCTTCCATTATTCAAACTTACTATGGTAAGGGATATTAATTCCCTTCACCGTTTGTTAATCAAACCTGCTACGGTAAGAGATATTATTTTCTTTCATACTCCTAAATCGAAACTTATTATGGAACTATTGCTTCTATAATTCCTGAAAATATTATATGTTCCATAATAGTTGAACTTCATTATTTCAACTGAACCTTCCTATTTACGTGAACATTTCTATTGAACTGTAACCGTTATTCTGAACTGTGGATCTTGAATATCATTTTTAAATTTCACTCCACATCATGTTGGCAATTTGGACATTATTTGAATCTGCACAAAGTAAACTTCTGATACTTATTGTTTATCCTGTTCTTCTGTTCATCATTTGTATCACTGTTATTTGTATTAATCATCAAGAATCAAGCTGTTGTGAATATCTGTGGCCGGGGGCACAGATGTGATATAATTGTTGAACAGATGATAGGTTAAAGGCGATATACTAGGTTAAAGGCGATACATCTGTTCGGTGTCTTTTATGGCACGTGGTGAATGTTCTCTTTGGCCCGTAGTGCAAAGATGAACTGTTGGTTGGTATGATTATGACCAAAGGCTGAATCTGGTATAATCATGACCGTTGGTGCTTTATTGAATATCTTTGGCCCGTAGTGCAAAGATGAACTGTTGATTGGTATGATTATTACCAAAGGCTGAATCTGGTATAATCATGACCGTTGGTGTTATATTAAATGTCTTTGGCCCGTAGTGCAAATATGAACTGTTGATCTGCATGATTATGATCAGGAACTGTGAATTTTTATTATCATGACTAATGGTATTTCAGATGATAAAAGTTGATGATATTTTTACAAAAAAGAGAAGCGAGTGGACATTATAGTCTGCATTATTCTTCTAATAGATTGCTCATTCCGCTGCTATTATTGATCTGAACGTTGTTTAAGAATTTAACTACAGTTTTTGATATAAACCTTGTAGTCTATTGTATTCTATCAAGAACTCAACTGTTGAAGGCTAATGATAAATTATTCGTCATTATCTTAGTCATGATATTTCTTACTGGGCTATTTGAGCTCACCCTTTCTTTTCGTTCCATTGTTTTTCAACAGGAGATGAGAACGTAACGGGGTCTAGCCGGGGAATGGAGTGAGAGTGCGGGGATAGCTATCATAGTCTTCACGTGTTATAAAATAGTGTGGCAATAATAATGAAGACTTAGTTGTGTTGTATTATCCACTGTATTGTTGTACGTTGTATTTCATTGTAATAATTTTGTTGTAGTCTTTTGACGACTCAAGTTTGGGCTGTGTGGGCCTAGATTTGGGGGCGTCACAATAATAATAATAATAATAATAATAATAATAATAATAATAATAATATTAATATTAATAATAAAATCCATAATAATATCCATAATAATAATAATAATAATATCGATAATAATAATATTATTTATAATTTTTATATTTTATAATTTTCTTAATAATAATACAGATAATAATAATATTTTTATTTTTTAAATTTTAATTTAATTCTTCGTTATGCCGTACTTTTAGTCACGGGCAATTACTGTGTTATATTTGAAGATTCATATAATCACACTTAGGCTGTGTTTGTTGACTTTTTTTTATATTTCAATTAGTAAGAGAATAAAGTTATATGTTAAAAAAAAATCTTTTTTAATTTCTATTAATTGATAAGACATAAAATTAAGTTTAAATTATTAAGAGTTTCTTAATGATTTTTTTTGGTATTTTTTTTATATAAATACATTCAACAATATTATTCATTCATTTTTATTAAATTAAATTTTTAAAATTATTAAATAAAATTTTACCATTTAAAATGATAAAATAGTATCATTAATAGACAACTCACTTTTTAGTTATCAAACAGTTTTAAATTAAGATGTATTCAGAAAATCTAATTTATTAAAATAAACTAACCATTCAGATCTTAATTATTTAATTTTATCAAATATCACCTTACTATAACAAGCATTATAATGTCCTTGCAAGAATGCTTCTATACTTGATGGATGGATATGTGAAATCACATCAATTAATCTACCTCTTCAAAAGGAGGAAAGGATGGATCGCAGACTCGAGTTATGCAGAGAACAACATATCCTGCAAGTAATTTGTGTCGACGGAAGTAAGCTGATAATCGAGCAGTACGTTCGACCAAGCCATTATTAAGCTTGTTATAGTAAGTGTGCTTATATGAAGCTATTGTTAAATGGAAACTCTTAGCCTATAATATTGTTTTATTTCTTGAAATATTTTAATTTATAATTATTTGTTAGTGCGATAGAATACGGTTCAAAGAGTCATTTAGTACAATTTTGTTATAATATTTTTATAAATTAAGATGGTATAATTCGATTTTTTTTAATAGCAATAAGTTATCAAATTACTTGATAACCGTTACCTACACGGCACGGCTGCCGTCCGTATTAAATGATACTATTAGAAGTGTTGCACTATAAAAGGTTTTTGCTCGAACCATCATCCATCCATCCATCCTCTTGGACTATCTGGGGCCAACTTTAAAAGAGTAAGATGAAAGAAATTGTTTTTAATTATGGTTTCTGTTACTCTCGACATGATTGCCTCAAGTCAAGATGGAAGGAGATGAGATTTGGCAATTGTGTTTAAATAAAAACATATGGTGATGTGATTTGATTCATTGATTGCCTCTAGTATAGTATAGTATAGTGCATTCATTTATTTTTTTAATACGGAGTGCTTAAACGTTTAAAGTAGTTAATGGACCAGACTAGACGAATGGTGTAAGAATTAAGAAAAAATTAATTTCTTTATTTGAATTTTCATTTAGAAATTGAAAATGCGCTACTAGTACACCCTTTTCTCGGTTGGGTACTACTTGTAGGATTTATGTTGCCACTTTTTTACTCAAGAAAAAATTGGACACTTTTTCAAATTAGAGGTTTTTGTTTTTGAACAAAAAATTAATTAATGTTCAATTGATCCGTTCTTGTATACAAGAGAGAGAGAGAGAGTCGTTGTTAGTCATAATTCTAGACTAAATGAAAATAGATATTTCATTTATAATTTAATTTATATATATATATATATATATATATATATATATATATATATATATACCAAAACACTTGCTCTCTTCTACAAAAAGAATCCTAATTCGACTTCCTCTGTTATGCAACATTTCATAAGGCCTGCAAAATAAAATTATGCCACATTTGGTACAAAATGAAAGACAACATATATATATAAATGGAGTATCGTCAAAAATTTAAAGTTATAAGGTGGTATATACCCAGATCTTATATGTATTTTTATTAATTTTTAGAGGGTGAAAAAAGAGCCACCACCTCGAATATAAAATGAGCATACCTATTCTCGATTTATACACGCACGAGTTTATAAGGTGGTTCTCGTCTGCTTATTATTACTTTCAAACACCAATTTTTTTTTTTAAATAAACCCTAATATTCATAAATACTCCAAGATAATAAGTTGTTTATTTAGTAGTGATAGTATAATAATAAAATTATATATGATAATAACCTTAAAAAGAATATTGTGTTATTTTATACTTTTACCAATAATAAGAAAATATTTTTTTGCAGAATAATAATATAAAAAAAAAGTAACAAATGAGACATTCTTTTGTAAAACAGTTGAAAAGGAAAGATTTCACACTCCTGCCTACCAAATGCCATGGTATTTGATAGTATGGTTCACTTAAAAATTTCACATACTATTATACAGTTTGGTAGTAGTAGCTGCAAAGCCATTAATGCAAGCTTCTTCCAATCCCCTCGAGAATAGGGATGGCATCGGTAACAGAATGACAACAGGGCAGAAGATCGAGATCGGATTTTATAATATCTACATGACAGCTTGTATTAAGGGAGAGGTCAAAGGGTATATATACATACATGCATGCATACATGTTTTACATTCAAAGACATACAAGAAAGACAAAAGAGGAGAGAAAAAGGGTTATACAGAAAAAAGAGAAAAATATTTTTTATTAATTTTTTATCTTTGCATGTATGTATTTTTGGGTATGAAACAGGTGTGATATATTCGTGATCAAAATACCCTCTGCCTCAAATTCGGTCATGGGTATTAATTGTCATGACCATCCCTTAGTAATACGAGATCCCCTCAGGGCTGCATTGCAATATTCTTATTAATTGTTATCACACCCTATGATGAATGTATGTATGCATTCAATCAATCAAATCTTGAATATCTTCACATGACAAAAGAGGAGTCCTGAAATCCAGGAGACCATCCCGTGTTTATGTCAACAATTAATCCTTTTCTTCTCGTGTGTGTGTATATATATATATATATATATATATATATATATATAACCTCAAATATACTACTCCAACTAACTTCACGGCGCAGCCATCATATTATTATACACTACCATCATGGCATTCATCACAATTCACTCAAATCCAGGTCACAGCTATCAGCTGACACTCATCATCTTAGTTTGAATTTTAAAGTCAAATTAATTAATTTTAAAATTAAAATTTATCCCACTTTCTTTTAAATATAGATAAAAAAATTATACTCATAAGAAATTATGTTTAATTTGCAACAATATTTAATTTTATTAAAAATTCAAAAATATAAATAAATTTATTTGATTATCGATCGGTCAATTTTACTAGAAAAATCAAACACCAATATTTACGGGACAGAGAGGGAGTATAATACGTCCTTACGTGCATATGTGCAATTAGTAGTTATGGTGTATGATTATGGCCCCTATATAGCTCTGTCCCATGTTGCTGCATTATTGGTTTAACTTTGGCTTCCACTCGAGAAAATAAAAACTGCAACAAAAACATGAAATGAAATAATGAGACAAAACTCAATGTTTGTTAGTCTAGAACCCCCAGTAGGCCATGCTCTAATCATTTTTGGTATGCTTTCACATAAACCCACTTTCAAGTTAATGCTGCTTAACCCACCCTCAATTATATATTGTACCTTTCTTCTCCGCTTCATCCGATCTAGTCATCTCACTTTATCCTAATTAGGGCATTTTATTTCTCCATTTTTTGCTTGCCTTGCACGGCAAAGAATAATTTAGGGTTAAAATACTTCTAAGCTAGTGCTACTAAATGTACAGCATAAATAATAGTTGCACACTCTAATATTCATTGTTACGTGATTGTACCGTATAATCCCAAAATACACATTAAGGTGTGGAACTAGAAATATAGGCTGTACTTAATTATAAAACATGTTCAAACTAATCATATACCCACTTATTATGAAAACAATACTTTCTGTTTACACTTAATGAATTAAGAGTGCGTCTAGTCCAAGTAATGACTCAACTTTCCAAAAGTTGCGTTAATTTTCAAGGAAAAGATTGACATTGGTATATTCAATGACCAAAATATAAAATATAAAATTGAATTCTCAAATAGGGATGGGTTATATATGGAGACTTTCAAGTCTTTAGCACATGACATAACTGCATATTTCCGTCAACTATTTCCACTACACTACTAACTCCCAAAGCTCGAGCAGTCCTTTTGTCCAACTCTCTGCAGCCTTAGCTAATGGATTTGTACAGATTTAGAAACTTATTCCTTCTCTTCTCCTTGTTCTTTCCACTCATAGTATCAGAAGCTTGCAATGCAGTGGACAAAGAAGCTTTACTACACTGGAAGCACAAAATCACCAATGACCCTTCAAAACTACTGCATACATGGACACCTACATCCGATTGCTGCAAATCCTGGGACGGCATATCTTGTGATTCCTACGGCAGAGTCGTAAACGTCTCTCGTTCCGGCCTTATCTCAGACGACTTCCCTCTCGACACGTCTATGTCCGGGACCCTGTCCCCATTTCTCGGCAACCTCTCATTCCTTCAGCTTCTCGACTTCAGTAACCTCAAAGACTTGAGAGGTCACATTCCACCAGAGTTTGGCAAGTTGTCACGCCTTAAACATCTCTTTCTTGATACAAACAGGTTAAAAGGGTCGATACCCGTTACATTTAGCCATCTCATTCATCTGGAAAAACTCTATCTCAGTGATAATTCTCTGTCTGGCTCTGTCCCTCCAGCTGTTTTTATATCTTTCACATCACTTTCAGAAATTGGTCTTTCGGGGAATCAATTCACTGGTCCTATACCTTCTTCAATTGGAAACTTAATTTTGGTAACTAAGCTTGATTGCCATGAAAATAATTTCTCTGGTAGTATTCCAGAAACCATTGGCAAGCTTAAGTACCTTAAGTATCTTGATTTGTCTGAAAATCAAATCACCGGACGCATTCCAAATTCCATTGGTGACCTCTCAGAATTAGAACTATTATACCTTAACCAAAACCAATTGACTGGAAAGATTCCTTCTTACATAGCCGGACTCACTTCTCTGCAGTTCTGCCGCATTTCAGAAAACAAGCTGAGTGGAAATATCCCGGCAGCAATCGGGCAGCTTCCGAAGATTCAAAGGCTAATCTTGGAGAACAACAAGCTTAGTGGACAACTTCCTGCTACAATTGGACACCTTGTCACCCTTACCGATATATTCTTCTCCAACAACCGGTTTACAGGAAGAATCCCTTCTAGTTTTGGCAATCTTCAGAACCTTCAGACATTGGATTTGTCAAGAAATCAACTCTCAGGTCAAATTCCTCCTCAGCTTGATAAATTACAGAATTTACAAACGTTTGATATTTCATTTAATCCTCTGGAGCTCATGAGTATGCCTAGCTGGTTGTCAAAATTGAATCTTTTTAGGCTAATTTTGGCAAGAACTGGGATTAGAGGGCAACTTCCGAGCTGGTTAGCTTCATCATCCATATCAACACTTGATTTATCAAGCAATTCATTGACAGGAAAACTACCTAGTTGGATAGGAAATATGACCAACCTTTCATTCCTTAACTTGTCAAATAATGGGTTCCATTCGTCGATCCCAGTTGAGTTCAAGAACTTGTCACTTCTCATGGATCTTGATCTTCACTCCAACAAATTTTATGGACATCTAACGACGATTTTCACGAAAAATATTCAAGAGCCACTTGGCCATTACAACTCCATTGATCTTTCTTACAATATGTTTGTTGGACCTATTGATGAGAATATTGGAGATGAAGCAGCAATGACTTCTATTGTGTCCCTTACTCTGTCACACAACTCATTGGGAGGATCTATACCCAAATCAGTGGGGAAATTAAGTGGGCTTCAAGTACTAAAGCTAGTGAATAATGGGCTTACAGGGAAAATACCAGAGGAAATTGGAGATGCTATGGAATTGACAACAGTTCTGCTTTCAAGAAACAAGCTGAGTGGCAGTATTCCAGAAAATGTTCTGAATTTGAAGGGTCTTGAAGAGTTTGATGTGTCTGGAAATCGGTTAAGTGGGAGGATTCCTCCTCACAAGGCCAATATCCCGGTATCTGCATTTATGGATAATCCTGGCTTGTGTGGAGCTCCACTTCCTTCATGTAAGCACTCATAAGAAATCTTCAACATCACATCTTTCAATTCTTTATGTGAGTGTCTCTATGCTGATTTGCTTTTTAATCAGTAGTATGTTGTGGAATTATTTACTTCGGTAAATTATTAATGCAAGCTTACAATTTGATAAAGTTTGTTGTTAGTAGACTGGAGAGTGCATGGACTTGATATCCATATATTTCCTTATTCCTCATGTCAAACATTTATTCAAATAAATTGAAACATGACAAGTAAATAGTGATGACAATAGTAGAATCATTGCAGTAGTCATGATTGTGAACCTGAAACTAAGTACGCAATAAATACAAGGACTCTAATTTAGATGGAAGTGCTTTTTCAGAGCATCTCACTTAACAACCCTTGAAAATTTTATTCATGTAAAAAAGTCCTCCAGTAGCCAAAAATCAAAATATTTGCAGCTCTAAGAAGGCAAATATGCTGGCAACTTATGTCCATACTTTGTGTATCTGGTTTATTTTTTTATTTTTTTATTTTTTTATTATCTTTCAGGTTTGTCAATTACTTCTTAGCTCTAGTGTTTGTTGTTAATCATAACAAGACAGAATTACTTGGGATGCTTCACGTATATGCACTATAACTACAATCCTCACAGCCTACAAGGATATAATGGAACTTATAATCTATTATAGTACTAGTATCTATAAAAACACCCGCTGGT
This sequence comes from Hedera helix, assembly GCA_947179155.2. Lineage (NCBI taxonomy): Eukaryota > Viridiplantae > Streptophyta > Magnoliopsida > Apiales > Araliaceae > Hedera > Hedera helix. The sequence continues at coordinate 49,489,579 of OX359269.1, read as the reverse complement.
ATTTTTGTTTGTTGCTTATAATGTAGAATAGAGATAACATTAGGCCAATAATGAATGATACACTATTAAACTAGCTATACTAATATATATATTTATATGTATGTAGATCTACTTTGTCAAAGGTTTTGGGCTCTAAATTTCATAAATATGAAGTAATAAATTACCTAAGAGCACAAATTGGAGTATTTGATGTGATTATTTCATACATGGAAGGCCATTTTCAAGAGCATGTGCGGTAGTAAAATTGGGTCTTCAAGTAATTTGAAGTCTATAAATTCCCATAGTGAAGCACCAGTGGTCTAGTGGTAGAATAGTACCCTGCCACGGTACAGACCCGGGTTCAATTCCCGGCTGGTGCAGCATTTTTTGGTTTTTGTTTTTTTTTTGGCCTTCTAATTAAGGATGTTCAAAAAATTTGATTTTTTCGGTTTTTTACCAAATCAGGCGGTACCAATTTTTCGATTTTTTTATACTTTTCGAAAGCAATACGAAAAATTATGAATTTCGATACAAATCGGTATACTGAAAGAACCGGTTTTTAATACTATATTAGTATTATAATAATACTATATTAATATTAATAAATATAATATTATAAATTAATATATATTATAATACTATATTAATATTAATTATAATTATATATATTAGTATGCGATATTATCGAAAAATCGAATTGACTTTGTATCGAACCGGTAATTCAATGCCGATACCAATTCTTAATTTTCGAGTGATTCGGAATTGGTACTGGTTCGATTTTTTCGATTCGATTCTTTATCGATGAAGACTCATACTTCTAACGCCTGAAAACCACATACCTTTTAAGTTATAGCGAAACCATGCACCTTTAGTTATAATGAAACCATGCACATGGAAAACAAGGCAAAACTAAAATTTTCTTAAAATATTTGGTCATTTTATATATATATATATCTAATTTTAAAATAAATAGAATAAAATTTTAAGAAAGCATCCTTCTAACGGTGCGTGCCATGACGGGTAAGAAGTCTTCAATGGAGAGAGAAAAATAGATCACACACTTTGTATTCACCAATCTGAAGGGTGGTTTTTCTTAAGAGATATAAGAGAGATTATTACTTTATATTAAGGGGAATTAATATTTTCACACGGTAAAATTTACATTTAGAACTATAGCGATGATTTATTGTCGTTGTATCTATAACTGTCGCAATAACTCTAAAATGTGGGTTCTATCATATGAAAATATCAAAAAAAAATATGAAAATATCAGTTTCTTATATTAACTGCTACCAACTTATAATGAAAGTACACAAATGTCCTTAACTAACTCTATTACAATTACTATTCTGCCCTTGTACATTGACACGGGGCATGCAGTGTCCATTTCTCCATCGCTTTTTCTGCGTTTTATTGTAAAAGAAAGATTGACACTAATTTTCTGAAGGAGGACATATTAGGATAACTTTTGACATTATTGTTTACCCCCCAAAAACATTCCTTAGGCTAAGTTATATTTTTATTTCTAATCATTAATTAAAATTCCGAGCTAGTTAGATTAAAAAAACAAACACTTCGTGCAATTGATCCGTCAGTCGTACTGATTCAAATTTTGCAAGGTATGTCTAACTCTTGAAGAATGTGATTTTTCTTTTTCTTGTAAGTTTCTACCCGTACAACCAATTAACCAACATAATTTAAACTTGTGAATGTGATCATCTTTTTCTGTATTAATTTCTTTCCAACCTCCTCAAGTATTAATACTTGTCTACACGTTAGTAAAAAAATCTACTACACTTTAGCTCGTTTCATTTTCTTATGTAATTAGACCGTACAATCTAACATACCAAATGAAGGTGGGAAGTATTTAATATATTAGAATATTGTTTGTGTACCTCTATTGTTTATCATGTATTTATAGTACTCGCTCTGCTTAATAGGGTCATAATTTCTAATGAAAATCATGTATTAAAAACTCTGTTAGAGACGGTAACTGTCATTCTAATGATACTGTAACTTCTATACCAATTAGTATTGAATATGATAACTAGTTAAAATCCGAAGTAATAAGACATTAATTTCAAGCTTATCGAACTTAAGAGTCATCTTATGCACGCACTAAGCCTAATGAGCTGTAAAAATAAAACTGGTCATTATAGTCAGCCTATTTGTGTTAGTAATTAAGCAACCCAACATGTATACTTTGGATATGAGATAAAAAAGGCTCAAGCATTTTAGTCACCATAGTTTAGCATTCTTCAAAGTAATGACCATGGTAATTTATTATCATTCCAATGATTTTGAACCGCATGTTAAGTTTAATTAATTGATGAACTTTCCAATATTATATTGTGCATGTTAAAGTGTGTGGTTGATATTAGAGCGCTTGCATTATGCTTGAAGACTGTGTGATGAGGAAGGATCATATACCGGATGTTATATTGGTCCATTCTCTAGCTTGAAGAACTCGATTCAAAGAATGTAAAAACTTTTAATATATCTTAATAAATACTGAGTATCAATGCCTAGAATAAAAGCTGCCCCTATAGCTCAGTGGTAGAGCGCCAGTCTTGTAAACTGGAGGTCTGTAGTTCGATCCTGCATGGGGGCAGGCAGGGCCTTAATAAGGATAGTTTTTGTATTATTGTTGTTTTTCCTCAAAAAAATATTATCACAAAAAAATAACTTTGAATTATATTTCTTTTGCAAAAAATATGTATGAGATTAGGATATTTGTATTTAATTGTCTTATGAACTATTTGTTTTTATCATTTCAGGCTATTTATGAGGGATTATATAATCCATTTTAAGCTATTAAATAATTTTATGGGATTAATAGTCCATCGTCAAATAATTAAATAGTGCAAAGTAGTATTAAATTAAGATAAATAATTCAATCTTAAATATATTTTTTAAAAACAAACATAACCTAAGTGATTTTGTGGCCTTGTTTTTCCCACATGTCATTTGTTAATTTATGTAATGAAAATGAAAAAACAAATATTTGTCTGTTCTAAAATAATTAAAGATATATGTACTTCTTAGTTTGTTTTAAAATTAAACATATATATATTTATTTTAAAATTATATAGTGACGTGGTCTTCTTAATTTGTTATTATTTTTATTTTTTTTGATATCACACCATTATAATAAAATTTGTAATCAATACTAAAGTTATATTTAAAAATATATAAAATTAGTCTTAAAATTTATCATTTTATAAATATAATTCCAATTTTAAAACCGAAGGAGTATAACCACTCTCGGTTCAGGATCAGATGTGTACATCATGTGGAATTCTCATTTATAAAAGATTAAAATTCTCATCATATACTTTGCGTAAGAAACCCCGAATCTCAATACATACCTTGCATAAGAAACTCCGAAATTAGGTGAATGTGTGATATTAAGAAACTCCGAAATTAGGTGAATGTGTGATATCAAGTTCTTAACTTGATAACAACATAACAATAGTCCTGGTACCGGATACGATAAATTTATGTTAATATTAAATTTTGGATGTTATTAATGTGTTTTCAATTTAATTATATATTCAATAAATTACACATTTTTATTTTTAATTCACTATTTTCCGATAAAATTATAGTTTCAACAATAAAAATATTAATTCATTATAATTGTATATAATAACTGTATAATACATGTGAAAAAATAAAGAAAAATGATTTATATATAAATAAATTTATGATGAAATTGAATTGTAATTTACGTAAGACTCTATAAGTAATAAAATAAAATAATTAATGTGATATTAATTTTTTTTATCTCATATATTCGTATCGATATTTAAAATTTTAAAAATATTTATAATCGATATATAGCAAGACTGGAAAAAAAATATAGAATCATAGAATCTCATTTGCATGAATAAAGCTGCAAATCGAATCAAAAGATTTGAGCTCAATTCGGATTCGATTCGAAAAAATGTGAACGAAACTCGAATTCGTTAATAATATGATTCAAATTTGAGGACAAAAAATAATTCTAATAAAAAAACGAGTAGACTATGAGTAAGATTATACTCGACTCGTTTAAGATTCAAACTGTTCGAATTCTTAATTATGATTCGATACACACTCGATTGATACATATTTAAATAGATACTCAATATATTCTCTTATAATATATACACAATTAAACAAAATTAGAATAATTAATTATTATTTTTTATTTTGTTTGTAAATTTAATAATAATTTTATATTTATAAAGTGTAATTATAATTATATTTTCTCTTTTCTAAGTAAAATAATAAGTTCAATTAATAATTATATGTATTATAAAAGTAGTTACTTTATAAGATTTGAATTCAAGTTTGAATTCGAAACTTACGAGTAGTTTGAATATAATTTAATTTTAATCGAATTGAATTTGAATAATAAAAATTTTAATAGAGTTAAATTTAAATAAAAAATTTTAAATATAATTTAAATACGAGTAAGGATTTAACTCAAATTTGAATAATTTTTTGTTCGAATAAATGCGACTTGTTTTGATCCTTACGTATAAATAATAGAAATCTGCAATCAATCAATTAAAACCGTACAAAGAAGGGACGTCTTAACATCGGAAAGCAATTGGGTCTTTCTCTCTTCGTCTCTTCTCTCAATGCAACGCAAAGATTCCCCCACTTTCTCTTTTTTCTTTGTTTCCTCTCTCTCTCTCTATTTTCTTTTGTCTTTCAGTTTCAGCTTTTTCCCTTTCACGTAAACAAGCTCTATTAGTTGCCTTGAAAATATGTCCAGGGGCATATATGGTATATCAATCTATTTAGAGTGTGTTATCCCGGATGCACATTCAAACATAACCATTCATTCAGTAGGGGCACTCCCGTTGAGGTTGCATGTGATGATGTAGTGCACCGGCTTAAATTCCAGAGCGCCAAATACTACCATCTCTATCTGTACTTAACAATTCAAATAGAATAAGTTTACAAACGCTACCATCAAATATAATATTAATTTTAATTATTAAAAAATTAAACTTAGTACAAAAATTTATATTAGACTTTATTTTTTAATAATTAGAATGAATATATTAAAGGTGTTCATTCTGTAAAAATCGGACCGATTTGAATCGGTATTAAATTTATTCAAAACTCTATACTAATACCGATTGAATCGGCATACCGAACCGGTTTGGTACCGGTTATTTACCGAAAATGAATATTATTATTATTATTTTTAAATAATAATAATAATAATTTTAAAAAATAAAAATATGATAACTGGTAAAACCGTCGGTACCGAACTGATCATTATTTATATCGAACTGTTCGATTCGATAAACACAAAAAAATCGGTTGGATCAATTTTTTTGAACACTCTTAAAATATAACTTTTAGTATTATATTTAATTACTGTGTATGTAGTATTGTCCATTCAAATAAGTTTTGGTGTAGCTAAAAGAAATTGGTAAAAATAACACTAATAATAGGGTTCCTTTCTCTAAACTTTGTGAATAAATCTAAGTACATTATTTTAGAATACTATTAAGAATACAATATCAATTTTAATTATTATAAAGTAGAGATTAACATTAATTTTTATATTAAATATTATTTTTTAATAATTGAGATAAATATTATATTTTATTTAATATTTTAAAGTAGTGTGTGTAGTAGTCCCTTAGTGAATGGACCGTCGAACTATCTGCCACGTCATCCAATGAGAGCCGTTCACACGTAGGTGGCCCTTAAAACCACCTTGAGCCAGGATAATTTTGTTTTCTTCTTCTTCAAACCCATAAGAATTTAAATGTCGCACAGCAACGAGATTAACTATGTTTTTATTTATTCATTATTTTTTTTTAAAAATAGTTAATTTTAGATGATAACAACAAAATTTAAATAAATAATTAATTTTTGTTTCCTTGACACCATACACAACCGTTGTTATTTTTTTTATATATATATTTTTTAATGTTTTACATAAGAATTGATTTAACGGTCCTTCACAATTTCAGACAAAATTGCCTATTTGAATTTTTTTAGTATAATGAGTCAATTTACAAATTTTAAAGTCTACTGGCCCGAACATGACAAAACTAATAATACGGTCCAGGAAGAGTTTTACCTATAATTATGCAAGTAAACATAGATATATAAATATTTTTTATATAGCAAGATATATCATCTTTTTACTAACTATGATTAGGGGTGTAAATAGATATAAACAAATTCGACTATAGTAGTTTCTGTATCCGTATTTAAAAAATTAATTCGTTATTCGTATCCGAAAAATCAATTTGCTATCCATATTCATATTCGGTATTCGACGAATTTTAAAAATGTTATCTGTATCCGGTATTCGGAATAATTATATATATATATATATATATATATATATATATATATATATATATTACTCGTAACTAGGGCTGTCAATGGGGCGAGTCATGACCCGGACCTTACCTGAACCCGATCTGTTTATTCGAATTTGGATCCAGTTTTGAAACCCGATTACCCGATAACTAAATGGATCGGATTCGGATTGATATAAATTCAACTCGATAATACTCCGATCCGTTAACATATGATATATATACATTCTAAAATATGATATATATACATTTTAATAGATTTTAATACATATATATACATTTTAATACATTTTAATACTATGATGCATATACATTTTAATACTAAGCTTAATCGGATCGGATTATCGGATCGGGTTATCGGAGTATTATCGGATTCAAGTTCTGTCCTTAATATCTGAGATCCGTCAGGTTATCGGGTCTGCTCCGAATCGGATAATTTCTTATCGATTCGGATCCGGATCACCCTCAATCCAATCCGAATTTGACCCGTTAACAGCCCTACTCGTAACAAATCACAATTTGAAGTTTAAACAATACATATTAATTAATGAATGTTAATTTATTTATTTTTAATAAATATAATAATCGATGTTCTAAATTACAATTCAAATAAGTTTTCATTATATTTGAAATCCTAAATTCAAAATGAATACTATACTTATTAATGTTTAAATGTCTATTAATATGTTGATGTTAATTTTATGTGTTAATTTGGAGTAATACTGTAGTGTGTATGAATATTTATAATATATAATTATAACATTTAAATGATATTTATAACACTTGTTAAATGACGCGTTTTAGATATATTGTAACACTATATATAATTAGAATAAGAGAAAAAAATAATGAGTTTTAAAGTATAGTTTATTAATGAATGAATCTTAATTTATTTATTTTTAATAAATACAATAATCAATGTTCTAAATTACAATTCAAATAATTTTTTATTATTTTTGAAATCCTAAATTTTAAAATGAATGTTCTATTTATTAAAGTTTAGATATCCATTAATAAGTTAATGTCATTTTTATGTGTTTGGAATACTGTAGTGTATATGAATATTTATAATCTATAATTATAATATTTAAATGATATTTATAACACTTATTAAATAATCCAAAAATTATATTATAACACTTGTTAAATGATATTTATAACATTTATTAAATGATACATTTTAGATATTTTAACTTTATAATAGTAAAAATTCATTAATTATAATTAAATCAATTTATTTCAGTTTATCAATATTATAATAAAAATATTATTTTTTACTTTTTAGAAATGAAATGACATATTTTAAAAATATTTTTCGTATGATAGTGAAAACTAATTATTATATAAGGAATGCCACTTAAAAAAAATTATTTTACTTATTATATATATATATATAAGTTATTCAGATACGAATTTCAAATATAGATATCAGATTTCGGATATCCGCTAAATATATTTACGATCAGATATTAAATAAATACGAATACGCCTATATCTATATTTGTATCCGTTTATTTAATAATATCTTTAAACTAAATATGGATATATCTATTTTTTTCTGAATGCGAATAATATTTTTTTTTTTTTAATATAAATGTGGACGAATACGAATTTTTCAATTACTGTTTAGAGTTCTAACTGTGATTTCGTTGATTTGTTTTATATATTTTAAGTTTTATGTGTTTTCGCAAGAACACCCTTGGGGTAATTAAATTGTACAAGTAATTATAATAATAATTATTATTACTGTTATTATTCTGCATACTTACTTTTGTGAGATATAGACTTTTAGGTTCACTTGTACTTTTACACTAGTAGGAAGTAGGAACTAGTAAACAGTTGGGGTTGGAGGAGTCGATAGAATCATTGGAGTTGAGGCTGGATGGGGACAAAAGCTGGGCCAAATTTAGTAGTATTCACTCTTGCTTCTAAGCCATGTCTTGTCCCCCAAACTTTTACTATCATCATCAAGGCCACCGTTTTACATGCGATGCAGTTAATTATAACTCATCATCAATAAAGTCCTTATCAACTAAACCCAAAAATTGTTCCCCACAATTCGGATATCTACAAAATATGATGAATTATTCTCTCATTTGTTGAGGAGATTATTTTTGTGTTTTTAATTGTCTTAATCAATTTTAATTTATTCTAATCTCAACAGAGAGATAATTTTTTAAAATAATTTATCATAACTTAAGGGAAGAGAATAAAACTTAGTGTCTTCATTGCGTTGTTGTCTTTTAATGCTGCATTTGTTAAATCTTTCTTTATAAATTGTTAATAAAATTTAAATTCTCGAACGATATATAAATAAAAATAAATGAGTGTTTGATAAAAATTGAATGAAATAGTTCTGAATGCTTAAGTAATCTGAATAAGCTGAATGAAGTAGATTTCTGAATACCGAATGAAAAAAGTTATTTGATAAGTGACATGTCTGAAACATCTGAATAATATATTTTTACTATTTTATCCTTTTAAAATTTTTTAAAGTTAATGTAAATTATTTAATATGACTTAATATAATATTTAATATTTTTTAAAAAAATTAATTTTTTTTACTTCATTCAACTGGAACTAAATCATTCAGTCAAAAAAATTAAATTTAGTCATTCAGCCTAAAAATCTGACTGATTCAGTCATTCAGACCTAAACGAATGCACTGAATAGTTTAGTCCATCTCACCGATTCAACCATTCAACCATCCAGCTTCATTCAGCTCCAATCAAATTGTTCTTAAGTGATACTAGCTGATGAAGTAATCATTAATTTAGAGAGATTATAAATTTTCATGTTAGAAATTATTATTTTTTTATTCGTCATTTGTATATTTTAAGAAAGCATTTATTACTTATTTTTTTGTATTATTCTTAAGCATTAAATATCAGTTTGTTTCTATTTAATTTTTTTCATCAAGTTTTGAAAGAATATCCAATTAAATCATTAATTAATTATACGTTTTTTCTTATAAAACATCAATCGAAAAGAACATAAAGAATACCTTTCTACGTCGGGGAAGAATGTGAAAGAACTCTCTATAGCCCAGCACCCTTGACCCACCGAGAAATTATTCAGTGTTCGATATTGTCACGTAGCGTCTCATGTCAATCATATACTATCATTTCAGTATGTGCAATGAGTCCTTTATATCTAGACACACAACACATGCTGAAATGACAACATATAATTGACGTGGAACACCACTTGACAATGTCTCAAGTGTACTGAATAATTTTTCTTGACCCACCTATGAATTTAATATTCCATACTTAACTTGTCTCCATTTTTTTATTTTATAATTACCGAAATATTTTCTTTAATTGAGGTTATTAGATTATATAATAATTATATGTAGGATAGGTATACATTTTTGTTAATTGAGGTTGTTAAATATAATAAATGAGATTCTTATTATAAAATAGGGGGATGTAAGATTTTAAAAAACTATAAAGCATATTTATGTAAGTTAAATGATAATATTATAAAATAGGATCACGTATTTTATTTGTACATTAACCGTAGGTTTTTTAATTATTTAAATACCAAAAAGAGAAAAGAAGGAAGAAATGTTTTTTTTATTTTAAATTTATTTATCTATGGTTTTTACTTTTCAGGAAATTTAGATTAGGCAGAGCGGGAAAAAGGTGCAACTTCCATTAACACCGCCTATCAAGGCGGTTGGCAAATCACGAAGCATGTGTGCGTAAGTTAGTCAAAAGCCTATGGCCCATTTTTTCTAAAAGAGGAGAAATTAGAGTTATTTGGTCCGACCCGCTTCTGCTCATAGAATCGACTAAAAATCACTACGGTAATACTCTTTCTTCGGTCTTCTCACATAAGGGGTAATATTGTAAAAATAAAAAATAAAGTATTTGTTATTCAAAGAGTTAATTGCGCCGTTTAAGATATTGCTAACGTATGTCGATATACAAAAATCCAAATTATAAATACACGCAGTAGATTTGAGATAACAAAAATTGTGTGTGAGAGAGAAAATTTATCTATATTATAAATTCTTTTTGTTCTTATAATTTTAGTTATATTGTTATTTTATTTTTATATTTTTATTTAATTATTTTAATTTTATAAAGTTTTTATTTTGTCCTGCATCGCAAAACATGTGCACGTAGTGCTAATCTATTTGATAAAGGAAGAAGGGAAAAAAATTAGTTTTTTAAAATTCAGTTATATTTTAACTTTTCTAAAATAATTATTTCTTCTCTCCTTTTTCTTATCAACTCTTAATTTTTATCCACTATATTTTAACCGAAAATACTGCTTGGATAACTAGTAAATAAATAAAGGGCGTGGAATTGAAGAGAGAGAATAAAGAAGAGAAAAGGAAGAAGAAACGGGGGAAACAGGGGACCCTTAAAGCCCACTGCTCATTCAATGCTACTCAACACACCACCCCTTTTTTTATTTATTTCCCATTTAGACCTTTTTTTACCTCTTCAACAATATCTTCCTCCAATCTTCATCAATTTCCTACTCTCCAATCCCCCCCCCCCTCCTTGTGTTATACAGGTAAAGCTGGTGGTTCATCAAATTGGATTCCTGTAATTTCAATTTTAGCATACATGCATGAATGGATAAGTTATATAATTGTAATGGTTTTGGGTTTTTGGTGTTAATTTGTTAGGCTGAGCAAGGAATTAAAATGGAATGCGTTCAAGGGGCGTTGAAAAGCAGTTTTACTAGGCCGGAAATGGTACTGTTGAAACCGACGCAGCAAGCGTTTTTGGATGATTTATGGACGGTCAATAATAATGGTCAAACCGGCGGTTCAGACGATGATTTCTTTGTGGATGACCTTCTCGACTTCTCCAAAGCAGTAGAAGAGGAACAAAGTGAAAAAGATAGAGAAGAAAAAACGTTTCTGCTAGAAGATAAACCACTAGATTATAATGAAGACAAGACTGTTTTTCTCTCTCCTCAGCAACAGCAGCAAGCGGATAATGTCAAGGATTTTTCTGGGTCTGTCCACGGAAGCGAGCTCTGTGTTCCGGTAAGTAGTACCCTTTTGGTTATAACTGTCTTGGAATGCGTGCTTTCGTTTTTCTCTTTGTCTGAAAATTTTGTTTTTTTAGGGGTTGTAAATTGAGAAAATTAGGAACCGTTTTTACAGGCGGATGACTTGGCGGACCTTGAATGGCTGTCTAATTTTGTGGATGATTCTTCTTCCGCTTACTCGTTAACACTTCCTGCCGGAAAATTGCCTGTTAAGCCTTCTTCAGGAAACTGTTCTGACCCGGAAGTTGCCGGTTCGGAGAAGCCCATTTTAGCAACTCCTGTTCAGACCAAGGCGAGGAGCAAACGAGCGCGGACCGGCGTCCGAGTTTGGTCGCTCGGTTCACACTCACTCACAGACTCCTCCACCTCATCGTCGTCGTCGTTGTCTTCACCTCTAAACCCTTGGGTTACTTATAACGACCTTGGTCAGACCGCCGAGTCGTTGTTTGGAAAACCGCTGGCTAAGAAACAGAAGAGAAAGCCTGCGGGTGATACGTCAGGAGGAGGCGGCGGAACTCAGCCTCGCCGGTGCAGCCATTGTTACGTGCAGAAGACCCCACAGTGGCGAACCGGACCACTGGGTGCCAAAACGCTCTGCAACGCCTGTGGGGTTCGGTTCAAGTCTGGTCGTCTCCTGCCCGAATACAGACCCGCATGCAGCCCCACCTTCTCCAGCGAAATTCACTCCAACAATCACCGGAAAGTGTTGGAAATGCGGCGGAAGAAGGAGGGCGGAGATGGGTTTGGCACACCGGTTAAAGTTTTTGAAGAATATAGTCCGAGTGGAGTAATAGTTTAGGAAAAAATAGGTGATAGAATTAGGACAAAACCCGGACGGCACTGAACCCGGTTTAAAAGTAGGCCTCTGTATATTTTGCGGATGGTTGGTGCGGTAGGTTCCGACCGAGTCATGAAGTAACTGACTAGGAGAGATGTTAAGGTACTTTTATGTCCAATTTTCCTATCCTACTTTTTTAATATTTAATTTAGTTTATTTGTTGCACCTAATACTTATTTGAAAGTACTCCTCCCTATTAGCGTTAATATAGGGGTGTTCAATAAAATTGATTTAGTAGGTATTTATTATACATCGAATTGGATAATTCGGTATAAATAATGATCAATTCAATTGATTCAGAGATTTGGTGGTCCGATATATTTCGGATCGTATCGGTTTTCTTATTATTTTATTTAATTATAATAATAATAATTATTATTAATAAATACTTAATAATAATAATAATAATAATAATAATAATTTTCAGTAAAAATTGACATCAGTTTCGATACTAAGTTTTTATTGAATTCAGTAAATGCCCGGTCCGATTCGGTATTAACTGAATGAACACCCCTATTAATATATTGTTGATCACATGTATTGCATGGAAAAAAGCAACACTTATTAGAGGACATTTTGTAGTAATTGTGTTTATTGTATTGGTATTAGGATATAGTGTCGTGCGGTTTGAAGCCCAAACTGCATATGAAATTATTTAAGTGCGGTTTGATAAATTCAAAATCACATATGAAACCGTAAGGTACAATTAGATGCGATTTCATTTGGGTGCGATTTCGGTTTGAAAATCAATTGAACATTTTCGCAAATTGATCATTGCTAAAGGATAAAAGGAACATAAAAATATAAATTTGATCACTTACATTTTCAATTTTAAGTATCCTCTAATTATTATAATAAAGTAAATTGATTTCACCGAATCATGGGATTGAAAGATTCTCTAATGATATGAAACTGAAAGTTAAGAATTCAAATATTCAGAATTCTGTCCAAGTGATTTTCCTATAACTGAGTAAGCATCTACCTTAGCTCTCATATCAAACAAGTTACAAAGGCATTATCTATTGCATGTTAACTGAAGATAGAGGTAAATTTAAACTTCATCCATTTCAAAATTTGCAATACATTTTTCTTTTTTTACTTGTTCTAAAATTAAAAATACATATCTAATATGTTATTACTATTGAGTACTATCATTATCACCATGAGTTAATCTTATTTTCCTTAAATATCATTATTTTTTAAATGTATCTCTATTTAGCGGAGAAAGTTATTGTGAGATAATCTAATGAGGGTGTATTCAACTAATACTTTTAAATATTTTTAAGTAACAGACTTTTATAGAATTCGTGAATTTTGATGACTTTTAAAGATTTTTTAAAATAATTTTTGATATTTTTAAAGACTCCATAAAATAAGTGACAGACTTTTATAGACTTTGGTGTTTTAATATATATTGCAGTTTATATTAATTGTTAATTAACTGATGTATACAACATCTTCCTCTTGTTAATTATTCTTAGCCCATCCTCCACGCACCTTTACTGTGACACCCCAAATCTGGGCCCACACAGCCCAAACTTGAGTCGTCAAAAGACTACAACAAAATTATTACAACAAAGCACAACGTACAACAATACAGTGTATAATAATACACAACTAAGTCTTCACTATTATTGCCACACTATTTTACAAAACATGAAGACTATGATAACTATTCCTCGGACCCTCACTCCATTCCCCGGCTAGACCCTGTTATGTTTTCATCTCCTGTTGAAAAACAATGGAACAAAAGAAAGGGTGAGCTCAAATAGCCCAGTAAGAAATATCATGACTAAGATAATGACGAATAAATTATCATTAGCCTTCAACAGTTGAGTTCTTGATAGAATACAATAGACTACAAGGTTTATATCAAAAACTGCAGTTAAATTTTTAAACAATGTTTAGATCAATAATAGCAGCGGAATGAGCAATCTATTAGAAGAATAATGCAGACTATAATGTCCACTCACTTCTCTTTTTCGTAAAAACATCATCAACTTTTATCATCTGAAATACCATTAGTCATGATAATATAAATTCACAGTTCCTGATCATAATCATGCACATCAACAGTTCATCTTTGCACTACGGGCCAAAGATATTCAATATAGCACCAACGGTCATGATTATACCAGATTCACCCTTTGGTCATAATCATACCAATCAACAGTTCATCTTTGCACTACGGGCCAAAGAGAACATTCACCACGTGCCATAAAAGACACCGAACAGATGTATCGCCTTTAACCTATCATCTGTTCAACAAATATATCACATCTGTGCCCCCGACCACAAATATTCACCACAGCTTGATTCTTGATGATTAGTACAAATAACAGTGATACAAATGATGAACAGAAGAAACAGGATAAACAATAAGTATCAGAAGTTTACTTTGTGCAGATTCAAATAATGTCCAAATTGTCAACATGATGTGGAGTGAAATTTAAAAATGATATTCAAGATCCACAGTTCAGAATAACGGTTACAGTTCAATAGAAAGGTTCACGTAAATAGGAAGGTTCAGTTGAAATAATGAAGTTCATCTATTATGGAACATATAATATTTTCAGGAATTATAGAAGCAATAGTTCCATAATAAATTTCGATTTAGGAGTATGAAAGAAAATAATATCTCTTACCGTAGCAGGTTTGATTAACAAAAGGTGAAGGAAATTAATACAAAGGGGTTATTCACCAACAGGCGATAATCCGCGCCGTAAGTTATTCCCACAATTTGAGTACAAAGAGTTATTCACCAAACAGGCGGTAATCCGCGCCGTAAGGTTATTCTCAGAGATTAATAATGAATAAATACGAAAGGTTATTCACCAACAGGCGATAATCCGCGCCGTAAGGTTATTCTCATAATTTAATAGAATTTGAGTACAAAGAGTTATTCACCAAACAGACGATAATCCGCGCCGTAAGGTTATTCTCAGAGATTAATAATGAATGAATACGAAAGGTTATTCACCAACAGGCGATAATCCGCGCCGTAAGGTTATTCCCACAATTTAATACATGGAAATAAATGGCACATCTTATGAGTAAGAAAGAAACAATATTATTTTCGAAAATCAAATAATGATAATCCCTTACTTTAACACGTGACTGGATGAGGTTGATTAACTTGAACGGTACACGTACACTTATAGATCTTCACAAATACTCAAGATGACTTAAGCACACTTAGAGAAAACTTTCACAAGAAGTATTTAGAGAGAGAAAGAAAGAACAAGTAAGAAAGTTTATGAAAAATTCTTAAGTTAAGGCTTCTATTTATAGCCAAAAATCTTATCATTCCTTTAATCTAAACCATTCATTTAAAGATCATCTTTTAATCTACACCATCCATTTCAAATTTTATATTATCTTTAATCTACACCATTCATTTCATATAACCTAATAATCACCTAACTTTATATTATAAACAAATCAATTCAATTATTCAACAATAATTCACACTTTAATCTACACCATTCATTTCATATTACCTAATAATCACCTAACTTTATATTATAAACAAATCAATTCAATTATTCAACAATAATTCACACTTTAATCTACACCATTCATTTCATATCACCTAATAATCACCTAACTTTATATTATAAACAAATAACTTTATCAATTCAATTATTATGACTAATTGTTATAAATACAGTATAGTTAGCTCTTAGATATCAAGTCAATAAATTAATGAAATACAACTGTTTAAATAACATCATAATAGAGATAACAATAATGTAAAAGAAAGCATACGTTACTGTGTAATGACAATTATTGATTCAATAATGTGAATTACTGTGCATATGTTACTGTGACAATTATTAGGTTCAATAATTTTAAAAACAGTGCAGCAACAATTATTGACTCAATGATATAAAATACAGTGTAATGACAATTATTAAATCAATAATGCAAAATACTGTGTAACAATGATTATTGAATTGATAATATAAAATATTATGTAGTGACAATTATCGATGAAATGATGCGTAACAGTTACGGTGTCAATTATCAGACCAATAATATGAGACACTATGCAATACCGTGTGTTACTGTAGAGTACCGTGTGCTACAGAAAATACAAAAAACTACCGTATGCTACTATTCTTTTATCACCGGTATTTTAACAGTTCCGTTGACTATTTTTATTTAAAAAGGTTATTTCTGTCGTTTTCTATATCCGACAAATATTCCGTTGTGGGGTCCACCAATAATTTGTTATTTCGGCGCCGTCGTACGACACGAATATTCCCCGACCAAACGAATATTCCCCGACAAAGCGAATATTGTCCGACAAAATAAAATTTGCAGATAACATCCTTAACTTTTAACTTGATCGATTTAACCACTTACTGTTTCAAAAAAAATATATATGAAGAAAAATTAAATTTTGTATTTCATAAAATTCGGGGTCTTACATTTACCATGTACCACCACCTCCATCGCTTCCCCCTCCCCATCCATGCCCTCCACCACCATGACCACTACCTCCACCACCAACGCCTTTCCCTGCACCATTTCTTTTTCCGTGTTTTCTTTTATGCGCTCTACCTCTTCCTTTTTGACTGCCATTACCACCACCTCCTCCTCTACCCCCACCATTAGCACCCCCATTCATGCCCATTTTACTATCAACCACCACCTCATTTGATGACAATGTGCTCTTTCCTTGTACCATGCCAACATCAATATGACATCCATGCGAAAGTTTACGTACAGTGCTAGTACGATTAAACGGAGGAAAATTGCCACCCTTCCGATCAACAAGCCCATCAACCAAATATTGGCTCAACACAATTGCTAGAAGCAATAGTACTACTGCTAATTCCCCTAATCCCATCTTGTGCTAGCTACCTACTCAACTTGAGACTGCAAAAGCCCATTCATCTCATTCTCTATATATACTAGTCTCATTACTCATTATCATTATGGTTTGACTAGGCATTTACAGCTAGGATCGATGTAGTCATAATGAAATTAAGGCTGTATATATCAATTGAACATACAGAAGTGCATGTGATATATTCTTTGCACCTCAATTTATCCCTACCCTAGCTAATTACTCCATCGCCACGCCAAGAATATATAAAATCACCATTTTTTTTTTTATTGTTCACTCAAAAATTCATTCATTGCACATTATGTACGTGTACGTGAATATATATAGAAAAATGATACATAAAAAATATTTGTTATAGATTAAAAATGGGTATACACCCTCTAAGGCATTGAAATTAATAATGAACGGCTGAAATTAGTTGGGAGAATTTCTCGTCCGCTATTATTAATAAAGAACGGTGCTTATGGACAATATTACCCCTACAGTAACAATTTAATTGGGTTTTTAAGTTTAAAGTATTCAAAAAAGTCTTTTGGTATTAATTTAGTGGCTTAAATATATATAAATTACTATCTTAAACTATCATTTTTTTTTACTTCGGTGATTTACCTTTTAATTTTTTCAATCAAGTGATTAAATTATTTTTATTTTTTAATTTCGTCTAATTTAAGATACACGTCAGAAAATTGCAAACATGGCTAATGCTAGTGGGGTCAAAGGCAGCTTATGTAGCAATAGCTTGCATATGTGGACAGAAGTGTAATAAAAACTAATTTTAAATAAAATTCTTAATATATTCTTAAATAAATAAAGGGCAAAACGTAAATGCATAAATATCCCAATTCCTTCTCACTCCCAATTTCACAGTCCCAGTCAATATTACAATGTCCAAGTCGTAGACGAAGAAGATCAAGCCGGAAGAATTCTGCCACAGTCCCGTCCATTACGCCGTCGCACTAACCGATCACGCCACCCTCTTTAAACTAGATTCTTCCATCCCCAAACTCGCCGATCCCAGTCAGATTCACACCGAGTCATACTGCATCCGTCAAGAGCGGCTCGCTGATCAAATCTCTCGCCAGTAACCAATTTCATACAAAAATCTGATGAAACACTCGACGAGTGAGTTTGCAAAGCTAGTAAATCGATCGCGGATCTCTGCGTTAAACAACTTAGTCCCAACTCGGAGATGGACTCCCCAACTCACCCTCTACAGACTCGGCTACTGCGGCTCACTGAACCCAACACTTGTGGCCCGAGTAATCGATCTCTTCTTCCTTAACCACCATTCACTTACTTTCAGCTTCTTCAACTGGACTCACCACTGCCAATTTCTTATTGTATTATTATATAGTTATTCGGTAAAAAATATTCATAGTCTCTTTAAATACTGAGACGAAATCTCTGGATTTTGAATATCTGCATTATTATTCTTGGGTTTTGGCTCTGTTTGTTGTGGGGAAAGCTGGGTTATGATGGATGGATGATCTCCACTAATTTTAAGCTGTATCTTGGGATATTAGGTACTTTTTGTGTATATGCTGCTTTGCTTTTTTATGTTTGAACTGTTTCTGGTGGAGGAATTTTGAATTTTTTAGTATTTGCATTAAAAATCATTTTTTTTGTTTGACAGAATCAAGAAGAATGTTGAAATTTGGGTCTCGAGGGAGAGATACAAATTTCAATAAATGACTTCAAGATCACCGAAAGCCCCAGAAGGGCAAGGCTTTAGGAACTCCCATGGTGACCTTTATGAGGGGGACTTCATCAGGTCAAAATGTTGATTATTCAAGAGAGGATCCTGATAGTGAAATTGAAAATGGTTTAGCAAATCTCAGTTGGAGTTGAATGATATTGACACCAAATCATTCATTACAAATCTTCAAGGCTTTCATTTGATTTTCTGAGACCTCCTGCCTGATCTCTGGATTGGTTTGAGAGATAGAGATATCTTAGACCTAGGGTTTAAAGTTTGGGGATTTTGGTACTCTGATCGATCGATTTATGTTTGGTTTGACAGTTTGATTATGTTTTCCTTAATTAAATGGTAGTATGTAAAAGTGAAAGCCCAAACTACTCCGGCCTATTTTTTTTATTTTGTCCACATATGCAAGCTATTTTCACATAAGTTGCCTTTGACCCCACTGGAATAGTCACGTTTGCATTTTTTTTTATGTGTACCTTAAATTAGATGAAATTAAAAAAAATTAATAATTTAATCATCTTATTAAAAAAATTAAAAGGTAAATTATTAAAGTGAAAATTAAATGATAGTTTAAGATAGTAATTTATATTTAAGCTTAATTTAGCCAAAAACACAAATAGCCCATGAAAAATATATAATCATTCAAGTAATGCAGTTCTCAAGAAGCCAAAAGAAATCATTAATCTAAATTCTTATTCCCATTCCTTCCATTTACCTTCTATAAACATTATTTATAACTTTGTGGAAATATTATTTATGCTCAGTTTTCAATTATTAACCTTCTTATTCAAAAAATTTACCGATTAAATGTTAATAAAGTTGATGTAGAACATAAATCTTCCACGGTTGT
Organism: Hedera helix; assembly: GCA_947179155.2. NCBI lineage: Eukaryota > Viridiplantae > Streptophyta > Magnoliopsida > Apiales > Araliaceae > Hedera > Hedera helix. Next base: position 49,469,995 of record OX359269.1, on the reverse strand, counting down.
ATGACAGAAGAGGACGAATTGTTGTCGATCGATGGGTTTTGCGAAGAAACCTTGCTGAAATCGTCAGAGGATTGTATAAATTAAGGCTGCTTTTTGCCTCAATTCTTTTAATAGCGGGGTTAAAATGAGTTGTAATGGGAAATTTCGTGTCCATTACTATTAGTAGCAGACTATAAGATCCCGACTTTTAAGAAATAAAATTAATTTTTTTTTATATTATTATTCTGAAATAGTAAGGTGTTATAATGATAAAAGTTAAAAGTTAAGCATGTACTGTACATATTATATTATGTCGGGGAATATTCTATTTGTCGAAAAATATTCATTCTATTGGGAAATATTCGATTTGTACGGCGGTTCCGAAATAACCAATCATTGGTTGACCCCATAACAAAATATTGTCAGATATTAAAAATGATAGCATTAACCTTTTTAAATAAAAATAGTCAACGGTACTGTCACTTTTAACTGTTAAAATACCCAGTGATAAAAGAATAATAACATATGATATTTCATAATATTTTACTATAGCATATGGTATTCTACAATAACACATGATATTACACAGTTGACAGTAGTACATGGTATTGCATAGTGTCTTATAATATTGATCTGATAAATTGGCTATTACACAATATTCATCAATAATTTTTATTACGAAGTATTTTACACTATTGAGTCAATAATTGCTATTGCACTATAGTTTATTGAACCAATAATGGTTACAGTATCTTATTCACTGTATTAATATAATAATTATCATAGTAACATTATATTTTAATTAATGGTATCACTATTGTATTATTACTTTAATTATTATATTTCATTGTTACTTGGTATTTTGGGTATTAAGACAAACTCATTATTTGAAACATACTAAAATTTGTGATATTAATACATTAAGTCAATAATGCATAAGATAAATGATATATAAAGTTATTTGTTTTATTATAATATAATATATAAAGATATTTATTTTATTATGAAATATTATAATATATAGTTTTATTTTTTTATGGAATTTTTTTAAGAAAGTTGAGCCGAATCACACTCCCCCATTTCAAATTTAGACACCACACATACACACAATTTTTCAAACTGAGTGTGCGCCTCGTACCAAATTTGTCAAACTCTGCGTGCCTTCGTTTCCTCATAAATAGGTTGCTCGGTTGAGTAACTAAACACACACAATTTTTTCTTCTATTGATATATTATGAGTATTTTTTGAGTATAGTAAAGTTACTCTGAAATTTTGGAAAAGTCAAAATGGGTTCAAGAATTTCTCAAGTTGATCCATTACATTTAAAGCTGTCTTTTTTCACGTGATAAGGTAAAAATATCATTTTCTTTCATACTCTTAAACATACTATGATAAGTATTGTTCGGTAATTTTTTTTAAAATGATTATTAGTTTGCGCTTCATCTAAATATCATTTCACCTGAATCTTCATATTTACCTAAATCTTTCCATTGAAGTTTAACCGTTGTTTTGATTATGAAATCTTGAATTTAACTTTACATCATGTTGACAATTTGGACATTATTTGACTTTGGACAAAGTGAAATTTATAAACTTCTAATGTCTATTATTTATCCTATTTTTTTGTCTTCATTTATATAATTGTTATTTGTTCTAATTATCAAGAATCAAGTTGTTATGAATATCTTTGGCCTGAGTGCAAAGATAATATAGTTGATGAATATCTGTAGCCTGTGACACAGATGATATGATTGGTGAATGTCTTTGGCCTAGGACAAAGACGATATTATTGTTGAGTGTCTTTTAAGAAACGTGGTGAAAATTCTCTTTGACATGGGGCAAGGAAGAACCGTTGTTGGCATGATCATGAACAATAATGTTTCAGATAATAAAAGTTGATAGTAATTTTTAAAAAAAAGAGAAGTTAGTAGATATCATAGTCTACATAATTCTACTAATGGATTGCTTATTCCGCTGCAGATATTTGTTGAAGACTTAGTGTTTATTATATTATATCATTCTGTTACAATTGTTCATCTAAAATTTATTGTCTATTTTATTTTATCAAAAATCCATCGCTATTAAAAACTATTGATAATTACCTCATCATTATCTTAGTCATATTATTCTTTATTTGGCTATTTGAGCTCATTTTTTTTATTTTATTCCATTGTTCTTCAACAGAAAATGATAGAGTAGTTGGGTCTAGCCGAAAAATAGGTTGAAAATCCTAGTGACAGTTGTAATAGCTTTCATATGTTGTAAAATAGAGTTCTAATAATAGTGAATATTTAATTGTGTATTATTGAACATTGTATTGTTGTACTTGTACCGTATTGTAATAGTTGTTGTATATTTTGACGACTGAAGTTTAAGTTGTGTAGACCTGAATTTGGGGGCGTCTCACGGACGGTGTATTTTTTTTAGAGAATAGTTAGACCAGCATATATTAGTTGACTTTAGGGGTACTTTTGGAAATAGTCTGTCTGTTAGCAGTACTAGCGGACGCCGCACTCCCTATTCTAATCCCGATCGTTCATTATTAATTTCAATGGATTAGATGATGTATTCCCATTTTTGATCCATGACAAATACTTGCTATGAATCAGTACTCATATGTGTGTGTGTGTGTGTATATATATATATGGCTAAGCCTGACAAAATATGGTTATGGGTTGATTTTAGTTTACAAAATTTAGTTATAGTTCTATTTAAGAACTAAAATCACATTATTTATTTTATTATATGTTGCGTGGATTAGAACCATATTATTATGTGTTCTATATTTTTTCACTTTCTATTTCTAATATTTTATACATTTTCTTTCTCTAAAATCTAATTACACTTTCTCTCTCTAAAATATGATTGCACTTTCTCTCTAAAATCTGATTGCATTTACTCTCTCTAAAATCTTATTATATTTTCTCTCTCTAAAATCTAATTACACTTTCTCCTTCTAAAATATTATTGTACTCTCTTTAAAATTTGATTATATTTTCTCTCTCTAAAATCTTATTACACTTTCATATTTAATTTGTGTAAAATACCAATGGAAGTAAAATTATTGAACATGCATAAATATACTATATCTGTTATAAAATTAAAGATACGTTTTGATTTTTTAGAATTAATTTTCAAAATCTTAAAATTTAAAATTGATATGAAAGTGAATAAATTATTAATATTTTGGGTCATGATTGTTGTACTTGTATATCTCGGATGTTATACCCTTTGTTTTTATTTGGGTTAGTGATCAGTGATGTTTGATTGTATTTTAATACATTTTAACAGTTCACATAATTGTTTTAAGAGTTTTTCTGAATAATTAAGATATAAATATGAGTCTAAACTATTCAGAGAACCTCTTAATATAAAGATGTGAACTGTTAAGATGTATTAAGAGATGAATTGTTAAAATACATTAAAATATAATCAAACACCACAATATTGTTTTGACAAGAAGCTAGTGAGAATGCTGTTTTTGAAAGCAAACAGTCCACATGATTACTTTATATATATATATATATATATATTTCCTCTCCTTTTTTTGATGGATTAGGTTTAGGATTAGGATTAGCCATTCATTTATTTGCTGGTGAGCATTGTTCATTTATCTATATCGTTACTGTACAGTACATCAACTCATGAAGTATCGAATATTAACCATCATTTGGATTTGAAATTAAAATTTGGGTCAAAAGTAGTTTAACTGGTTTGGAACTATTTTTCTCTTTAAAAATATGGTCTCAAACTTTATCCAACTTAAAAGATTAAAAACAGTTAACCAACCCAATTGATTCCAATTAATATGGGTTAACCCAATGATTTAGTAATTAGATTGACAGGCCTATATATGGCATGTCATCTTTATAACCTTACCAATTAAATTGAAATAGCTTAGTAATTTAGTAATTTCTTATTTGGTTTGAGTTCAGACTTCGACACTATATATATATATGTGCTTTACATTCTATGTTTTCAACAACTACTTACAAACTAGCTAAGTTACTACTTAAGATTGATTTATTATTATACATCATGAGATAAATCACATGTACTGCATTATAGTAGTGTGGAACAAACCTAGTTAACATGCTGTAACCAAATGGGCATGCCTTAGTTAAATTTGTATTATTTGGAAATTCAATAAAAAAAAGTCCGGAGGGAATATTAGCTTTTAGGGGAATGAATGAAACAAAAATATATTATAAATTTTGTAAATGACAGTACTCATTTTATAAAACGGGGGAGGAGTTGCTTAATAATCTGATACCGAGCTTAATTTGGGGGAGGATTTGCAATATCGCATATATCCGCACTACAAACAATATATATCTACCACCAAACAACACAATATCGATATATATAGCTAGTTAGAGAGAGAGAGAGTTGCGTGCATATAATAACACCACCACCACCACTACATGAGTATTCACAATGCAATTTGCATCATGTGTGATGGGGTTAGGAAGATTTCATTTGCTTCACTAGTGATCAGGGTGGGAGTGCGAATTGGAGTAAGGTTGCAAATGCTAATCTAACCATGTGATGGAGATAACTCAATCAAAAGACTAATGCAATTTTTGTAGATTTGTATCTTAGTTAAGTAGTGCATTCCAGATAAGGTCCAGGCAATATTCATAAAAAGAAAATTTTATACTCATTTTTTTCCGTACGAGGAAATGACCAATGCTTCGAATTAAAATTAGAGTAAATTTTAGATGACCACCAAGGGTTTACTCATTTCTCACTTGACCATCTATAGTCTAGAAACTTACATTTAAACGCTTGACTTTTTGAGTTAATGTGAAAAAGTGACTTTTTTTATCCAAATTAACTGTACGTACACAAGACTCGCTAATAGAGCGTGAGCTATGGCTATAACGGTCAAATATGGCTAAAAAAAATCAAAAATACCCTCATCATATACATTGTCTTTAAAAGTCCCATTTCCTTGTTTTTCTTCACCCTTAACAGATCCTTAGCAACTGTTTTCTATCTACCAAATATTGGCGTATCATATTCACTAGTATATTACCAACTCCTTAGCTGCTCTTGATCAAGGATATTAATTTCTCATATTCATAACTAATATTAATAATAATTCAAAATTAACAATGACTAAATTTTAAGAAATTAATTTTTGTACATTAATTATTAATTTTATTTTTGAAAATTAAAAATACTATTATTATATAGTAAAATTATTAAATCAATCATCACCACCCAAATAATGTATTTCCAAACAAACAAAATAAAAACGTATTCCGTTTCTGCGCATTCAACATATCACCACACTTGCAAACATATTAATGAGAATATTACAAGCTGTAATATCACAAATGTTTCTATTCCTCATCATGTAGTCATGAATATATCTTCCATATTTCAAGTCCCCAATGTGACTACATGCACGGTGTACAGATGTGATTGTTAACAAATTTGGCTCGAATTTAGACAACATGTCCTCAAATAGCTTAATTGACTCTTCATACAAGCCTGATTGAGAGTAACCACAAATTATAGTATTCAAAGTAACTGTGTCTCTAACCACCACTTCATCAAAAAAAATTTCGAAAAACCTACCAACTTTAAAAACTTAAAGTACATAGGAAGAAGACCATTGCTCACAATTGTATCTACCTTCATCACAGTCTATTCTACAAAACCATGAACTACTTCACCATCGTCAAAGGCATCTAACCCCACCACAAGCAGGTAAAACACTTGACACAGTAACAAAATTCGGTACCATACCCGCCATTCTTAATTGCTGAAATATTTCCAATGCTTCCTTCCAATACCCATTTTGAACTACACCCTGAAATCAAACCATTCCAAGAAACAATATCTCTGTGCGGCATTTCTTCAAACACCTTAAGCACCCTATCCAACTCATTAAATCTTGAAATACATATCCAATCAAAGCATTAGCTCAAAAGGGGTGCTACGTTAGTTTAATGGTTTAAAGAATCAAGTCAGATGAAGTGATAACATATTTATCTTTTGAAAAAAGACTGCAATTCCAAAATATGAACCGAGTGAAACCTATTAGCTAAAGGATGTTCTGTAATCAGTAAACAAACTAAATGCAATTAGAGAAAGTGATACACATATTAATACTAAATAAAATAAAATTTGATTAGCTGACTATGAAGTGAACATTGAAATTGAGAAATGACCATAAAAATGGATGAACATTGTTCAGGAAAAAACTTGTGCACAAACATTGAAGAAGACGATACTTGTAAGAAATCACAGAGCATCAATGAAGAGGAAATCCAGCAACTAAGAGAGAGGAGAAGCAATATTCTCTCTCCAGTGGATTACACAACTAAAACTATTTAAGATGCCACAAAGCAATTTAAAATTGTAAAAGGGACTAATGTAATGGAAATTGGAATGAACTGACGTGTCAAGGTTGCATACAGATCAACAATCGGTTTTAGATTCTTATCTAAGAAGTTTGGTAAAATTTGAGTAGATAAAGAAAATGACGAGCACAGAATTGGAACACATTATTTCTTCAATTGAGGTAGACTGCATATAAACCAAAAAGAAAAGAAAAGAAAACAGTGTCTATAATTTAAAGCAGCATACTTCAAAGTCCACAAAAGACCATCATAAGCATGCTCATCAGGTTTAGCAACCTCTTTGTCTAGGATTGGAACCAAACAAGGAAAGAGCAACAAGTGCACCTTAGAACCAAAACAAAATACATAAGCTAATAAAGCAATTGCAAAAGCATAATAGAAATGCTAGTGTAATAGTGTCATCTAATACTTGTATGACGGGCAAGGGTAGCATTAAGGGGGAATAAACAAGCTTCAGTTTAACATCAAGCACATGAGGATATGCATTCATACAAACACAAATTGTAACCTTGCCCTGTTCTGAATCTATGGTGGTTTTTTACACACCTAGCAGTACCCAAAATACAAATTCACAAAAAAATAAAACACAATTCGAATTAAGTCAATTTCACCCAATTACAAAAATAGGAGAAATAGGCCAAGCAACAAATTCACTTGGAAATCAACTATTTTTGGCTTTTTGGGTATATAACTGAATCTACAAAATCTGTGTGTTAATTTTTAGGAACCAAGTCTGCAAGCACAAGTAAACCACATAACAGAGCCATAACACAGAAAAAAGTCATCATTCATCGTTCAAATCAAGTAAACCCCTTAAAGCACGAACAATTCCACTTAGCTACTAAAGGAACGCTCGATTTAATTAAGCTCAATTGAATGAACCCACACCATCATCATACCATCATCCCCTCAATACACAAATTTCGGCCCCAATTTTACCATCATCATCCCTAAATACCCTAATTCAAGCCCTTCCAAATCATATTAATAATTAAGCCGCCACCGCTACCATCCCCCACTGCTGCAAAATCATATATTCTACATAACCCAGCCTCAATTTCAAACCCCAACAACCAGACTTAAAAGGGAAAAAAAATGTAACCCTAAACCTTTCGAGATGAGCGTATCAGACAAGAGAAGAGGTTTGGTTATTGGCGACGTAAATGGAGAACGACGGGGACGATGTGGATTGGCCTGCAATCGGCGACGACGATGGGAACATCAATCGGAATGAAGGGAGAGGGGAAACAAAGAAGAGAAGGGAGACGTCTACAACTTTTTTTTTTTTTTTTAATCATTTTCAATATATATATGAAGGGCAAATACGTCTTTAATCATTTCAAGTAACGAAGTTAACACGGAAAGCATTTTTTTACATCAACTCAAAAAATTAGGCGTTTAAATATAAATTTCTAGACTATAAGAGCATCTCCAGCAATAGATTTCTAGACTATATTTAGTCTAGGATTTATTTTTTTGTTCCAGCACATGGACTAAATATAGTCCATGACTATATTTGATATCCTCAAAAGACTATATCTATGAATGAGATAGTCCATGGATTATAAATTTATTAATATTTAAATAGAAAAGTAGAAAGATGATAGGACTTTTGTTGAATTTATTAATTATTTTAATCTTTTTATATTATAGTCCATGGGATAGTCCATCTGCTGGAATGATGGAAGACTAAAGGACATTTACTGATGTCATATGGACTAAATATAGTCCATAGAATAGTCCATCTGTTGGAGATGGCCTAAATGATCAAGTGAAAAATGAGTAATACCCCAAGTGATCATCTAAAATTTACCCTTAAAATTATATTCGAAATTAATTAAAATTATATTAATTTTGAATTTAAAATTTGGCCAAATTAATTATAAAAATCAAAATTTAATTTTATATTTGAAAATTCACTTGAAAAGTTGCCAAAAGTAATAAACTCTATCAATTTAAAAGTTGCATTTGAATTTTATTTATTTATAATACATCAAAAAGTACTTTGAGACAATGCTTAGTGTTCAGTCCCATTCTATTTGTCTTTTAAATTTTTGACTTTTTATTTGTCATTTATAAATTTTAAATACTTAATTTTTTATATTATCTTTTATAATTAAAAGTTACTCCTAATTTGTTTCTCTTATCTTTTTAATAAATTTTATGAGGTTAATATTTAAATTTTATACTCAATTTAATTAATTCAACAAAATATTTTCATTCAATCGCCAACATTTTTCTTTAACATAATCACTGGATTGTCATACAAATTGTGTGAATAGCCAATTAATTACATGAGTAATGTTAGAGGTTATAAATTTTTGATCTCAGATGACATGATATTGAATATTTTAATAATAACTAATGACATAACTAATCAAATGAGATTTACTCTACTAATTTTATAATAACACATTATTTAAAATACTTTTTAAAACCAAATATTTGATACGCCTGCCATCGCCTATTACATATGTTTGTACTCCTGGTAGCGACATGCGGTAAGAATAACATACAGAGACTTCTGAGAATGGAAAGAAATTAATGGAAACACTTACTTAAGTAACCTGTGAGCATTCTCTCTCGCGTTTCGAATTATGGGCCCATTAATCGGGACTTACCAAGGTAGGTAGAGGTCACAAGGCCACAGCTAGCCAGCTCCAGTGATGAACACTTGGGCCTTAATTTCTTATTAATTTATATATATATAATGTGTGTGTGTGTATTATTACTATTCTGGAAGGATTAGAAGTTTGGAGCTGCCTTGTGAAATTAAAAACAGTTACTTCCACACGCTTTCTGCTGATTAGTACTTCCTCTATTCTAAATTATATAATAATTATTAATTTTTAAAAATTAATATAAAATATTTTTAAATTAAAATTTAAAATAATTCATTTAAAATTATAAAGTAATAATTTTTTTAATAATTAATATTTTTTAAATAATTTATAATATTTATCATGGTGTTAATTAAAATTTAAAAATCTCTTAAATTAATTTTAAAAATTAAAAATTATCAAATAATATAAAACGGATGGATTATATTTTTTTCTCATACACATTAACATCGGAATTGGGGATTGACAAGGGTAAAATTTTGCCTTATTAGTGATACCAAAGAAACCCTAGCTAGATCTTTCTGCTCCACCAGATGCGTACATGGAGGACAAGGGACCACCATCAATTATGACCATGGCCACAAACGTACAGAAGACACTTTTTCATGCAGACTAGTAGTTTAGTGGATCCCTAGTTCCTTGGTCTCACCCTAATATTAATTAGTACTAGCCGAACATATATCTGATAATTAACCAAAATACCAAACTCCATTCTAAAAAAGAAAAAAGAAGAAAGGAAGAGTACCAAACTCCACTATCTATTATATATCTATATTAAATTTATGCATGTGTATACATGTTTAGCTGTTAATTACCCTCGCTCTCCAATATATACGCCAAACCCTAGCTAATTAATGCGCTTTTCAATGTACGGGTTTTGCTTCTCATCCGTGTCATCGATCATCTGATTACATAGTTGGGAGAGGCAATCAATGCAAAACCAAAGTTTCTTAAAATATAAGACGTGTTTAATTTATATTATCAGTTTCTTCTCAAAATAGTGAATATTGTACATTTGGGTCAAGTAATCCGGCAAAAATTAATTAGGAAGCTGGCCGGTAATTAATTTAGTTGGTTCCTACGATCCAGCTTAGTTAAATTAAAGAGCCCGGAAGTTGAAGTACCGTCCAGCTAGCTGATTCCTTCCGAATACAGACAGGTTTCTTCTAACAGGAACATCGAATGCGACACAATTTTGAGGTAAATACATCATCAAATTTATATTTTACATGCATTGCATTGTAGATGTGATGGATGTTGTATTTGGTAGATATGATGTTATATATATACATGTTAAATCTCTTAATCACATAGACTATAATCTAATGTTATTATACGGTTTGAGCATTATAGCTTATTTCTACTAATATCCACAGCGCAAATCTCAACACTTTTTTTAAAATAAAATAAAAAAAACAACATGAACAGTTAATATAGGACTTGCTTTAATGGAGTTAGTTGATATATATATATATATATATATCGTGATTCACATGAGTTATAACGGACCAAAAATTGAAACCCTAACTCAAAAAAGGATATAAAAAATATAAGTATATAGGTTTTGCGGAAAAGTAATACTAAAATAATTTAGGTACAACAGGTTTCATGTTTTTGTTGCTCGAGGGCTATATAGGAAAAGTGGAAGACAGTTTCTTTGGACATGAAAATATGAGATGGGGGGGACTGATGATCATGAATGTCTGATAAAGTAATATCATTTCAGTGTTAGCATCGGGAAGGGAAACAAATTTCCTAAAATCATACTACTACCTACAATCTTTTCGGGATTCATGCGTACGGCGGGTTAATTGAAGAAGTAACAGACACCCTCTATATATATATATATATATATATATATGCAAATATCTATCTATCTATCTACTACTCTCTTCTTCAAAGTCATACTCGAATTACGTAAAACACATATTCCCCACTTTTTTTGGAATAAAATTTGACTAGGGTAATTTTCATTATTTTCCAGATTAACCAAGTCATCGCCTCCACAAAAGCCTCAGCTTAACTTTCACCAATATTTTATGCAAGTAATTAACATTTGCGCATATATATTCCCAGTATGAAAAAAAAAATTAAACTAGAATGCGTACTATATGTTCGTCCAAAACAAATTTCAAAATAGAATTAAAGCGTATTAATTAATTCTCAAACATTATTTACAGATCAAATTTCAAATAGAAAGCGTATTAATTCTCAAGCGTATTGTATGTCCCAAATGCATCGGTACCTTCAAAGAGATGCCACAAAGTTGCATAGATATTCACACGTTTCAACATAATCCCATCTAATTGCATATACAGAACAACTACAACTTATATCTTCTTCCCTGTTAGGCTGTTACCAATCTTGTAATTAATAGGCCAAGGAAATTACAGGATAGCTAGCTAGAAGAAGAATGCACTTTCTCTTGGATTCATTTACCCCAATTCTGGGGTATAAATTAGTAGCTCTATAAAACTCTTAATCCGCTATATTATAAAAGATGAATTCGCTAGGGGATTTGACATCTAAGTATTACACTATTCCGTCTGTTTCATAAAAAGAGTTCATTTGTATAATTACGCGCAAACTTTACAAAATTTACAAATATAATTTTACGTGTTTAAACCTATATCATTGAGTGTTTAATTTAATATTGATGTCATAATAATAAAATTGTTATAATAAACTTAATAACACTGTCATTTCATCATAACAAATTATTCATTTTTGTGGGATATTATTTTTTGACAACTTCAAGTCTACTTGTGGATCGGAAGGAGTATCACAAACAACAACAAATTAAGGTTTCGATTTGTGTTAACAACTTGCAACCTTATGCACGTACTGCATACCTACATAATATTAGGGGCCTCAAATTTTTACTATAAAAAGTGTGTTAAATGACGTGGTATCAATACATTGTTGGTTAAGTCCGTTATTATTGGTTATGTCATTAAATATATTTTAGCTTATTCAATACTATATTATTTGAGACAAAATTTAAAATCCCTTTCATTATCCATAGTCATATATAGGATTAAAATTATAAGCAGCTAGACGGCTATAACTAAAATATATTTTCAAATGTAGTCTTCATAATTATTAATAGATGCATTTATAACTAATTTACACTAAATCGTAGAAGAGAAGCTTATTTTCTAATTATCGCTAAAAATTGGGTATATATTATAAACATATGAGTACATTTTTCCCCTTTTTGGTGGGAACAAATGGTTAGGGCTATGCATTGGCTCTTATATCTCACAAAAAGACTTATAGATAGCGGACAAGGGTAGAAGAGAGAGAAACATAGAATGCAGTGCACAGTGTCCTTCTGTGTAGTGTGGCGTACAACTAGCCTCTATCCCTCACCCAAAAAGAAAAGAGAAATATACAAGAGACAAGCGTATGTCGTCCTATAATGCCGACTGCCAGCTGATACTAATCTTCTACATTGATTGCAACCTTCCAAGTTCAAAAGCCTCTTTTTCAATTTAAAGATGAGATGTCCCTGTGCATATAGACGATACTATAAAATGACAGTGTGTCCTTAAGTTTATAATTACAATTTTATTACCACATAATCGTTGCTAAATTAAATATTCCACAAATTTCAAACAAAAAAAATATCCTTGAAGTTTGTACCTACAAATTAAATTAAATTTTGTAGGGAGAAGGATATTCACCAAGTTCTGATCAAGTCAAGTTAGGGTTCTGGGTATGTTCTATTAATGAGAGAAGGCGGCCATGGAGGGTCATCATTCCGTTATGGGATACAAAGAATTAATTAAGGGAATTGATATTTTTATACGATTTTTTAATATTTTCATACAGTCGTACGTAAATGTAAAGCTATAGTGACGGAGTTATATGGATAAACTGTCGGATAATTCTGCAGTTCATAAGTTCACCACCATTATCAAAAAATTGTCACCTTCAAGATGGAACAAAGTTTCTACTTCTATCTGTCTAATCTGGCCAGATTTTCTAAACCAATGCCAGTTATCAAACCTATAAGGAAAGACTAAATCAATGAAGAGTTGATTCGTCTCATTTTATCACATAGTTTGTAGAGAATACAAAGTACTAACGGATCCAACCATATATATATATATAGGGGTTCATTTACTGGGAAATGAAAAACATATAACTGTAGAAATGATCCAATAAATAAAATAAAGCTCAGAGTGCAACATGACATGGTTCAGAATTCAGATTATCTGCTAATGGAAGCAAAAAAATCGATCCTTCTATTTAACTACAAAAAGATACTACATATATACACTTGGATGTAAGAAATTACATAAATTTGCACATTATTTTTCAAATGCATTAAACAAGAACAGGTGTTCTAAAGCAGCATTTATCTTCTTTCATGCAAATGTTTTTATCAGGAAACTGGATGGTAACAGAAAAATCTATCACCAAGACCATACTACTTCTAAACATCTTTATATGAAATATGGAGACGGAGAGTGAGAGAAAGAGAGTACTAGTACTCGGTACTTTTTAACATTGAAAGTCGGTGTGCATGGCTGGACAGCCCATTTACCATACAAAACAACACAGTTAATTATTCTCATTGCATCGATGAAATGAGATGATCACATACGCAACCGATTAGTATCAAAATTAATCCTAAACGAGTAAAATGAAAGCAACCAGACAGACAGAGTATCAATTAATGATATTGAACAAACAAATACTCCAAACGAGACTAACATAACATGTCCATACGATATGGTTGCAAAAACAGCTAGCTTATATTATACCTTCAAAGAGAATTAAGCAAAATTCAATCCAAATGTGAACTAAAAACAATAAATAAGTGGCCATACCCTCAATTTCTTCCTTTCTCTAATCCTCTTTCTTTGTAGTACGTCATTGGGTGTCAAATTTTCAATGGTACTATAGCAATAATACTAGTAACACGATGAAGAGAGAAAGAGAAAGTAGAATTATGGGTTTAAGATCTTGGAGGTGGGAAAAATTGCGTACCAGCGATGAAGGAATTCATTGGAATTGGGTAATAAGAAGGGTCAAGATATGCCGTGGATTGCGAAGCACCGGATCTAGAGGTGGTGCTTGCGGCAGCGGAGGTGGCGGTGGTGGTAATGAGGTTAAGTGGTTGAATTCCATCGCTGGCACCGGAGGAGCTCTCTCCGGGCATGAACTGAGTTTCGGGGCCTTGATCATAGAGAATTCCCTTGAACATATGGCCTCCAATCTTGACAGCCGTTTGATAAGCGAATTGGTCATCAGCATCATCGATGGAGCTCACCCTAACGCAACGAAAAACCACAGGTGAATTTACTTCTGCCGGGAAATTTCCCAATTCCAACCCTAAAAACATGCAACAAGTTCAATAAATTAGTTTTGCATTTGCCGATTAGTTTATTTTGAAGGTAATTAATTAGGTACTACTATACTCGACTGATAAGGGAATAAATAAATAAAAAGAGAATAATTTCAAAATAAAAAAACATATATACACACATTTCGACACATACATGAAGGGATAAAAAGAGAACAGTGTCTTCCCTGTCGAACCATTTGTCAGGCTTACTAGAAAACAGTGTTGTAGAAAGGAAAAGAAAGAAGAAAAAAGCTGATGGGTTTAACTGTAGTACTAATTAATATGGAGGTACTGTTTTACTCACTACACGCAAAAGTTTATGGGTTTGTTTTGTTCTTTCACTCTAGATCTCCTCCTTTACAAAAAAGCTAATGAATGTTAGTTATACGCTCCAAAATTTAAGATACGCACTTTATATTTTGGAATGGCGAGAGTTTAAAAGAGCAAGTACCTGAGGACATAGGATGATTAATTTCTCTATGCCTTTTAGGGATACAAGTATTATCTCCTCTATTATGTAGCTGAAGCTGTTGTTGCTGCTGTTGAGGGTGGTGTAAAGCCGTAACTTCTTGTTGCCTCTCGCGCCTTTTAGCGGCGGGAACCCAGGTGCTCTTGACATGAGTTTGGCACTGAAACCCTCGGCTCTTGCAGCAAGTCCTACATCTCATGTGCGTACAATCTTTCTTTGCTTGATTCCCACAATCCTGACAATTTATTATACCTCCACCTCCGCCACTACTACTTCCACCACTTGTCATCATCAGAAAGGAACCCGATCTCTCGTCAGGGACGATGTTAACGCCTGAGCTACGGCTCGTTCCCACTCCTTCAGTTGAGGGATAAAAATTTTGCAGTGGATTATTGTGGCGCTGCTGCTGATGATGATGAATATGGTGGGGGTCTTCTTGTTGTTGCTGCCATAGTTCGAAACCCCGGTAAGGAGGAGGTAAGTCCTGATCATGAGGATTATTTCTGTTGTACAAAAACCAACTTTCTGGGCTAATTTGGTTTGGTGGTATAGGGTGGTTGCCTTGTTGATCTTGGTTGCTGTTTGTTGATGCTCCTCTTCCTCCTAGTGAGAAAAAATCAGCCATTCTTCCACTTTTAAGCCTTGTGTCCGAAACCTCAATTGTGAGTACTGACAACAATCCATAGCATAGAATTAAACCCACAAACTAACTTTGATTGGGGACCCAGACAGACAGACAGATGTATCAAACAGGATTTCTTGACTTTTTAAGTTTCTGGGTTTTGATATTTTGATTTGTACCTGGGGATGTGGGCAAGGAGAGAGAGAGAGAGAGAGAGAGAGAATTTAAGCTTCTTGTTGTTTTCAGTAGGAGTGTATTGGTTTGGGTGTGTGTTGTCAAAAGAGAGTAGTAGTATTTCTTTGAATTGCTAATTTGTCTTGGTAAAGGGGTATGGAGGAGGGGGGTTAATTGCCGCCTTTTGTTTTAGTAGTTTCTTGGTTTCTGGAGGTAAGACTTTTGGAGAGAGAGAATGGAGCATCTCCCTTCAATTGTGTGAGTCTGTTATGAGCCTTAAAGACGCGGAATTACAGCTCTCTGCCACCACGCCGCCATAACTAGAAAAAGCATTCTTCTTCTCTTTTCTCTCTGCTGCTACTGCTTCTTTCTGCAATTAACCAACCACCATTTTAATTCTGAAAACAAGAGGAACTAGCTAAAGCTAAACTAGGCCCCCTCTTCCATCTTTTGCCTGATTCTCTCTCTCGTACACACCGTTTATGGGGGTGATAATAAGTACTATATTAGACCTCTAATTACCAGTCTCGCTCATCATCATCACCACCACTTATTTAACCACTGTTACCTCCCTTTTTTCTGTACAAGCTTTGAGGAAATACTACCTATCCCTATCCCTCTGTCTCTCTCTCTCTCTCTCTCTCTCTCTCTCTATATATATATATATAATATATATATCTTTATCTATATATATAAAAAATATGTCCACCGGGAAAGATCTGATGGTGCAGCGCAATCTCCAAGCAAGTCCAGCGGTGGATCTCCGTGCCACCTGTCACGCACCAGCTTTAGCTCTTTAGTCCTTTGTTGCCGCATAGCCCGCTGCTTTTTCTGTTTTTTCTCCTCCCTTTATCAACTACTAGGACTATATATCTCCTACAAGTTTTTTTGTTGATTATTACTTTATTATTAATTGTGCTTGCTAATCAACATGTAATTATTAAATTTAACCTAAATTAACATTGCTCATTGAGCTTGGCTTGAAAACAAAGGCTTATTTAATTAGTCTTTTTAAAAATAAATTAATTAACTCGATACCCTTTGTTATTTTTAACTTCTTTCTTTTTTACTTTTACATTTTCATTTTTAGAAGGTAATAATTAAGTCAACATTTTTCCATAAATTCATTATGCGCATCTAGTAGTTTCACCGTGAAGTTCTAATTTTTAGTTTCCATCTCATATATGAAGGTAGGTA
This sequence comes from Hedera helix, assembly GCA_947179155.2. Classification (NCBI taxonomy): domain Eukaryota; kingdom Viridiplantae; phylum Streptophyta; class Magnoliopsida; order Apiales; family Araliaceae; genus Hedera; species Hedera helix. The sequence goes on along the minus strand of OX359269.1, from coordinate 49,453,202 downwards.
ATTAACTTTAGGATATATTGGTACTTAACTTTTAAATAGAATTTCTTAAAAGAATTAAAAATAAATCAATTTTATCTTCATATACCCTAAAAAATACTTAAAGAAAGAATTTCTTCCTATGCTGATATATATAATATATATATATATATGTGTGTGTGTGTGTGTCCGCTGATTTTGATTTAAAGTGAGAATAAAATGAAAACATGTTTGAAATGCTAATGTTTAAAATTCAGCACTCATGTGATTTGATTCTTTCACGATCATTACTTTTGTGATCAAAATGCTTTGGTACAATTTTTACTTTTTCGAATGAGCAAGCTCCGGATACTTTCATCACTTATAAAAGTTATCATTATTTATTCACTTTTTATGTAATTTTATTTTCAAAGATTTATATTTGTTAATTAATACATTCTAAATTATAATATTTTTTTAAAATCGAATTGAGGTATTTTTAAACTTAACATTAAGATAATTTATTAAAAATTATAAAATAATAGATTTTACAATGAGTAGTATTTTTAATATAATTTATAATATTTATTATTATATTACCTAAAATTAAAAAATATATATATATTAATTCAAAATATTTTAAATTAACTTTAAAAAGTCAGTAATGATCTTACTTTAAAAGGGAGGAATTACTTAATGGTTGCCCTATCGTGTACATTAATTTTCTTATAATACATTGGACGGGATACATTTGACGTTTTAAATGTCCAATTTTGAATGCGTTCTAATAAGTGAGTTTAAGGGGACCATTTTATTTAACTCTAGATATAGAAAATTGATATTTTTATAAAAAGACAATTTTTATGCAAATTAAGTTAATTAAAAAAGTAAGAAAGAGTATAAATTTTATTCTCAATTTATCCTTAAGTTTTGAGCTTGAAAAGAGAAAAAGAGAATTAATTTGAATCACTACTTTAATATTATGCTAGTAATGTATATTTTAAGATAAATTAGTCTATATAAAAAATTACATATTTAATTTATTAACTTTGCTCATTATTTTGATGATAAAATCTTTTATCAACTCAGTCATTTGTTCGGATACAGATGGAGGATGTCATTACTACAAACCTTTGGGTTTAGAATTGAATATTAGGGTGAATGGTTATATTAATCTTTAGACATGGTGGCTGTGCTACTAACGGGTAAATAAGTATATATACGGCCATACGGGCACACCACCGGCCTGCAATTGATCTCGAGCCCTACGACAGGGACCGTGTTCCGTACTACCCTCTTTATCGGACCCCACCACTTGCATCATTAGGGGCCGGACGCGAAACCATTGAGTTTTTAATCTGACGGTTAAGATTGATGACTCAAAACCTTAAATTTTCAGATACAATTTTCATCAGTGATTTGTGTGCTTGTTATTCTCTGTACCTGTGTTCTACCAATTCCTGTACATAAGATCAGTGATTATCGTAAGTAACCCGTTAAAAATTTAAAGTAATAATAATTCTCAACGAAAATGTTAATCTTTATTATTGTTATATATATGTACCTAAAATTTCTAGTTGTAGTGTGAATGTACGCTACATATAAAATTGAAAGCAACAAAATTAATATCCCCATAAGTAATTTTAATTTTTTAAACAAAATTTATTGCGTTTATTTGTATTTTTCTAGTTGTAGTGTGATTGTACTATCTCCGTTTTAAAAATAAAATAGATAAAAGTCTCATTCTAACTTTGAAAACATTTTTGAAATTATAAAATTAAAATTAATACGAACTATTTTAGTTAAATACAATATTAATTGTTATAAATTATTTAACAAATAATTACATAATTTGCAGTATTCAAACTAAAATAATTTAATCACATTAATTTTAAATTTTAAGATTATGATGATTGACCTCTAAAAGATAAATCAAAGTTTTTTTTTTAAACAAAGGGAGTAATATATATATATATATATATATATATATATATATATATATATATATATATATATATATATATATGTGTTTAGTTATTTTTTCGGCAAGCTTATATATAATTTACTTCAATTAATAATGTGATAAATATTATATTTCTTCATTCTGAAATTATAAAATTATTATTAATATTTATGTTAATTTTAAATTTAAAAATATTTTAATTTAATTTTAAAGAGTTAATAATAATTTTATATTTACAACGATTGAGTACTAATTTCGTGAAACCTTCCTTTAAAAAATGGAAAAGTGTATATACAGAGAAATTCATAGGCGCGTGGTCAATAAGTTTTTCGTGCAGAACGTTTTATCTTTGTCCTACTTCAATTATTTCTAATAGCTAGGATGATTGATTGCATTAATTTTGGATAGCGCATGCATGGTGGCTCATAATCATATCGACAACGACCCCATTCCATAATCTGATTCCTTTGAATCCTTCCTTCCTTCTTACTCGTGTACGTAAAGTCGCTGCAGATAAGAAAAAGTATTTTAGCTTTCCTTCCATAATTTCCTTCTTGTGTTGGCCCTGTTGGATTGTGGAGAAACCTAATTATATATATATTAGGGCTGGCTAGAATACAAATCATAGGAATACAAAGTTTGTTAATTTGTGAAAGTTTTGGTATGAAATTAATTACCTAGTTTGGGCCGGAACTTTGTTGATTTGAAGCCTAAACTTTCAATTAATCGCGTTATAAACCCTAGCATTAACTTGCAATCCCCTACCGAAGCTTACTTTTAAAACAAAATAAAAAATCCTGCTCCATAATAAACTAGTAGTACCTTACTTTGATCAACTAAGTTAGGGTTATGGAGTATATATATACATATACTTTTCTGGAGGAAACATTTCTAGCTTTAATCATTTATATTTATTGATTCTTGATCATAATCACATTTAACCATACTAAGAAGTCCTCAAGTTTACTCTAGTTGTTGCATAACAAAGTTTCATTTTGATTTTTTTTAGTCAAATTATAAAGTTTTAAAATTAATTTAATCTTATTTGATTTTAATTAATATAATATAGTTAATATCGTGAACTATGTAAAAAGTATTACAAAATATAAAATTATAATTTTAAAAACTTGATAAGATCCGAATTCATAGTAATTAATCTAAAAAGGGGTTCAATAAATTAATTGACTTTTTAAAAAATCTTGACCTGTTTAAAATTTTACTCAACTTCCCGAAATGAATTTGTCAAAAATATTTGTGAATATTGTTGCAAATAAAGTTAAGAGATAGTGACAGAGAAAAACAAACAATGAATATGGCTATATATTTTGGTTCGCTATATATACTTTTACCAGGTATATACACTAACTATAGTCCCTAAACTCCTCTTCAGGATTTAAAAAAAATTCTTTGGTAAAAACTCAACTTCTTACATAGGTGGAGAAACCTGTATACAAATCTATATACAGATTCCCTTTTTAGAGCATTAGTATTCTTTCTTCGGCTAGTCTTGAAAATTGATGTTTTTTTCTTTTTTTCATTAACTTAAAATTTTAAACCTATTGTCTTTTTAAGATCTTGATTTTGAAAGAAGAATCGCCCAATTTTTCACACACTAGAAACTAGAAGAATGCTTCTTATATAAACAGATTGACAAAATTTATTTACATAAATGGGTATGTATCAAAACTTAAAAATTAATCACTTTTGGTGAAAAGACTATGTATAAAATTTGATCAACATACATAAGCGTTAATTTAATTCAAGTTATAAATATAATTAATATAATGAGCAACTTGAATTAGCACAACAAATATAAATATAGAAGTGTATGTGCTTTGTACTTGTAGTGTTTAAGATGAATGCATATATAAATATAATGACAATTAATGTTAAACACTAATTAGAAAGTGAGAAAATAACACAAATAATAAATAATTAATTGTATCCTATTTAATTTGTGTGTAAGTGAAAAATATATATGTATATCGTGTGTACATATGTATGTATATCAGCTCATTAAACTCACTTCTATGAAAAATCCACTTTAGAATCTAGTTTAGAGAGAGAGAATTGAGAGCTCGGTAAGTTTTGTGGGAATATTGGCTTTAGGCTAGATTGAGGGAACAAATGAAATGAATAGGGAGGTTTATATAACCGATTAAACTTGGTAAAAATGGAGAGTTGGGATTAATCCATGAAATATGCGATCAAGTGACTAAAAATCTTTCTAGTAAAGTGATTTGTACTATATACAAATTTTGAATTCTTGTGTAACTTTACTTTGCCGGATATTGAGAGAGACAAGGACATTTTGTTTTGATATGTCATATCTTAGCTTTAATTTCTTCTTTTTTTTCCTTCCGCATCAAAAAGTCATTTTAATTTCCTTATCAAGTTACTTCATAACCGGGTTTATGACTCTGTTTCTAAGTTTTAACATGGACCAACAAAAAAAAAAAAAATAGACGAAAAATTTAAGTTTTATGTTTAATTTTTATATTTTTGAGTTTTCTAATAAATAGAAAAGAAAATAAATTGATAGAAATTTGACCATTTTTTCTGTCAAAATTTTTCATCTAAAATTAACATGATTTGGACGGAAAAGAAAATGAGATGAAGTAATATTTTTATAATTCTCATATTATCCTTAACTTATAATATAACAATTTTTTAATTACAATTCATACCCTGAATTAAAATTTCATAATTCTTACTCGCTACAGTTCGAAATCCCAAGGGTAGACGTTAATCTTCATGTGGGTTTCAAACTTCAGTTTGCTGCTGCCTAATGCGTGCGCCTATCACAGGTTGAAGGATTAATTTTCCACATGATTGCTTGGTTTTAAATATGTGTCGGACCCATTATATTAACATGCATGGCATATTACCTATTGGATCATTAAACTGACTAACAATCACTTTAGTAAGTAATTACTTGCCCCTTAGATTTTGCAAATAACCAATCATTGATCATCTTAAAGAGACCGTGTTTGCCAAAATTTGCAGGTCATTTAAATTAGGGGGGTCTGGTGGTACTTAATGTTTTATATAACACACAGGCATATATTATATATTATTCTCAAAATTAACTATATATGTTCCTATTAAAAATATGTATAAGAATATAATTTTAAAATGAAAAGAAAATAATAATTTTTAGAGTACTATTTTTGGGATGAAGTTAAGTAAATATATTTACTATAATAAAAATAATAGACATGAAAATAGTATTTTAAAATAAAATAAAGATGTATAAATATAACATGCATAGGTATAATGTACATGCAACCTATGGATGGAGGAGTATACTACAAATTCGGGTAAAAAAAAATTATCCTAAAAAAAAATCAAATCAAATCTTATCCGAACTAAATGACTTGAATAATTTTATCACAACTCCGATTGATAGAGTTTTTTCTCGAATGACTCTGTTTATGTCTGATATTTAAGATCAAGATTTATTATTATATTTGTTATTATTAATATAAAATTTAAATTTAAAATACCTCAATAAAACTAAAACAAATTCACGTCATAATTTTAAATTTTCTAATTTTATAAATTAATTAGATTCAAAATAAAGTAAAACTTTTATTGTGGATTGTTTTTTTTTTCTTGAAAGTTGTGTAAGTGTAATGGATTATAATACTTGCATACGACAAATTAGATACATTAACGCATACCAGCATAAGAAAAAGACGTAGAAAATGACTAGGAAGTAGAAGGAAAACCTGATAATTTCAGTAGGAAGGAAAGGATGCTATATAGCAAGTATATACTGTTTGGTATGTTACGGAAAATCCATAGGTGCATGGAATAATGTAGCTACTACTGTATTATTCTGTAGCATTTTACTTGAAAGTTGTCTCTCCTGCTACAGCTAATTCATTTATTTAATTTCCCCATTCTTATTAATTACTCCATTCAAAAAAAAAAGAGAGAAGAAGAAAATTTTGTTTATAAAATTTATTAATATTAATTAAGGATATATTTTACTTTTATATATGTTCTTGAAAATAATAAATTATTAGCTTCAAGTGTAGTGTGTGTGATAATAAAACTTTAATGGCGAATTTAAATTACTAATATTAAAAAATAAATTATTTAGTGAAAAAAAATATAAGAAATTGAATTCTTATTCCAAAACTAAGGGACTATTGTTGTCCTATCTCAAATTATATGATATTAAATATAAAATTATAATATAATTAATTTTTACAAGAGATATAAATAATCAAGTTTGTATTTGAACGATCAATTAAATTATATTTAAATATAACACTGAATATACACATAAATGCTAAAGAGAGATCTTGCGAACAAAAAATATAGAAGTTGTAACAATAATATGGTGTGGTGAGGCTGTGATCCTGATCCATGAATGTGTGCGAGTCCCAATAAGTAAGTAATAGTACTGTTTTTAGTTCTCAAGTAGGTACGTACCCATCGCCTTTGTCTTGGTCTTGTGTGTCTGTCATTCTCGAGCCTTGTGTTTGTTCCTGCCAAGGCTGACTACTCCCCAGTCCCCTCCCTTTCCACCTTTGCACTTAGCTACCTAACCTACATAATACTACTAATCTACTATTACTGATATATATGTACGTATACAATAGAATACTCCACACACACACAGATATATATATATAAAAGATAGGGAAAAATAATACTAGTACTCTAGAAAAAGGCTATTCAACTGATTTAGGCTCCAGATTTTGAAAGTCAGGCATGCAATCGATGAATGAGTTAGTTGACATAGGGATTTGTGGGTATATATGACAATACGAAAGATTTTCTTAATGTGTGTTAGGGTACACACTAAACGCGAAAAATAATATATAATATTATTTATTTATGTAGACACATTTAATTTAATGTATAAAAAAATAATATATTAGTGGATCTCATATATTAAATTCAGTGTAACTATATAAAGAAATAATTTTTAGTGAATCCCATCTTCTTTTTTTCATGCTGAGTATCTATTCTTAAGGCACATATTAAGTGGACTCTAATACGAATGCCACAAGTTAATGGATCCGCTTAATAAGTGTCTAAGAATACATAAGAAATAAATTTTATTAAATATTATTTGTTTATATATTTATATTAAATTTAATATATAAAATTTATTAATATATTATTTTTTTATATATTAAATTTAATATAAATATATAAATAAATAATATTATATATTAAATTTTACGCTTTAACATGTATCATTCTAAGAAAATCCCAAGTGAATTTACGACTCAAATGAGGATCCAATAATGCGTACAGGTTTACAGCCTCTCTCTCTCAATTCTATATATATATACATAGTAAATAACTTAACCAGGTGAATGACATGACATGCTGAAATGGGTGATGACTTTTAATTGGCTTAATTTGGATGAATACTATTTTGAATTTTCACTTTTTCAGCCTAGTTTTATCTCATTTAGCACCACTTTATTTAATTCATCGCATATATATAATGAATCAAGTATAATAATGTAATTTTTGTACAGATAAAACTACACTTGAAACATCATTATCATTAATTTATTATATTAAAAATATTATTAATTATAATTATCTACATAAATCACAATAAAAAATTAATCATATAAAATCGTAATATATGTTATTTATCTTAAGCATAATACCTCTTTATTATTCAGAAAATTAATTTATTAATTCTTAATAACATAAATAGTTATTCCAATAAATTAAGAATTAATAAACTTTTATTCCAATAATTTTTAAAGTTTATAAATTTTATAAATCTCTTTTTAAAAAACAACAACAAAGAGTACACACACACACACACACACATATATATATATATGAAAAATGATCTATAATAAATAATTATTATGAATATTATTTTAACAAATTAATTTTATATTGTTCACATAAAATTTAAGGATGCAAAATTATTCAAAATTATATAAAGATCTAAATATACAAAATAATGCAAAATTTTGGCCTAATTTGGTCCATCAATCGATAAAAAATTTGCATCATTTTATATTTTTAAATCTTTAAATAAATAATATAAGAACAATTAATTAAAATAGTGTCTACAATAATTATTTATGTATATATATATAAGAGTTCTTTTAACATATGTTTTAAGGGTACATGTTAAGTACAAAAAATAAAAGATAAAACCTATTAAATATTATTTATTTATGTATTTACACTGAATTCAATATATGAAATCTACTAACATATTATTTTTTTATATATTAAATTCAATATAAATATATAAATAAATATTAAAAAAATCCTCTATATAAAGAGAGAAGTTAATTAGTCTTAAAAATGACAAGACGAGTGAATGATGTGAGAGAAATTAAGATAGTACTCTCCTATATAACATGCATCGTGAAAGATTAGAAAATGAGTCCTTCTGTGCCGACAGGATAATTGGATCGAAAAATTGAATAATTTTAAATTATTATTTATTTTTTTAATTCTCAAAAAAATTATAATATTTATTTTAATTTAAATATTTATAAAATTTAATAATTTAAATATAATTTAAATAATTAAGAGAAGTCAAACATAATACACTGGCCTGGCCTCCATTCCAACCCCACACGCATATAGATAATTAAGCACATTCACTTAATCAATAAATAGCATGCAGAGCAGGGCCGGCAATAGATTTGGAATTGGAATAGAAATCTGGTCACATTTCAGTTGTTTTAGTTACGAATAATACTCTTTAGAGAAAGAGAGAGAGAATTGAAATGTTTTACTACTGTTTAGTAGGTGTTCCAGTTTAATAGTAACTATACTACATCGTCCACCAAACTTCTTACCCCACTTAATTACCTAGGTATATAGGGCCTAGGGACCGACCCCTCCCCCCCTCGCCATAAAATATTAAATTCAAGTTAAAGAGCGAAGGACCAACGAGCTTCTTCTACGTCTTTATTTTATTCTCTCTGAAATATTATACTGTACTTGTTGATCAATTACTCCAAATACGTGACGCCTGTGACTGATCGAACTGCCCCGAGATAATCCTAATTAACTACGACTACAATATTAAATAACGACTATGCCTTGCATGAAACCGCCTCCTTGGTACAAAGTTTCTCGTCCTCTTACAAAATAACTTGTTATACAAAAATGACATAATAATATTATAGTTATACAGCATCAACGACTTATTGTTAAAGTTATGTATGTATAGCTAGCTAGTTAGCTAGGCTAGGTAGGGCAGCAGGCCTCTTAATGTGGTGGTGGTAATTCCCTTATAACTAGGTAATTTTGTTGCGCCAGTAGTAAGCTGACACCCACATCTAACTACTCTCAAATGGCAATGTATCATGCGCAGTCACGTGACCCCGCTACCCTACTTGGCCTCCTTCCTCGCAACCACGGACGCCCTAGCTTTGCTAGTGGTTTTAACTCGCCTTAGGCATGGGATCTAGGTGACTTCATCAGTAGTATAACACAAGTTTCAAAATTTTGTTTCATTAGTCAAATAATCCACACTTTTAAAATATTGGTTTCAGGCCAACTATCATGTACTACTGATAGATAAGCTCCTCAATTTGAATTACCTGGTCCAGCCCAATGTCTTACGCACCAGAGGCCCATGGCCTTGTTAAAGTTGGCAAATGGAATTGACCCACGTCATATTTTAAAAACAGTTTTACTCAATCCTCGGAAGGAAGTGCAACGTCATGCATGAAAGGATTTACTTATTTAATTATTTTACTCTAACCTTTCTTGAGTATGCCATATAGTGGAAAATGCTATATAGCACGATTTATTTATGTCAATTTTTTTTATCGTCAGCTATGTAGATAAATATTATAATAATAACTCTTTCAAACATATATATAATAAATAAACTCCTCTTATAATATTATCCAATTACATGTATTAATATGTTTAACAATTACAATTCAACACACTCTCCAATAAAATATTTATACAAATAAATAAATAAAATCCTTATAACAAATTTTCTAAAAATTGTACAATATGAGAATCTGCAAAAATTAACATCAAGGCTCCCCTATAAAATACCAAGGGTTACAACATGCTTTATAAATTAACCCCAAAATCTTTAAATAAAAGCCGCACGAGTTAAGTTCAAGCTCCTCCCGGTCATTAAACATTAAGAATCATGAGCAAGCAGCAGCCCAAAATAGACTGAACACTACCGTGCGATATCATCCGAAAGGCGAAAGCTCATTTGTCATCTCTTATCCTGTAAATTGAAAATGTTGAACCAGCGTTCAACCCATAATACCTAGGATGTCCCAAAATCTACCCCTATCCTTAGTACAACGATTATGCTTCTCTCAACGGTCTGGTGTATACGGTCTACACATCTGACAAACTTAAATCATAGAAAAATAATCCAATATCAGTGAACTGCTGCCAGATGACGCTCAAGGTTTCCCCTTGATAGAATTTAGGTGTGGGCGACAAATATTACTCCCATCACAATAAGAAGGCAACCCACTTTTGTGCTAAAGAAGAGGCCACCAGGTTGCCTAGTTTGAACAAAGCCGTAGACCCGACTAGAAGTAACAAGAATAAGATCAGTTAGCCCATCACTTGAGAAATCCTCACTGACCAAGGCATGTGTGGACGGTGCAGGAAGATCAGTGGATGTCAATATGCTTCCCCCGGGAGATATCACTACAGCTTCTTGATCTCCTGCAGCAAGGATGAAATCTTGATTATCATGCACACGTAGACCAAGTGCCTTCAGTATGGGCACCACTGTGCCAGCTTCCATCATGCCTGACGGAGATGGGAGATTTGACCAGGTTGTGCCCGTCAAGATCTTCCACTGCCACTGCCAGACAGCTTCAAGGCTGCCGTGAGACTGGGGAGAGTATGCTGTCACCTGAATGAGACGCACCAAAGACTTGAGTTGACAATAACTAAGCACAAGTAACAGTTACCCTAATTTGCCAATACAAGTACCATGCCAAAACACTGAAATTGAATCATTATCAGCATCACTAACCAGAGTTTGGGCCACCAGCCAAAATGTGAGCTTTCTATCCTTTTCAATAGGCACTTGTGAAGACCGAATTTTGTTTGTATATAATGAATAAATCCTAAAACACATGATAAACTATGCAGATACAGATTATACTACCATTTGATGTAAAAAAAAAATAATTTGGTTACATCATAAAGACCTTCGTCACCTTAAATGTTATGATAGATAAAATAAGATAGTGACTTGAGATTAACAGCATATCTCCCCTCGATTTGTTAGGAAGACAAAATCCCCATGGCCTCCCTTCTGATGTCGACGGCCATCATTATGTGGAATAAGAATTAGTGTTGCTATTTCTATGGAACCTGCATCTTGATTCCCACTGAAGATTCTGGAATATTCTCCATGTCGGAATAAATCAAAAGGAGAACGATGACATATAGAAACATTGAAGAGCTGTTCCTGTACTGGCACACCAGAGGTTGCAGCGGCCCAACAAGGTCATAGTACTTCCACTGATCTGCTTACAACAGTCTGCTCAGCGCCTTTCCTACTGAAAACCTACATAAATGGAAGACATACTGGATACATCAGACACTAACTTGTCCAAGCAAAACCATATTAGAAATTTTATTTCTTCCTTCAGTTCTTTCCTCTTCAAGATATCAAATGGTAGATTCCAACAAAAAAAGTTCACTTGAACAATTGGGTGTTAAAAGCTATATGAATATGTTAAATAATATCAACCACGTATATATATACTTTTGTTGCAGCACTTCTAACTAAAACGATATAAACCTTGAATTCTAAGCTATTGAATACATGAAATATATCGACCATGTCTATTATTCTTCATTGTAACCCTTTTCACTAAAAGGAAACAACTTGAACTAGATGAGAGAACTTGAAATCTTGAATGCATAAAAAAGGTGCAGAACTTAGAGGCTCTGTTTCCTGTTTCCAAGCACAGGGGACAGGTAATAATTAACAACACTAGTTAACCCAATTAGTTTAGCTTTTAATCAGAAAATATTGCATAGTTTCAGCTCAGATTGAACTGCTCATTTAGAAGTTAAGGAATCATAAGTCAAAGTATAGAGACATGTCTGACATGGCATAAGTGGAGACCGCTAGACGCAACTGCTATAATTATCGAGGCAGCGAGGAAACAAGAAAAGGGGACCAGTACTTTTGAGATATGTAAACTTTCAAAGCTCCACGGTGCAGATTTCTTACTTAATTGCTTGTACAAAAATAATAAGAGACTAAAAGATCTAAAATATTTCAAGAAAAAGTAATTACCCAGGAGGCAAGGAAACAAGAAAAGGGGACCAGTACTCCTGAGATATGTAAACTTTCAAAGCTACATGGTGCAGTTTTCTTCACTTAATTGCTTGTACAAAAATTATAAGATACTAAGAGATCTAAAATATTTCAATAAACAATGGTCACAAAGACATGGTTCACCTGTACATGATCAAGAACTCCATCCCCGTTAATATCAGCATGGAGGCCACCTTCTTGAAGATGAAGCTGCCGCAATCAAGGTAGTTAATAAAAACCTTAAATTCGTTAGTGCTGACTCAAAAAATAAAATTTTGGACATGCAGTGAAGAAAACATGGTGCCCCACACCAATGCACACAGTTCTTTTCTTTTTCTCTGTTTTTTTTTGGGGACAGCGGGGGTGCCAATGTGCACAAAGTAGGACACCCCATAATGTTAAACAATATCAATATCAGTACAAAAACTATGACATGCCAGTTATCCAATTCACTAGCTGACCTCATATTCATAAAGATTAATTATTTTATTTTTGAAAAGGATCGTCATCAATTATGGTCAAACATCATATCATAAAACTCATATTTAGCAAGATTTCAGAAGAATTATTTTAATAAAGACAAATACTTTTTTTAAAAGAAATGAGTAAAATAGCCAACACAACTATCAGAAAAATTAATTAAAGCTACTATCTGTTGGCAAGATTGTGAATGGTAGGATTAATATATTCTCATGAATTTTGGACACACTGACCTCTACTTTTATTGCCCAAAGTAATCCGTCACTTTATTTTGGTAACTTTATTTTTCTCTCTCCGGGATTAGAAACTAGACAACACCATTGCGTTTGGCATATGTTACGTGGGAGCGCAGAGCACTCTTTATCCATCTTCCCAACTTATATGCTTGTCGAATACCAAAGCCCACTTGTTTTACTATAGTTATTCCTCCATCCCAGTAAATGATTCCTGATTAGAGGTCATATAGCCTGTGAAACATGCAATTCTGTCTGCATGAACTTGGTAATTAACAGATAATTTTGCTGTGGTATTGATTACCATTGAAAGTTGCAAAATTAACAATGCAACTGTCCAGTGATCATTATCCACTTTAAAGCTCACTGAGCAGGAATTCTGGGTAGTGGGGCCCTGCATATAGACATCCTTTGGCGTTATTTGCACAAAGATCCTACTGTAGGTTGTCAAATCAAGCTTTTATAGTTAGTTAATGTCGTTCAAGCTACCCCTTTTTAAATTTATTTATATCACTCATCAAACAATTACATTAAAATTTAAGGGTTGGTTATTTTCTTATCATGCATTATATTTTTCTACCATTAGCATGTATGAAAATTCTAATAAAAGTCTACAACATGCAATGAGCTCATATACAGTGCGTGGGGCTGATGTTTACCTTGCATAGAGTGCATCCAGTTGCCAAATGAACAGCTTCAATGCCTTCCTTTTGACGACCCACAACAACATTAGGAACCCAGTAGAGCTGAGTGTAATTCGTAATTGTAGGAATGTAAGTCAACGGCTGCTTCAACAAAGAAAAAGTGCTTACAACAAGCCATTTTCATAACAAAGTACCCATAGGACATTGAAAACTGATAGTTTGCATCTTATACAAGTAGACAAGAATTTTTGATAATTAATATATAATAAACTATAATCTTTCGCCTCTCAACTTTGGAAAGACAACTACAGAAGAATGCATAGATCATAATCAAGAAACCTCAAATGACAATATAATTAAACCTCGACCAGCAATAACCACAACATAGCATAAAAGGAGTTTACCAACATCAACTTATCTAATACATGACCCGACTTCAATTTAAAATTAGAATCTAAACAACCAAACAATACTAATTGTTTTATGCTACTTTTCATCTTTAATTATTGCAAGAGCTAAACGTAAAGTATAAAGAGTACAAACTGTAAAAAGTTAGAATTACCTCCAAATGCCCACTTATGAGAAAGCATTAGAATGCAGAAACTTTGGTTGAACACGGGCATGATTGGAAAATGAAAGGAAAACCTTGGGCGGGGCCATTTTTGATAGAAGAATTTCTTCATATCCTCCAGCTCTCCAGAAACTCAGGGAGTCTAGGGTTCGATAGCCTTACCCGGATGGAGTTGTTTCTTCTGCAGTAGTCCGAGCTTCGGGTCTGCTGTGTGATGGTGGCCCGGTCGGTAATGATTTAGTATTCCTATTTTTAACTTGAACACCACCTTCTTCATCGCTACTGTCAAGTACTACGAGATATTGCAGTTCTTTCTGGTGTAGCGACGGCATTGATATAGTATTGAGATTGTAAATGCGCGAATCTGTCAACCTAATGGATCGGTAGGGTTTTAATATCTTTAAAATTTACAAATTTTGAAAGTACGATCACTTTTAGACTTTCCCTCTTCTAACCATAAATATACGAAAATAAAAGGCCGAAAATAATTTCTGTTTCGGTACCGGGAAATAAGTCTCCGCATCCACCGACCTAGTCCCCTAATGGCCTAATTGGCTAGTGATGCAAGGACAACACTGTATACATAATAATTAAATATAATATTAAATATTATATTTATTTTAATTATTAAAAAATAAAATTTGATACAAATTTTTATTCTACACCTTATTTTTTTAATTATTAAAATTGGTGTTATATTTGTAAACTTATTCATAATGTAATGTAATTTGTAATATCTATAATCTATATCTGTATATTCTCTCTCTATATATATAATAAATAAAGCAAAATTGTAGTTTAATCCTTTTTTTTAGAAGTGATTTTTCAACTCTCAAATTTAATAATAAATTCTAACTATAAATAAAATTTTATTCAACCCAATATTTTAGAAAAAAAAATCAAATAATAAAATCTAAAACCCTAATTTTTTTTACATAATCTTCTCTCTAATGCCTCAGATTTAGAGTAAGAAATCGAATTTAACCCCGAAATTACATCAAAAACTAATTAAACCACATCAATGGTTCCAAGGTATATGACGATTTTAGGAGGGTTAATAAATCGTATATGCGATTTGGTTTCGGGTTCTGAAATTTACCGCACCGCCAAAATCGCACCGCACCAATAATGTTATATATATATATATATATTGGCCAAAACAACGTCGTTTTAGCCATTTATGAAAATAGAAACTGATTCACTTATGAAAATAGTTCTCTTTGATCATTTCTCGTTTGCTATATTTTTTTTATGTGTAATTAGTAATGCAATATTTGACTATTTAGATTTTTTTTTTGTTGGATTTTGGCAAATTAATGCTTTAGCAAATAGATTCTTATTAGAGACTTGTTTATTGTAGACTTGCTTATTACAAATGAGTGTTTATTGCACACTTAGTTTATTAGATTTTGTATTTTTTGTACCTCCACTTTAACTGTTTATTTTCAAAATTGTAACTTAACACAATTCTCTCTTTATCATAAAAAATATATATTTCAATACATATATGTACAATTAGTTTTGAATTAGAAATCGCACTAAATAAAATCGCACAAATTACAAACAAGTTTCATATGCGGTTTTAAATTTTTCAAACAAACCGCACCTAAATAGTTTTATGTGCGATTTGAGTTTTCAACAACATCAAATCGTATCATACTCTACGCTACTTACGCCAATCTTTTATTCTTTTTTCCGTCTCTTCTCTTTTCCACTCCCACTTCTTTTTTATCTTCCACATATTCTTCTCTTTTATTTTTAATTAGTTTTTTCTGTTTCTTTAATACATTATTTTTATTTTTATTTTTGCTAAATTTTTGGAATGCATGATTTTTAATTTTTCCTTTCAAACATAACATATGTAGCCATGTTTTACTTAATAGGGTGAGAAGATTTATGAATGGTTACATGTTTATTGCGTCAATAAAAAATTGAAAAGTTTTTAAACAATAATTTCGTAAGCCTGAATGTAAGCAATTCATCCGTTTATTTATTTATTTTATTTTATTCTCTTAATATTTAGTTAGTATTTAATTCATTCCAATTTACTTTCCTATATAATGTATTCTACTTTTCCTTTGAGCGAATTTTAATATATGATGAGTAATTAGAAAGGTTTAGAGAAGAAGGAGAAGGATAAAGAAAATATAAAAGTTTTCTTTTTGAAACAATATAACAGTTGATTAAAAGAGTTACTGTTAATGTTGAAAATAAATAATATCAGCTTTACAACTAAACTTTATATAAGTTTTATAATTAATTACATTACTTTTCAATTGACCTTATATATTTAAGTCAATATTTTTTCTTTTTCTTTTTCTATATCTTTTCATAATATAAAGTGATAGTTGTCTCATGACAATATTTAGTAATTAACGTTATATTATAATATTAAGATAATTATTTTACTCCAATTTCTTCTTCTTTTTTTTGTACTTTTATTTGTTATGTGAATCTTATTTTAAAGTGAAAAGGCCTAAAATATAAAAAAATATTGCATGTCCAAAAAAACATTACAAATTATAAAAATAAATTGTTATTTGAATTTTAAAAATTAACTTGAGATATTTCTTAATTTAAAATTATAAATTAATACATCAGTTAATTAATAGTATATTTTTATAATTTATAATTTTTATGCATAATTATATTGTTTATAAAAGAAAATGACTCTATATCAATTTTAAGTTTAGAAATGTCTCATATTATTTTTTAAAAAGTTAATATCAATTTCATATATTGAAACGAAAAAAGTACACGGTGCAAAGTATAAGATGACTAAATTATGTACAATAAATATAAAATACATGAAAAATCTCTTTAAAATTAAAAATAAAGACTATAAAAAAATATTTCAAATGTAACCCGTGCTTCACGAAAAATTATTCCATATTCCTAAAACATGGTAAATAGTATGTTCTTCCCCTTACATGCATGTGAGACTCTCTGCGGTGGAGCCCCATAGGGACTCATATGAGGGGAGGAACAAATTATTCACCATGCTCTAGGAACATATAATAGTTTCTGGTGCTTTACATGGGGTCAATGTGCTAGTCAACTATATAATTAAAAATAAAATTTTAATTTGGTTTCACAATTTTTTGGTTAAGTTTTTCTAATCATATTAACATAAGTTTGATCCAAATTTATATAAATTAAATATTATTTAAATTTTAAAATATTTATATTTTTAATAAGATCTGAAAAAACGAAGATATTTTTTTCCTATTTAAATTAGTATAAATACTATGCAAAATTTATAATAATTAAATATATACTATCCAAATTTATGAAAAAATAATATGTATTAACAAATCTTATGTGGGATAATTTTATTATTGTAAATTTCTTAATATATTAAGATATCAAAAATATCTTTTAACATATCACACGTTTAATTATATTATTATTAGTC
Source organism: Hedera helix (assembly GCA_947179155.2). Lineage (NCBI taxonomy): Eukaryota > Viridiplantae > Streptophyta > Magnoliopsida > Apiales > Araliaceae > Hedera > Hedera helix. Next base: position 49,435,653 of record OX359269.1, on the reverse strand, counting down.
ATAAATTTCACTATTAAACTAATGTACTAAGTTCATTAAAATTTAAAATTTTATCAAATAATCGTATTCATAATGTATGTGATTTTTTTTTTTAAAAACATAATAACTGTAAAATTAATTGAAAAATTATAGTGGTTTAATTACTAGCTAATTTTCATGACTAAATTAAAATTATTAAAACTTGAGTTTCATAGTTCTATTTGAAATAGAATTTCAAAAAAAAATTGTTAACATAAATATTTTTTAAAATTCTAATTAAATATTAACCTATATTTAAATGATTATCTTAACAATTAACATAAGAAATCATTATTCATGTTTTATGTGCTTCACACAAAGTTGGTGAACTTCTATAATTAAAATAACAAACATAGTTTCACCAATTTTTTGTTTAGCTTTTTCTTTCATATTCAAATTAGTATAAAAATTATCTAAATTAAATACTTTCCAAATTTGTAAAAATTGAAGGAAAAAAAAACACCAGCAGGAATGTGTCATTTATTTTTATATCTCTAATAGGAAAAAAGATCTTTTATTTTTTTTTTAATTTTTATATCTACCAATTTTATTATAAACTTTTTCTATCACAATTTTATGTAAGATAATATATTCTAACGAATTTTATACAATATAATTTTATTATTAATTTTTTTTTAAGATAGTGAAAACTCTCTTAATAAATAACGTGATTTGATTATATTAGTATTAGTTGTGAATTTTATTATTAAATTAATATTATAAATAAATTAAATTTATTAAAACTTAAAATTTTATTAAATCACATAATTAATTGTATTAATAATAAATCTAAATTTTAGTAATAGTTTTGAAATAGTTAAAAAAATTATAGTAAATTTATTATTAACTAATTGTCATAACTAAATCAAATTTATTAAAACTTAACATGATTCTAAATTTTAGTAATAGTTTCCTGGTGTTGATTTCTGGTTAAAAGGCCAGAGGCCAGGACTGAAATAACTGATTTACACGGGCCTCCTAAACCATGCCTATAAAAACAACAAGAAGTCTATACCTTTTTTCCTGTACTTTTTCCTTTCCTAGAAGGTTTTTAGTTGCTGGTACACACAGCTATGTCAGTAGATGCATTTGAGGGTTCTTGTCCATCTTTACCATATTAAACCCTTGTACTGGACTCGGTGGTTTTCGAATTCACAGGTGCACAAATGGCTTCAACTGATAACCTCTTCAATACATTCGGACACGGATCTTCCCCAAAGTTAGTATTTGATATGGTAACTGCGCATGTTTGCTTCCCTATGCACTTCTGTGAAATACAAGCCCCCAACAAGATGAAACCAAAATTATGAGACAAAGATATGGAGAGCGTGAGGAAATAATTTAGTGAAAGATGCTAAAACATCAGAAAGTACAGTACCTTTTCTAAGATTGCATATGAGGTAGAAGCATGGCAAGTTCCTTGCTGGAAGGTCCCACAAGTTCCCCATGGAGTTCCAAAGCTCGCAAATTTAATGGAACTAATGGATTGACCAGGGCTACATTGCAGGTGAACTTTTGGCTTGTGAAACTCTTGTGCTTTTCCATAGCTTTCAATTTGCCAATTCTTGATGTTTGGATGGTACTCAGTGACATCAGCACAGACGCTGGTCACTGACCTCTTCACAAGGGAAATTTTAGTGGGATCACCACCTAGTTCTTCAAAGAGTACTAAAGAATTCTGTTTCGGTTTTAACCAAGATCGTGGCACATGATACCTGGAACTTAATATTGTTAGTGACTCAAAGGAATGAAATCTGATGGTTTCTTTATATTTCCTTTTTCTTTTCATTCCTTAAGATTCCAATTTTCATAATCAAACTCAAAGTCATTGTACAATCCATATTAAATTTTCAATGGTAATGGAGTGGAGATTACATCTCAGCTGCTTACCATTGCTGGGTTGGTTGACCACAACCAAGTTGACACTTTGGAGGTCGGAAAGACCCAGAATAACTGCATCCATTGCAATTACCAGCAGCATATGCAGTCCAGTATCTTCCTACACTTTGGCCATTAATCCAAACTTGACCTTTCCCCATACTTTTCATGTCCAAAGCCAGTGGCTCATCTCCTTCAGGTGCATTGAAATAAGCCTGCATAAAATCAAGTCAGTTTACATTCAAAATTGCAGTGGCGCATTTTCACCACATAGCGGAGTTTGCGTTCTCATTCACTATTCTACATTTCTGTATCTTATGTCATGTTAGTGTTCCATACCTTATGCCATGTTAGTGGTTGCTGCTTTTGTGCAATCAAAGAACCTTTCATCCAGTCAACAGAAGAAACACCATTTGGAGAGTCAAGTTTCATGGCTTCTCCCTTCAGCCCTACCTGTTTGAAGATCGACCATGAGGTAATCCTTATTCAAATTAAGAGTCAAAACCGCAATAAGAGGTAAAAATCCCAACCTGGTAGGTCCATTTTTGCCTTGACAAGTCCCACTTGCCTTGGTCAAGACCATGCAGAGCAACTGGACCTGTCACTCCTATCTTCCAAGTTTCAAAATGTCCCCCAATATTCTTCACAAAAACACAGAAGTACAAAATCAGTGAAGTAATTATTTTATCTATGAGATGTGGTACAATTTGAAGTCCCAGATAACTGGATGCCTAGAGTGATGTTTGTGTAGCTTAGAGTCAACATACATCCAATAATCACGGAGGAGCACAAAGTCCATGAAAATTCAGGCATATGCTCACCTAGAGCCCAAACAGTATACACCGATAAGTTTACAATTTATTAAACTTTTAAATGGTCCTCGATACTTTTCCTCAGACTGTCCTTTTGGTTGCTAAGCACACAAAGTAAGATGCAAGTGTTATGGGCCTTATGGCAAAGAATCTTGAACGTCCAATAGTAATAATTGGTTGAACAGACTTGGGCACTCTGATCCTGTAATATAGCAATTCTAGCACAGCTAGTTTAGTGTTGAACCAATATCTCCATCCATTCATTTTCTTATTTACTAGAAATTATCAAAATTTGCAGAACTGCAAGCATGAAAATGGTAGGTACTATGAAGGAGCAACTGACCGGAAGCCCGACAGCCACACTGAGCAATGCAATTTTATTTGTTCCAGCACGGAGATTGACCTTTCCAGTATATAAAAACCTCCTGTTCCCTCTTGTCCCAGAGGCAGAACCTACAATACATGATTAATTTTGCATTATTAAGCAGGTATAAGGGTCATCATTAAGCATGTATAAAAATGATCCATGACAAGTCACCAAGTATCTAGAGAAGTATTTGAAGATATACCTGAAAGCTGTCCATTTATGAACACATGAAGAGCATGCCCCATTGATTGAACTGTGAGAGTAGGGAGTTCCCCACTGTGCAAAAAGGATTCAGATGAGCCGATGTCAACACTGTAAGCACATTGAAAGAAGGAGAGGGTGTGTTATGCCATTTAGGTCGTATTCTGTTTAGCGTATATCTTTGAACGAACAAACCGTAAAGCAATCAGCTGTAATCTTGCTATCAGATACGTAGAAGCAAATCAGCAGGAAGAGGAAATAGAAACATCTAACTAGTATAGTAGAAAGATATCAACTAAGCACTATTCTCACCTAGTTATGTACCACAGATAGTCGCTAGCATCCCTAGTGACATTAATTTGCTCCAAGAGACCAACAGTAGTGAATGTTGAGCTGTCATCCAGAGAAGATAAATCTTCAGTATAAGTCTCCCAGGAGACCATATCAACTTTGCTTGGTAACATTTCCATTTGTGATGTCTGAACTCCAACCTGTAATGGAGGTACAACTCTAAATATAAATCTCAGGGAAAGAGTTTTGACAAATCAGAATAGAGTAACAAAGAATTTTTTTAGTCTAAATATTAACCTCAGGTATCATGTATGCATGCTTCTATATGCGGGTGTGTGCTTATTTATTTTTTAATTTCCATTAAATTCCTATTTTTGTTCTTTTATTTTATCATGGATTGGTGTTTCTCTCTTGTTTTATCTGTTCTATCATTTTATTTTTCTCATTGCCTTTCTATTCTTACGCTTACATATGGATTAATTTTCTGCCTATCCCAACTAGTTTCGAATAAAATGCATTGTTAAGTTATAATAACAGAATCCACTAGTTTATTATGTTCACGTACTTTGGCTGTATTGAAGAATTCGTTCCTGCAGTCAGAAAGGATGCTAATGGACCAAGGAGGCAGATTATAGTGCACATTGTTGAACATCACTCTTGCAGCAGACTTGGTGTCATAATTTGAGAGAAAAGCTGCACAATCTCCAGTTTCTGAAGAAAATACATGAGCCTGAAAAATGCCAACACTCGGTAGAAATTAAATGAAATTTGAGTTTGTCAGAAGCAGAGGTATAAGTTGTATAACAAGAAAGAGGTGAAAACCTGCTGAAGGCTTCCTAAAGAAGTAACAGTAGGGTCTGCTGCAACTAAAGCTTTCTCACACAGCTTAATAGCCCTGTGAAGCTCCTTTAAATGGCCATATTTTGGTTGCCTGATCAGACCTATGAAGGTTAAGTTACTGAATCAATTAGATTTAGCCGGGGCACAAGATTAAAACCTATGTGTGCATGACAAGTAATTGTTCAGCATGCATGAGTATTTTCAGAATCGAAGTCATTTCCTTGGGATGACAGGTGGTGTTATTTATGGATATAGGCTAATGAGTGCTCAAAATCCAAACTGAAGTGTTCGTATGCATCTATTAACGTTCTTAAATTCCAGGGATAATGTATTCCCCTGATCAGAATTATTCAACGATAAAAGCGCTTTAGGAGTTAAGAAAGCGCGCTCACCGTATTCGTCAAGTGGAGCATCATAGTCATAGCTTGTAGTGATAAATGGTCCTCCAGCAGAACGGCCAAAATTGGTACCTCCATGGTACTGTTTAATGTGGTGGACATGGAACTCAGATTTTACTACAAGATTGAAATTATAGTTTATCCAAATCATAGAAATAATGACCAAAAGGAAAGCTACCATGTAGTAATTGAAAAATGATCCTCCCTTTTGAATGAACCGAGCAACTGCAAATGCCAAATCCTGAACTGGTCTATGATGTATTGGGCCTCCAAACTCAGTAAACCTTATCATTTGATAAAAATAACAGGGTAAATGACCGCTTTTAACTGAAAGTTTCAGATGAGTACAGAATCACAAGCACACATACCATCCACTCCAAGCCTCGGTCCAAATAGTGGGTTTGTAGGGTCTGTTGGGGGAGAAAGCATCACAATAGAAGCCATTGCATGTATTTATCTGCAGCAGTGGTAGCAAATAGTTACAAATGATTTTGCTGACAATGAGAAGAAGGTGCTTTGTAACTATAATCCAAACCCTTCCAAACGAGTATTTAAATAAGTATTAGCTGTCTACATCTCTTCAGAAGTGTAATTCATGTCAAAAGACGAATGATCAAATGTTTCGGGAGATAAAATTGATTGACAGGCGTGATATGGTGACCTTAAGAAAAGCAATACCAATCAGTGACAACACGAAAAAGCTACCAATAGAATGTCGTATTTGTTAACCAGGCTAAACAAACAGATGAAAAAAAGCATGTCTGGTGGTAACCAGTGTAGGAGTGCTCACCACTGGATCCGGGGCATCCTCTTCCTTGCACATCACCCAGGGGACCCCAGTATCCATTCCCACAGCTAGCTTTGCAGCCCAAGTCATGTATTCATGCCCCGCAGCTCCAAGTTTTTTACCTTGTGGTCCATACTCGTTCTCAATCTGCACGCTAGGCTTTGTCAGTGACATCACAATAAGAAAATGCGGTTTTAATATCAACAGCCATATATTTTTTTGTAATTAAGTAATCAGTGTAAGCAAGTGTGTTACACAATAATTATCAAAAAAAAGTGTGGTACTTGCTCAAAATTAAAAGTAATTACATACAGACTAAAAGTTGAAATGCTAAAACACTTGAACTCCAACCTGAGATAGTATAATGGGGCCTCCTTGAGATTCGTACATATTTTCACTCTTCATTAGAGTGACAATTTTTTCAGTGAACAATTTCATAGCCGTCTGCAACACAATGCAATCAAATAAATACATTAACAAAATATTTGAAGCTATGTTTGGCAAGCCAAATTTTAACTCGTGCTTTTAATTTCAATTTCAAAGCTTGCTTTGAGTTGTCAAGCATAGCGTAACTGTACTTTTGCTACTCAAGAAATATGTTTGCCGAGTAATTTGTGAAAAGATTAACAGAAAGTTGGGAATTGTAACCTTAAATGGCTCATTATCTGTTCTGAAGCTGATTCCTGGAACATACTTCAGCCAAACTGGAAATCCTCTGCACGTATTACAAAAATAAAATAAACATATTACATCAACTTTAAGAAACAACTCCATCAACATGCATGTAGAGAGAGAGAGAGAGAGGAAGATCTTGAGAGGGGGGGGGGGGGGGGGGGGGGGGGGAGAGAACAGAGATGGAGTACCCAAAATTCCACTCTGCACAAACATAAGGCCCAATGCGAAGATGAACATAGAGTCCTGCTTTCTTCACTGTCTTTAAGAACCTAACCAGATCGTATCTCCCCTCAAAATTATACTGGAACAATAGGAAAAACAGTATTTAATTGGAAAGCAAAAACAGAGTATCATTATGTATAGACAAAAGATACAAAGAAAGTAAAGTACATTGCCAGGAGAGGGCTCGTGAACGTTCCAAAATACGTAGGTCTCAATTACATCAAGGCCTCCTTCTTTAGCCATGTGTATTAAATCTTCCCACATCTACACACATTTCAGTCCATTGAAAGAAAAATTACATTTTCCCGATAAAATTTAAGATAAACAAAAAATCAAAGAAGTGGAGATGATTTGGAGTACCTCAGGGGTGCTTCTTGGGTAATGTATGGAACCAGAGATGAGGATTCTTCTTTGACCATTGATGACAATGGCCTTCCTATCATAGGTCACGCTACATTGAATCAACTCTGAGCTCAGATACAAAACCCAGCAGAACATGAACAAGAACTTGAAAACTGAGTTGGTTCCCATGATTTTCCCTCTTAGTGCGTATTTCTCTCTCTAAAGATTGCTTCTTGTATGCATATAGTAAATCTTTCTGGGTGGAGGGAAATTTGAAAGAAAAACTCCAATTGTGAATTCTAAGAGAAAGAGAGACTCTTGATTGTGGTTTAGTTGGAGAATGGGTGAGCATAAAAAGAGTCCATTCTTCTCCGGACGGTAACTCTCTGAGGTTTGCGACTGAGATCAGCAATTTACTTCTTACATATATATAGATAGAGAGAATCACATGCAGCTATCAAGCACAGATGTCGAGGATAGAGAGTGATCAGTGGGTTAGTGGTGAGTTCAATAGTATTCCCAAAAGGATATGTGGAAAATAACTTGCTTACGGAAAAAAGAAAAAACACGACAGTTATATAGTACTTAAAATAAGCTTTACACTGTTCTTAAGGTGCTATTAATCATACTAATCGACAAAGATTAATGTAATCCCCTATGTTTTCGGTTCTTTACCGTTGTAGCAGTTATTATTGGTGTTTATCTCTATAAATTAAAAAACATTAAAAAAGTCTTGCTTGTGATATTTGATATGGTAAGAATAAATTTAATGTTGCCTTAATTATATATTAAATATTGCTAAAAATATTATTAAATATATATTTATTTATTACATTATGATTTTTATTTTGATAATATCAACAATATAACTACTTTTTTATAATATCGACACTATTACTATTTTTATTTTTCTTGTCATTAATCCATACTATCAAATATACTCTTTTGTAAATTAGTAATTTTATTAATGAATAAATTTGTATCCAAAGTCTTATTTTAACTCATTTTTCGGTGAGGATTTCTAACACGGGCATGAAACTTAAGAACTCGTCAAGAAATCCTTGACATAATAGTCTTTTGGGCATGACCCTAGCCGCCACTCCTTTATTATCTAACAAAAAGAAATTTTGAGGTGGAATTATACATGAAAAGTATGTAAATATTTATATTAATAAAAATTGAGTATGATTAATTTGAGTATTTAAGAATTAAAATTTCTTATAGGTGACTGTAGTCTGTATGATTCAAAAAAATTAATTGAAATTTTTTAGGATTAATCTATATCTATATTATATAGGGAGAGTAGGGTCTTTGATTTTTTTTGGTGTTCTCGTTTTATAATCTTAATTATATTCTCCTCCTGTAACTAAAAAAATTACAATATTCTTTCCAAAACAAAAGGCACATATAAAAGGATCAGAGAAATTGAAGGTCAGGATATCCGTTCCATTTGTTGCTCTTTTGTCTCGGAGAAGTGCCTTTTGAATTTCCCCCAGACGTACCACTTTGATCAGTGCCCACTTCCATTCCATGCGAACTCCTTTTCTTTTCTGTTTGCGAATATATATATTGATCAAGAAATAATGTAAAATTTGTGTTATTTATGGCATATATATGTAGCTCATTATTTTAGTATAAGAATGTAGAAATATTACAACAAAAAAAACACACTAACTAAATTAAAAATAAGAGATGGTGGTACGATCGTATATTTTTAATTAGGTATGCTATTAGTATATATATATATATATATATATATATAGCTGTGGGGAAATAAATTGAAGATATTGACTTCATAAATAGTGTCTCCATCCTCTTCAGTTATTTCACATTCTCCATTTTGTATTACTCCATTAACCAAAACGAGGACTAACTACCATGCACGGCGGCCTTATGATCATCCAGATGGACATAATTACTAACTAGGTTTGATTAAGTTCAGTGTAATGGCTATTTATACAGGTTGGTTCTGGAGAATGCTCTTTAACTTTTGTACTCTTTTTGTCTTTTTTAATACATATTTTAATTTAGCCAAAAAAAAAGAGTTAAAACCATTTGGCCTGTGTATACGTACTTAATTTGATCCACCGGATCGAGGTCCTACTTAGTTCTAACAAATCAAAGCCAAAAAATCATACACACATGTCCTCCTTAATTAAAGAATTAATGAACGAGAAACAAAAACTGCGTTCAAGAAAGCTAGAAGCTAGTACTTCTTACTCTCTCTATATATACAATTATACATACACACACACACACACATACATACATATATATATGGAGTATTTTAAAAAGGTCTTGGCCAATTTTGATTGATTTTTGCATTGATCGAAAAAAATAATATTGGAGTGCATGAGAGTGAGGTTGTGTTTGATAAAACTGAATGTTAAAATCTGAGTAGTTTAAATATCTGAATAATATAGAGCATCTGAATAAAATTGTATCTGAATAAAAAAATATTATTTAATAATTAATTTTTTCAAAATATCTTAATAACAATATTTTACCATTTTATCTTCACTCTGTGTCTTAATCTCCACTTCACCAAAAATCCCAAAACGAAAGCCCCATCTCAACAAACTACCCCCGCATACCCCCTCCTTTAGATTCCATGCGGGGGTTTTAAGATGGTGGAGTTCATCAACAGACCCAGCAGAAAAATAACAAACCCAAAACCTAATTCGACTTCGGTAAACAATTTCTCAGACCTCCAAATAGTAAAAATTATGTGTTGCAGACTTGCAGTAAATTGAAATAATAAAATGGGCTAACCCAGCTATGAAGATACCTGGAGTGAGAAACATCGTAGATTTGTCCTTTAATGGGCATCAACAAGGGTTTGTTTGGATCAGAACCATTGTAAACCCTCAATTCCTCCTCTGTAACCTCACCTAATTGGACCGGTTTGCGGAGAACGAAGTCGTTGGAGCGTTTGACGGCCATGTAGTCATCGATGGCGACGAACGTCCTGCACACCATTTTGTAGACAACCACCATTAGAGCCATAATCGTGAAAAATGCCGCTGGAGATAAGCCAGTGATGAAGGAGTTGGAGAGGGTTTTTTTGTCCAAAAATTAGCAAGTTTGTTCAGATGCTCCTCTGAATCCTTTATATTTAATTTTCTATCTCAACCATTTAAAGTCATTCAGAGAAAAAAAAATTATCAAATAATTTATGTCCCTAACCGAATCAAAGGTACCTCTATTAAGAGATAATCAGAGGTAAGCAGACACACTCTGAGTAAGGCTAACCAAATTAAATTTCGTGAATATAAGTAAAGTTAATTAAATAAAATAATATTGTTATACATAATGAGAAATTTATCCTTATATTAAGTATCAACACATATAAATATAGGAGATTAAAGTTATTAAAAAAAGACATATATATTATTAAATCACTTTCAATTTTAATTCAGCATGAAATTAATCGAAACTCCTAAATAAAATGTGATGTTTCAACAACATATTTATAATCTTGTATATTATCAGCGACTTAACAAAAACACAAGACAAATGATGGTTTGTTATCGCTAGACTTTTTCATTTATAATGAATCATTAATTAATTATACTTTACAACATTATTTTATAAATTATTTTTTCCTAAAATTCTTTTATCATTCTAGCAATTCTTTTACGAGTGACAGAACAAGAATGGAATGAATAAATAAATAGAATGAAAAATAGTGTATTAGATGATTATTTTAAAGGATAAATTATTAAAAATTTATTTTATCTCTTTGATTTTTATTCAATGTGAGTAGGGTGAGATCAAATTTATTCTAATAGAATAGATATATATTATAATTTTACCATTATATTAAATTACTTATTTCTACTAACAATCAAACATATATTTAAAATAATTTTATTCATTTTTTTATTCATTCGATCCGGACACAACAAAATAATGGAATGATGGTGGTTATGATACCGGCGGAGGTGGTGGGGGAGGGACCCACATGAGAAAGCGCGGTGCATGTGCCGTCACTTAATTCTAGCGACCCAACACGGTGGCCGAACCTTTCGCATTCAATCATTCGCTAATTTTTCTCCCTCCCCTTCTTCTTCTTCCCGTTATATACCTTTTTGACTCTCTGTGCATGTGTATTATCCTAATTCCGTTAGCGTCGGTGGATTAGTCATTAGTGAAGTGAGAGCCTGGTGGGATTCCAATTTTACCGTTTAAGTATAATAATAATAACGACACTTTGTGTTACATGAACATGTAAGAATCACTTGAATGATCTTTTTACATGTTTAAGTAATCCAAACTACACCTTTTTTTTTTTTTTTGATAACGTGGTATCTCAATCGCAGTCAGACTAAGTCTCTTCATTTCGGATCAGGCTTTGCACACAAGTTTTGCCTAAGACATAGCTTTACCTTTAAACGTGTGACCCGTGACCCCGTTACCTATTAAGACATAAATATTATTGCAAATGAGACTCAAACTCAGGACGTCCGGATTTACGGCTCGTCACAGGACTAAGCTTAAACCACTGCATCAATAGCCGGAGTTAACTACACTTTCGTCTGCTTGCTCATGCAATTTCATGTTTTTCATTAATGATCAATTAGCGACAAATTATTAATGTTGTGTGTCTGTACTTATGAATATTATTATTATTAGGTGAAATGTATTAATTAAATAGGAAAATGTTCATTAATCAATTACTAAGGTAGGTAGCATCAACAAGGATCGATACATTTCCGCTCCATTACTTAATTATTTCAAATTTATTTATTTTATCATAAATTAGACAAACGACACATAACAAATTAAAATTTCATGGGTGGGTCAGATATTTTAACGAATTTCCATATATATCAAACCATCACCATGATATGTAGAATTTCTCATATAGAATCTCGTTCGTTCAGAACTTGAAAGCATTCTTGTGCAAGTGATAAATTGACCTCAAGCCAATATTGCAACAATTGAAATTGAATACACTTGCATTTTCTTGAACATAAACTAATTAATCATGAAGCACTCGAATTAATGAAGTACATACAACACCTAAAATAACGAATTCTGAGAATTAATCATCTTAAATAATTAACCAGCCGGTTACATAAACAAAGCTTGCCAAACGATAGTCAATTCATTTGGGGCTTTCACGCCTGCATAATTATCATGTATTCTTTTTCTTCATTTTAATTAATGCTCATTCATTTAAATATAAAATATGATTTTCTAGCCCATGATAGACTCCTAAACTTTGGGGGTCCTTTTATGCTTCCCCTCCATCGTTTTGTTCTAGATGCTTGTCCCTTATTGCTTATACAAAATTATGGCGGTACCTTCATCAGTTCATCTCTGTAATCATTATATCTTAACTACTTTTTATACTATGAACCCTATCTATAATAAATAGATGATCTAAACTAAGCGTTGCATGTTGATATGTACGTGTTTGGATATATTAATTATGAAAATATTAATTATAGTTGTTCGAGTTTTGATAAGTCTAACACTTTAAATTAACTAATATCCTGACACACGTCGTGTGTGTACAATGAATAATAAAATGATGGATAAATAAGTAAGGAGAGAGAAAATGAAAGTAGCTGCTCCTATCTTTTATAAATTTGAAAACTAATTTTTTATTATAAAATTGTTAACACAAAAAATAACCATCAATTCTTCTCCCGCTTTATAATATCGATGTAGATAGACGTAGATATAGATGTGTTCACTGCATGGAGCATGTAGAATCATCCAAAATCTTATCATTTTAAGAGTACGAACTAGCTTATGATATTGAAGCTGCATACCCGTTCCAATCTGTTGCTTAAAACATTTAAAAAGAAACGCGAACATTGACTCCCTCCATTTTAAAATACATGAAAACTTATTTTTTTTCAATTTGCGTAGCATTATACTGTTATACAAATTTGATAGCTTACGGGCAACGGCGAAGCCACGTTGGAGCTTGTGGGGTCAATTGACCCTACTGATTTTTTGTTTGTTTTATAATATATGACAAAATTTAAAAATTTTAAATATTATATACAAATTGACCTCACTGAAATTTTGTAAAATTTCTAATATATGGGATCAAATTAAAAATTTATAGTTTTCTCACTTAAATTTCAATCTCATATCATTCTTACCTCCTCTGTATATCATATATGTATATTCATATAATCTTCTTAAACTAATTAATAATTAATTTTATATTATTTTGTGAAGGAATTAATTATTTATAAACAGTTTGTTTTTAGAAAAATCTATTAGGAGTCAATAGAATATATATATACATGCATATAAATATATATATATATATAGTTAACAATTATTATATTATCATTGTAATCAAATATATGTTATATATATATAATTTGAAAGTATAAAATTATTTAAAAAAATTGGTTCGAAGACGCTGCCCCCGAACCCCCATAAAATTATTTATAACCACAAAATTTTTGACCCGACTGAGTTGGAAGTCTGACTTCGCCACTGGGTACGGGTTAGTTTGTATAATTTTTTTTTATAAATGTTTAATAATTTAGTTTAGCATATTCTACTACAATTGATTCGTGACTAATAAAATTGACTTAGAAAATTGAATCTTGAATCACGTCTTGCATTATTTGATCAAGTAATAATTTCAATCTAATATCTAAAAAATAGAATATAGGTAGTCTAATATCATATAACAAAGTCATGCCATATATACATGTATCTAGAATTCTGTAACATCAATGTCTTGAATAGCTTAAGCTAGGAGGGGCCTGTAAAATTTTATTAGTGAGATAGTAGCTTATCAAAAAAAAATTTCTGTTGGTAGAAATCGGTAGCCAATTGATCTATACAATTAATATATATATATATATATATATATATATATATATATATATATAATACTTATTTCAATATTAATTGTATGGTGATTACCTAGAACTATGTAATATCAATGTCTTGAATAACTTGAGTTGGGAGGGGCCTGTAAAGCACTTTATTAGTGGAATAATTGCTGATCAATTCTTCCTCTGTTGATAAAAATCACTGATCAATTGGCATTTCGGTGGCCATCCCACAAATATATACATAATACTTATTTCAATATTAATGGTATAGTGATTATCTAGTGTTTTGGGATGCTTGTCATAAAACTCTATAACATCAATATTTTGAATAGCTTGAGCTGGGAAGGCATTAATGTATTGAATAGCTTGAGCTGATAGTGCCTGTTAAACAGTACTTTGTTAGTGAGATAATAACTAATCAATTATTCATTTGTTGGTAGAAACCGAGAACATGTTAAATAGTATTTTATTAGTGGGATAGTAACTAATCAATTATTCCTTTATTGGTAGAAACCAATAGCCAATTGGCATTTAGGTGCCCGTCCTACAATTAGTAGTATCCATATTATACTATATATATAATTAAGCAACTTAATGATTTTTCAAAAGAAATTTTTTTTTTGGGAGAATGAGAGTTTAGGAAAGATTAAGCAATGTAATGACTCTTTGAAAGAAGAGTTTTATGGGAGAATAAGAGTTTGAAAAGAAACGACTCTACGACATTAGAATTCAAATTGGGTTATAACCAATCAAAATAATTGAATTTGAAAGGGTCTCTTACGTTATTATATATTACTATTGATTTGAAATGAGAAAGTATTATAATTGTGAATTGGTGATGCCATCATATCAAGTAAGAAAGACCACATTAAAACCATTGGATTTAATTAAGCTAATTATGACATGGGACCATAAGACTTGGCTCAAGTTATGTCAATTCTGTATGATTAAAAGATAGGGTTCTTGTGACGCCCCCAAATCTAGGCCTACATAGCCCAATTTGAGACGTCATAAAATACATAAACTTTAATACAAATAGTACATAGGACAGAAATGCAAAACTCAATAATACACAACTAAGTCTTCACTATTATTTCCACACTATATTCAACATGTGAAGACTACAATAGCTATCACTTGGAACGTCACTCCATTCCCCCGCTAGACCCGGCTACTCTCTCTTTTTCTGAAAAACAATGGAACAAAAGAAAGGGTGAGCTCAAATAGCCCAGTAAGAAATATCATGACTAAGATAACGACAAATAAATTATCATTAGCCTTCAACAGATGAGTTCTTAATTGAATATAATAGACAATAAGCTTTGTATCAATAATAGCAGCGGAATGAGCAATTTATTAGAAGAATAATGCAGACTATATTGTCCACTCAATTCTCTTTTAAGGAAAAACATCATCAACTTTTATCATCTTAAACACCGCTGGTCATGATAATATAAATTTTCAGTTCCTGATTTTAATCATGCCAGTCAATAGTTCATCTTTGCATTACGAGCCAAAGATATTCAAATATAACCCAACGGTAATGATTATACCAGTTTTCAGCCTTTGGTCATAATCATACCAACAACAGTTCATCTTTGCCCCAGGCCAAAGAGAATATTCACCACGTGCCCTAAAAGGCACAATAAATATATCGCCTTTATCCTATCAACTGTGCCCCAGGCCACAGATATTCACAACAACATGGTTCTTGATGATTAGAATAACAACCGTGATATAGATGATGAATCAGAAGAAACAGTATGATCAATAAATATCGAAAGTTTATGACTTTACTTTGTGCAGATTCAAATAATGTCCAAATTGCCAACATGATGTGGACTAAAATTCAAGAATGATATTTAAGATCCACAGTTCAGAATAACAGTTAAGGTTCAATAGAAAGATTTAGAAAAATAGGAAGGTTCAGTTGAAATGATATTAGATGAAGCGCAAACTATTAAAGAATATATAATCATTTCAGGAAACTTTACCAACAAGAGACAAATAAGAAATGAATACGACGAGTAATTCACCAAACATGCAGTAGTCCGCGTAGTCAGGTTATTCTCAGAGATTAATAAAGAAAGAATACGAAAGGTTATTCACCAACAGGCAATAATCCGCGCCGTAAGGTTATTCCCACAATTTAATACATGAAAATAAATACGAAAGGTTATTCACCAACATGCGATAATCCGCGCCGTAAGGTTATTCCCACAATTTAATACATGGAAATAAATGGCACATCTTATGAGTAAGAAAGAAACGATATTATTTTCGAGAATTAAATATTGATATACCCTTACCATAGTAAGTTTGAATAATGGAAGATGAAAAAGATGGTATCCCTTACCTTAACACGTGACTAAATATGAACTCGTACACTTACAGATCTTTACAAATACTCAAGATGACTTTAACACACTCAAAGAGAACTTATACAAAGAAATATTTGGAGAGTGAAAGAAAGAATAAGCAAGGAAGTTTTTATGAAAAATCCTTAAGTTAAGGTCTCTATTTATAGCAAAAATCTTATCATCACCAAGATTTCCTAATTTAATCCAAACCGTATATTTCAAGATAATGTTTAATTCATACCACTCATTTTATCTTTCAAGATTTCCTTAATCTAAATCATTCATTTAAATATCATCTTTTAATCTATACCATTCAATTTACTTTATATATAAAACAACTAACTTTAAATAAATCAATTAACTTTATATATAAAAACAAACAACTTTATATAATTTATCATAATAAAAACAAATAACTTTATATAATTTATCATAATAAAAACAAATAACTTTATCAATTCAATTATTCAACAATAATTCACAATTATTCATTATTATAGTTAATTGTTGTAAATGCAGTGTAGTTGGCTTTTCGAGTTAGATAAACAGGAAAATCAACTAATAATAGAATACAACAGTTTAATCAATATCATAAAAGAGATAACAAAAATGCTAAAAATAGATAAGAAAATAACACGTTACTGTGTAGTGACAATTATTGATTCAGTAATGTGAATTATTGTGCATATGCTACTGTGACAATTATCAACTCAATAATATGAATTATTATGCATGTGACAATTATTGGTTCAATAAAGTCAATATAGTACAATAACCACTTTATCAGTTTAATAATATGAACACTATGTAATACCGTGTGCTACTGTGTAATACCGTGTGCTACTGTGCAATACCGTATGTTACTATTCCTTTACCACCAGATATTTTAACAGTTCAAGATGATTATACCGTTGACTATATTTATTTAAAAAGGTTACGTATGTCGCTTTCTATATCCGACAATAAGTCGTTGTGGGGGTCCACCATTATTTTGTTATTTCGGCGCCGTCGTACGAATTGAATATTCCCCGACAAAACGAATATTCTCCGACCAAACGAATATTGTCCGACATAATAAAATTTACACATAACATCCTTAACTTTTAACCTTATTAATTTAACCACCTACTATTTCAGGAAAAAAAATATATATATATGAAGAAAATTAAATTTTGTATTTCATAAAATTCGGGGTCTTACAACCTCCCCTCCTTATGAAATTTCGTCCCCGAAATTGACGTACCTGGCATTTCGAAGAGATAAGGATACGTAGATTTCATCTCAGATTCTAACTCCCAGGTCATTTCCTCAGTATCTTGGTTTCTCCATAAAACCTTAACTTGAGGTATAACCTTTGAGCGTAGGATATGCTCCTTCTTATCTAAGATCTTGACAGGTACCTCCTCGTACGTTAAATCATCGGCTATAACGTCCGGTTCTAACTCAATGATGTGGTTTGGGTCCTTCACATATTTACGTAACATAGATATGTGAAAAACGTTATGGATGCGAGACATACTTGGTGGTAAGGCTAGTCTGTAGGCTACGGTTCCTACTTGATCGAGAATTTCAAATGGGCCAATAAATCGAGGGTTGAGTTTTCCTCTCTTTCCGAATCTCGTAACTCCTTTCCATGGAGAAACACGTAAGAATACATGATCTCCGACGTTGAATCTCTCATCTCTCCGATGAAGATCAGCATAATTCTTTTGTCGTTCTTGTGCGGTCTGTATTCGCTGTCGGATCATTTGGATCTTTTCTGTTGTCAAGCATACCAACTCGGGTAATACCGTGTGCTACTGTGTAATACCGTATGTTACTATTCCTTTACCACCAGATATTTTAACAGTTCAAGATGATTATACCGTTGACTATATTTATTTAAAAAGGTTACGTATGTCGCTTTCTATATTCGACAATAAGTCGTTGTGGGGGTCCACCGTTATTTTGTTATTTCGGCGCCGTCGTACGAATCGAATATTCCCCGACAAAACGAATATTCTCCGACCAAACGAATATTGTCCGACATAATAAAATTTACACATAACATCCTTAACTTTTAACCTTATTAATTTAACCACCTAATATTTCAGGAAAAAAAATATATATATATATATATATGAAGAAAATTAAATTTTGTATTTCATAAAATTCGGGGTCTTACAGTTCTTTACATAAGTATACAACAATTAATAAAAAATTACAAGAATCGTGCACTAACAAAATAATTACAAAAAGAGTGCAACAATAATAAACCAATTAAATCATTATCCCTTAAATTAAGAAAAACTATAATTACCATATTTACTCCTCTCCTTCATCTCCCCACGCCGGCACCTCTTCTCCCCGCCTTCTCCTTTCTCCCCCCGCCTCCTCCCGCCTTCACCCCTCCTCCCCCCGACCACCACTGTGACGCCCCCAAATCTGGGCCCACACAGCCCAAACTTGAGTCGTCAAAAAACTACAACAAAATTTTTACAACAAAGCACAACGTACTACAATACAGTGTATAATAATACACAACTAAGTCTTCACTATTATTGCCACACTATTTTACAAAACGTGAAGACTATGATAACTATTCCTCGGACCCTCACTCCATTCCCCGGCTAGACCCTGTTATGTTTTCATTTCCTATTGAAAAACAATGGAACAAAAGAAAGGGTGAGCTCAAATAGCCCAGTAAGAAATATCATGACTAAGATAATGACGAATAAATTATCATTAGCCTTCAACAGTTGAGTTCTTGATAGAATACAATAGAATACAAGGTTTATATCAAAAACTGCAGTTAAATTCTTAAACAATGTTCAGATCAATAATAACAGCGGAATGAGCAATCTATTAGAAGAATAATGTAGATTATAATGTCCACTCGCTTCTCTTTTTCGTAAAAACATCATCAACTTTTATCATCTGAAATACCATTAGTCATGATAATAAAAATCCACAGTTCCTGATCATAATCATGCAAATCAACAGTTCATCTTTGCACTACGGGCCAAAGATATTTAATATAGCACCAACGGTCATGATTATACCAGATTCAGCCTTTGGTCATAATCATACCAATCAACAGTTCATCTTTGCACTACGGGCCAAAGAGAACATTCACCACGTGCCATAAAAGATACCGAACAGATGTATCGCCTTTAACCTAATATATCGCCTTTAACCTATCATCTGTTCAACAAATATATCACATCTGTGCCCCCGGCCACAGATATTCACAACAGCTTGATTTTTGGATGATTAGAATGATATAAATGATGAACAGAAGAAATAGGATAACAATAAGTATCGGAAGTTTACTTTGTACAGATTCAAATAATGTCCAAATTGTCAACATGATGTGGAGTGAAATTTAAAAATGATATTCAAGATCCACAGTTCAGAATAACGGTTACAGTTCAATAGAAAGGTTAACGTAAATAGGAAGGTTCAGTTGAAATAATGAAGTTCAACTATTGTGGAACATATAATATTTTCAGGAATTATAGAAGCAATAGTTCCATAATAAATTTCGATTTAGGAGTATGAAAGAAAATAATATCCCTTACCGTAGCAGGTTTGATTAACAAAAGGTGAAGGAAATTAATACAAAGGGTTATTCACCAACAGGCGGCAATCTGCTCCGTAAGGTTATTTCCACAATTTAATAGAATTTGAGTACAAAGAGTTATTCACCAAACAGGCGGCAATCCGCTCCGTAAGGTTATTCTCAGAGATTAATAATGAATGAATACGAAAGGTTATTCACCAACAGGCGGCAATCCGCTCCGTAAGGTTATTCCCACAATTTAATACATGGAAATAAAAGGCCGTCTTATGAGTAAGGAAGAAACAATATTATTATCGAGAATCAAATAATGATAATCCCTTACCATAGTACGTTTGAATAATGGAAGATGAAAAAGATGGTATCCCTTACCGTAGTAAGTTTTAATAATAGAATATGAAAGAAGATGACATTCCTTACCATAGTAAGTTTAAATAATAGAATATGAAAGAAGATGATATTCCTTACCGTAGTAAGTTTGAACAATAGAATATGAAAGAAGATGATATTCCTTACCGTAGTAAGTTTGAACAATAGAATATGAAAGAAGATGATATTCCTTACCGTAGTAAGTTTGAACAATAGAATATGAAAGAAGATGATATTTCTTACCGTAGTAAGTTTGAACAATAGAATATGAAAGAAGATGATATTCCTTACCGTAGTAAGTTTGAACAATAGAATATGAAAGAAGATGATATTCCTTACCTTGATATTGTGAAACAAGTTTATAGCCGAACAAATCCTTCCTTGTTTGTAGCAGTAAGGAATCTGACTTTTGAGTCTTCTAGAGTTTTTTAAAATCTCTTTATGCTTTTAAAATAATGTTACTCTCGGAAAGATAGACGGCATAGACTCAAGAATCACTCAATTCGGAGTTAATATGAATGAGTTATGAATTTTCAAAACTAAGACTGAAAATAGTGACGAAAATCAGAATAGGTTACGGTTTTTAGTATTTTAAGGCATGAAGATGATTTCAGATGATTTTTCTTCCTTCTTCAAAGTTGTAGAGGACGAAAAACTGAAGAGACATGCTTTTAATTCATTAAATTCTGACAAATAATGAATTTACTACGATTTTTCGAAAGAGTTACTGTACATAAGAAAATTCCACTCGGGAATTCAAAGAAGAATGCAAAAGATTTCAAAACTAGGAATGACTTAAGAACACTTAGAGAGAACTTACACAAAGAAGTATTTAGAGAGAGAAAGAAAGAACAAGTAAGGAAGTTTATGAAAAATCCTTAAGTTAAGGCTTCTATTTATAGCCAAAAAATCTTATCATTCCTTTAATCTAAACCATTCATTTCATCTTTTAAGATTTCTTTAATCTAAACCATTCATTTAAAGATCATCTTTTAATCTATACCATCCATTTCAAATTTTATATTATCTTTAATCTACACCATTCATTTCATATCACCTAACTTTATATTATAAACAAATCAATTCAATTATTCAACAATAATTCACACTTTAATCTATACCATTCATTTCATATCACCTAACTTTATATTATAAACAAATAACTTTATCAATTCAATCATTCAACAATAATTCACACTTTAATCTACACCATTCATTTCATATCACCTAATAATCACCTAACTTTATATTATAAACAAATAACTTTATCAATTCAATTATTATAAATACAGTATAGTTAGCTCTTAGATATTAAGTCAATAAATTAATGAAATACAACTGTTTAAATAACATCATAATAGAGATAACAATAATGTAAAAGAAAGCATACGTTACTGTGTAATGACAATTATTGATTCAATAATGTGAATTACTGTGCATATGTTACTGTGACAATTATTAAATCAATAATACAAAATACTGTGTAACAACAATTATTGAATTGATAATATAAAATATTATACAGTGACAATTATCGATGAAATGATGCGTAACAGTTACGGTGTCAATTATCAGACCAATAATATGAGACACTATGCAATACCGTGTGTTACTGTAGAGTACCGTGTGCTACAGAAAATACCATAAACTACCGTATGCTACTATTCTTTTATCACTGGTATTTTAACAGTTCCGTTGACTATTTTTATTTAAAAAGGTTATTTCTGTCGTTTTCTATATCCGACAAATATTCCGTTGTGGGGGTCCACCAATAATTTGTTATTTCGGCGCCGTCGTACGGCACGAATATTCTCCGACCAAACGAATATTCCCCGACAAAGTGAATATTGTCCGACAAAATATAATTTGCACATAACATCCTTAACTTTTAACTTTATCAATTTAACTACTTACTGTTTCATGAAAAAATATATATGAAGAAAAATTAAATTTTATATTTCATAAAATTCGGGGTCTTACAACCACCCCCACCCCAGCCCCTCCGATCGCCCCCTGCCCCCGTCCCTCCTCCCCTTCCTCTCCCCACCCCCGCACCTCATCCCCCTATCCCCGCCCCTCATCCCCCTGACTCCGCCCCTCCTCCTCTCCTCGTGGTGGCTCTAGATCTGATCGTGGTGGCGTTAGTTCTGGTGGTGGTGGTGCCAGATCTGCTGGATGTTATGTGTTCTTGGTGTTTAGTGTGTGTGTTTGACCACAAAAGCTAAAGTGGTTACCTCCGTATTAAGGTTTAGTTACCACCGGCAACAACGACACAAGTAAATATAGGTAACCAAACAATAGTACGAAGGTAACCAATTCATGAATGTGCAGTAACTACGGCTCAGTACATAAATTCATCCTGGTGACCAATTAAAGACTGCACAAGTAAACCTAAGTAACCAAATACTATTATTGAGGTAACAAATTTCTGATAATTTATTTTTTCGTGTAGTAATTCTAGGTGACCAGACACTAGTATGGAGTTAACCAATTCCTGAATGTGTAGTAACTAGTTTTGATTACCTTTGTATTAAAGGTTGGTTACCTCTGTATTAATGTTTGGTTACCTTTGTACTAAGGGTTAGTTACCTTGTATTAAACTTTGGTTACCTTTGTATTAAAGGTTTGTTACCTTTTGTATTAAGATTTTGTTACCTTTGTATTACAGGGTTGGTTACCTTTATATGGAGGATGCAAGAGGATGGGAGGCGGGGAGGGGTGAGGGAGAAGGCAGGCGGGGAAGGCGTACAGATGAGGGAGGCGGGGATGGGGAAGGGGGGATGGAGGCGGGCGGGAGCGGGAGGGGGAGGGGGGACAGAGGAGGGAGACGGGGAGGGGGAAGGAGGAGGCAGGCTGGAGGGGGAGGGAGGAGGTAGGCGGGAGGGGGGCAGGCGGGGGAGGGAGAACTGGAGGAGGGGGAGGGGGAGGGGGAGGGAGGAGGCAAGCGGGGGAGGGGGAGGGGGGCAGGCGGGGGATGAGGGAGGAGAGAGAAAGCTGGAGGCGGGGGAGGGGGGAGGGGCAGGCTGGGGAGGAGGGAGGGGAGATAGGGATGTAGTGTTTTTTTTTTCTGGTACATAGAGAAAGATGAGATGTATTAATTTGTGCAATTGATTTTTAAAATTTTGAATTTTAAAATCATCCAACTAAATTAAATGGATAAGAATGTACTAATTTTTTAAATATATTTTTAAAAAGTACTCTTTTTGTAAATATTTTTAAGATGTATTTTTTCTGTAATTATTTTTTAAAATGTACTATAATCTGTCATTTACCCTAAAAGATAAGGAGACCCAAATTTGTTAGGCTGCCGAAAAAAGAACCTAATTTGGCCCAACTGCGGCTACAGATGGGTTGGCCTATTTCTTTTTCCAAGTTTCACTTGGTGGAGTTTAGTGTTGATTAACGAATTAACCCGCGAGGCCATTACTCTCTATTATTTGCAACTCAAATTCAAAAAAAAATAACGGTCTTCTAAACTTCAATTCCCGTTGAGGGAAGAACGCATATACACAATTCACAAATGCATATGCCTAGACGTTCCAAATCGCGCTCTTCTTGTATTTCCCGATTCATTATCCGCCCACATTTTCTTTAAAATTGCACAAAATATAGCTATGGATACAACACTAGAGAAACGAAAATGAGGAAGATGATAAATATAGAAAGAGAAAGGAAAATCAAGAAGGGTGGGTATCTACATCTATAAAAGCAGGGGACAACACATTCTCACCACCCGACGAGTACTTGATTCCATTATCCAAAATTCCGATATAAAGCCGACTGACACGATCCTTGAGATCGGACCCGGCACCGGAAATCTCACTCTCGGGCTTCTTGAAGTTGCCAAACATGTCGTTGCTGTAGAAATAGACAAGCCTATGATTGAGATTCTCAATAAGCGTGTTGTCGAACATGGATTTGAAGACAAGTTAACTGTAAGATAAACTCAGTCGCTTGTATGCTGTTTGATGAAATGTCTCAAAGAAACTTTTTTTTACTGATTCTGTATTGCGCGTTGCAGGTTATTTGTAAGGATGCGTTGAAGATAGAGTTTCCGGCATTTGATCTTGTTGTGGCGAACATTCCTAATGGAATTTATTGGCTAAGTTAGTGTTTGGGGCAAGCACATTTCGTAGTGCAACTCTTCTGCTTCAGAAAGAGTTTGCGAGGAGACTGTTGGCTAATCCTGGTGACTCAGATTATAATCCTCTGGCAGTAAATGTGAAGTTGGTGTCTGAAGTGAAGTTTGTCATGGACGTAAGCAAAAGGGATTTTATGCCTCGTCCAAAAGTTGACTCATCCGTGGTTAAAATTAATCTCAAAGATGAGATTCCTGACGTAGATCTTGATGAATGGGGTGCTTTCACGAGAACATGCTTTAGTAAGAAGAACGAGACATTGGGTGCAACATTTAAGCGGAAGAAGAAGGTTATGGAGCTATATAAATTGTTTGAAGGGAAAGGCTCCAATGAAGAGAACTCTGTCGAGTACTGCAATTATGACTGCTGTGATGATGGGAATAAAGAGGAGGAAGTGGTGAGTGATGAAGGAGACTGATTCGTTCTCTGGGTTGGAATCAAGATTGAGCATTTTCAATGACAAAATCATCGTGGTTCTAAAATCAGGTGGATTTGAAGATAAGAGGCCTTCAAAGCTGTCTAATGAGGAGTTACTGAAACTGCTTTTAATCAAGGTGGAATACACTTTCATGACCAAGCAAAGCAAAACCAAGGGATGTAAACATAGTTGTTAACAATTTAGCTTTTGATGCTTCTTACATTTAATTGTATTACTAAATATTGTGTCAATTATTTGTTACCCTATGATAATACGGACAGAGAGTTGCATAAACAATAATCATGCATCACATATTATCTAGTCAGTTTTCAGTTGTATTACTCATAAAGTCTATTTGGCTCAGTTTAATTTCCTTTGTTTGTTTTCTCTCTTTTATGTATTACACGTGATGAATCTCAAAGTTTATTAATATAGAGTATTATCACTCGCAGTCATAAGGGAAGATTATAAATGTACTCTATATTATGAAATTTTACTCCTTCAGGGTTGCATCCTACATGCATATTTTTAATGTGAGGAGGGGATCTTACAAAATAAAAAAATCATTTGTGAAAATATGTTCTCCTAATCCAACTACTAAGAAACACATAGGTGACGTGATATAACTTAGGAAGTAATTTCCAAAACAATTTTGGTCTGAGAAATTACGTAGATAAATTTGATATCTGAGACAATGAACGGTAATAATAATTTTACTTTTATTTAATTAGGAAATTAATATTTCTACAAGTAAAAATAATTGTTCCACAAGTTCCCTAATAGATGGATCCCACACCCATGCATGAGAGATTTTGTAAAAATATCAAATTTTATTTGTGAAACTATCGATTTCCTTTAATTATTTTCCAAAATTCCATTTTCTTCTTAACATTTTAGTTATTTGATGATTTCCATAGCAATGCACGATGGCTGAAAAATTTACTTTTTAACCTTCCAAAGCGCTTGCAAGATCACTTTGCATTTATTGCTAGGGCTGAGCAATAAACTGAATTTGGCCTCAAAATCGAACAAAAAATCGACCAAACTGCACTAACGATTGCGACGTATATGACAGTTTTAGGAAGGTTGATAAATCGCATCTGCGATTTGATTTTGGCTTCTAAACCAAACCGCACCACACTAATAATGTCTAAAACGACATCGTTTTTGTTTGGTTATTATTTTGCTGATATAAATGATGTAGTTTATTCTGCAGATTTAGTTTCTAAATTCATCCCTGACCATGAGAAGTGGCTGCTCGAGCAGGCATCATGAGCATATATATTGGATCATGAGTATTATTCATTATTAGATATGAGCATTCTGAGTGTTGAAATAAATAAACCTATGCTTTCTTTGAAAACAAATCCTCAACCTATCTGTGGGATTTTCAAATCCCCTAGTGTATGTCACATAAATAATTCATGAAAATTAATTTATTTTCAAAATTGTAACGTAACAAATCTCTTTTTTTCTTTTCATGAAAAAATTATTTTTCAGTAAGTATATATTTAATTGATTTTGAAATTGAAATTGTACCGCATATTTTAAAACCGTGCAACACTAATCACAAGTAATTTTATGTGCGATTTAATATACGGTTTGAATTTCTAACCGCACCATACTCTAGCTATTTACTACCACTATGCTATTAAAGAAGGCAAACAATAAAAAATATGGAACCCACACGTCGTCGTTTCATGGTTACAGAAGTACACTATTTTCAAAAGAAAAAAATAGAAGTATACTATTGAGTACCAGAGAAAGCCATCGCTCCACTGCGAGAAAAAATGGGTTTCGGAGCCCTAAGATCAATCATTCGACCCATATCCAGAACCCTATTATCAGGCCGTACCACATCTGCTTTCTCTCTGGCAACATTTCCGTCGCCCGCATCTCAGGCTTCGATTCTGGGGCCTCGACTCAGTATCGGCTCACTTCGCCACAATAATCCATGGAGTCCGGCATGAAATGCCTTCTTACACAGTTTAACAGACACGGTTCCCAAAGCGAAGACCCGTTGATAAGCCCAGCAGAAAAAGGGCCTATCTGAGACCTCAAGGTTACTTCTTATTTCAGTTTTATACCATGTGCAAGTATATAACTAGGGTTTTAGCTGTGCAGTCATTAGTGGTGAATGTATCATAACTAGTTTTCATTTGGATTCTCATTTTTATACTCATGATTTATGGTTTTCAAATTTAAAATAAAATTGTGGACCAAACATGCAATTAGGATTTTAGGGGTTTAACGCATCAAAGAGTAATGTTTGGATGCATCTTTTTTTACACATCGTTGCTAAAGGATGAGTTCAAAATATGGGAAAAGAATGCAGCCATGTTGGATAAGGAGAAAACACTTTCTCAAAATTGGCAAATGCCCCAGAGTAATGCTAGAGGTCTCAAATTTTTGGTCTCAGATGACATGACATTGAATATTTTAATGATAATTTATCTCATAGCCAATCATATGAGATTTATCTAACCAATGATATATCTAAAAAATTGAGACTCTTAGCATCACCCAACAAGATCTCACTTTAATTTTGCATTAGTTGTATGATTTTTTATACAATAGTTGCAATTACACTACCATGGTTATGTAGGACCGAATGCTTGTGTTAAATATGTGCCTGATCAACCAATACTTTTGAACCAACCTAATGAGGGAAGTGTCAAACAAAGGAACGAGAAAAAGCGGATGAAACAGAAGCATACATTTATAATGGTGAGTGTGTATTCTTAAGCATTTATTTTCCTTCTGCTTGTTGCTTTTACATTATTATACCCAATTTGGTGTACTGTTTTGATTTGATTATCAGAGACACAAGTTTTGCAATTTTTGAATTTTTAGGATGAGTAGTGATTCGTATCCTGCGATCTGAGTGACATAAGCCCCTCTCCTTCTGTTTTGCTTCTGATTTTGTCAACTCAATCCAAGTCAAGGTTTTGACTTGGACTAATTACGCCTGGTTCAAATCTTCATGAATTCATTGCTTTAGACTGGGTACATTGAAATTGGCCCTACAGCTATGTATAAAGTGTCATCACACTGATAACTCTTCCAGTTATTGTTCCATCGCCTTTTTTGATTTGATGTTGTGGAGGGCCTTCCTTTGTCTTAGAAAGTTACCTCTAGTTTATTGTATGAATTTTTCATTTAGAAAATTAATTCCTTAAATAAAATTTTCTAGATGTTCTTTGCAAATGCTCTTTACTCTTCTGTTGATAAACATTGGGCATGTGGTTTTGTTAACGACAGTATGACACCAGACCTTTTTCTGGATCATCATCATCAATCCCTTTTTTGTAAATAATATGTTTAAGGTTTCCAATGGGGAATTAAGGATGTTCAACAAAGATTCTCCTCTACAAGATCAGTAATAAAACACATACTTTGTTAAAATATCAATAATACATTAACTGAGACCTAATCTACTATTGAGGGTGGATTATAGGATTGTAGTTTATGGCCAGTTGGCCACATCTAGTTCTTCATATATTTTCTTAAAATCTAAACTGAAGTTATTTGACCTAGTGCTCCTTGGAGCACCTCATTAGAAATTTAGCACACTTCTTTTACCGATCCAGATATAAACTCTGCAGTTCTTCTAGGGATCCACCATTATAGTGATGACAAAAATCAAAGTAGTGTGAAAAGGTCTGGTGGATAAAAAATGGTGCTGTTTTGGCTATTTATCTTCACAATAGTGATTGTCGTATGTTAATGATCCAAAAGAAGTTGTTGTGTGGAGACATTTATCTACGAAATGATGAATGATGTTCACATGAGATCAAAATTAGGGGAGATCTGGAGTCCAAATTCAGAAATAATCAAGATTGTAATTCTTCACAAACAAGCTCTTAGTGAAAGAAGGTCAAGATACAGACCTATTAAAAAAAGGGAGAAGTTAAAGATGCAGCAAGATTGCACATTTAGAAAGTGCGTTTTCCCAAATTTGACAAAGTTTAATGCTTTTGCATATTGATATTTGACTAAGTTATTGGATATTAATGATTTCTGCAATTTTTCCAACCTCCACATGTTTACAGATTTGAATATCTTCAGCACTAATGTACCATGAAATTTGACTATGGTTCCATCTCTTTCAACAAAAGTTTTTCAGGAAAAACAACCTGCATTTTTTTCGCATTCAAAAATGACTTGCGTATCTGGAAAACGGCAAGTCCTGTCATGGAGCCTTGAAACAAACAGCCGAAGATGTAGAAAATGTTTTCAGGAAAATATATTCCTTGAAACATATGGAGCCTTATTGATTGGAGAGTCAGCGAGTAAAAATGCCATTTAGATTTTCTTTATCCGTATGTATTTTTCATATTGCATTCATTTCCTTAACCTACGGGCTAGTTGTAACCTTTTTTGGGTGATTTTGCTTGAGTGCCTAGTTGAGGTAGCTTTTGAGGCTCTTTTGTATAGGGTGAGGACCGTGACGTCGTGTAGGTTGGGTGCATTGCCTTATATCTCCCCCAAGTGTTTTGCATACATTTTGTGTACTTGAGTTTGCTCGCTCCCTTTTGGCGCTTTAGTTCTAACATTCAGATATCATTTGTATTAATTTTGGTTGTAATGCTTTTCCTTTCATCTGAATTGGTTTTGGTTACAGACGGAGAAAAGGAAATGTAAAGCTCAGGTGCAAGACGCAAAACAGAAGAAAATCATTAAAAGGGTAGAGCGTAAGATGGCTGCAGTTGCAAGGGTTAGAGCATGGGCTCAAAGACTAGCGGAGCTGCAGCAGCTTGAGGGGAAGAAGGCGTCCACTGCCTAATATGCCCCGAATAATCTGATCGCTGAGCCGAGCCCCTGTTTTTTCCTTCCCCCTTTTCCTTATTGGTGTAAGCACATGTAATTCCTATGCAAACCCAAAGGCATTTTTGCTCCCTTCATCTTTTCTACTGTTAACTATTACTTGCTCTGTTTTATGCCCAAGACAAAGCCCAGTTTAGCCAAGCAATATTACCGTAGACCTACTACAAGTTGAAGTGCGCTTGTCAATTTTATTTAATTTTTGTTTGTGTACACTTGTCTAAATGTATACGATGCAAATTTTAATATTCGGAAAAAATAATCAAGGTAAAAGTAAAGAGTCTCGTTTTCTAAATTGCCGCGATATTTAAACTCAAAGCCCAGGTACTAGTATTGGAGTCCAACTACAAAGCGGGCTTTGCCATGGGCATTTTGGAGGGGGTATTGTTTTAGTGATATTTAAGCACAAGGGTATTTTAATTTCAATTCCAATATGCGGAAGAAATGTGGGTTTTTTTGGTTGATCAGAGTTGTAAGAGTAAAGCTATGTACAGATTCAGCTATGTAAATTTGCAATGTACTTCTCATTTGATTGCATAAGATTTCAGCCCCCCATTTGTTTATGTGTGGGTATATTTTTCGGCAGTCGGCCCATTTGTTAGGTTTGGTCATTTCTCCTGTTATATTTTTAGCCCATTCCTAGAGATTGGAAGCAGTGGGATTTAAAATAACCATTGACGCAAAACTAATTAAACCCGATACAAGCAATTGATCCAATGGCTAGCTCACTAGGATTCAAAACTCACCTTAAATGTAAACATTACCCCGTGTGTCCCAAAATAGGAGTCCCATTATAGCTGCTTGAATCATGTAATAATACGAATTTGATTGTAATGAGTTCGGGTACTATACAAGTAATTGAAATGTGCGTACCACCAAATGGTATATATAACATTATTGATTGCATTGATGGGGTAGAGGTCCATGTGCCCAACATGGAATGGAACCACCACACATGTTCTATCATTACAGAAATAATGACTGTGACTCTTTTCAAGAGATGGTGACAATATATTAAACAAAGTTTGTATCCCCCATTAACACCACTTGCATTCAATCTTCCATCAAAAGGACAACGACAACGGAACCAACTCTATAACACTCCTCCAACTACTATTACATAATATACAAGAATCTTTACGAAGATTGCACACACACACATATAGATGTATGTGTGTGTATTTACATAGTTGTGATTGGCCTTGAGAATATTTCAGAGATACAGAAAAATCCTTAGGGAGGGTTAACAGGGACATGTCAATGGGGTATGCCCTGATTGCGATATGATGTTGATCTTAATGACCCACCTGATGGGCCGCCTATCTAACTTCCATTGTATTGTAGTAGCTGCTAACAAGGTCAATAATGTTGTTGCACCATTGGCATGATAGTGATGGGCAGCTTCCTCTTCATTTTCACAGTTGGGAATGTCACTATTTCGTCGGCCTCCACTACCCATCTGCTTAGATAGGAGAAGTAGGATTAATTGTCACTTCTGGCTTATTTTAAGCAGCTTAATTAATAAGTTAGAATAATTATGTTTGGCACAACTTTTTGATTGAGCAAAAAAGGTGTTGTACTCATCTTATAGCTTATTTGAAATAAACTGAAAGAACACTACTTTTCAGTTTACTATTTAAAATAAGCCATAAGTTGTTCCAAATAAGAAGAATATATATTTAGATTAATGTTCATTAGGAGGAGGATTTTTTTTGTCCCTTTTATTTTCTTTCCCAAACATTGTGTTAGTTTAACTACGCCAATACTCAGTTTCTTAATTATTGCAAATAGAATGTCATTCAAATAACGTGGAGTAAAGTTATACAGAGATAGAATTACAGTTTATCACAGTTGTTGTATAAGGTAAATTTTACCTGTATGTTGTAACAAAATGATGAAGGAAAATAGAGATTTCAAGCCTCGAAAGTTCTAAACCAGGACACAGCCTCTGGCCACCACCAAATGGTGTAAAGGTATTGCTGTTATTGACACCACCTCCAGTTTTCTGCCGACACAAACAATACGAATGAAGCACAACCATATCCATATATATATTATAGCTGCATTTGCAGCTTATGGAATAATAATACAGGATTTACTAAGAAATGTTTGTGTATAATACCTCCCATCTCCACGGATTGAATTGATACGGATTTTCATAATTTTCAGCATCCATGTGAACAGAACTAAAGGATGCCATGACACACCAATCTTTGGGGATCAAGTAACCTGCCATAACTCATTAAAAACCAATTAGAAAAAAAATGTAATCATTGATGATTGCACGTTGTAATGCAGCTTTTCAGAATAAATTATTTCATTTAGAAAACAATGTCAAGGCAAATTAGTTTGCATAAGCATTAACTGATTAATACTTGAAAGGGGGCCGGACTTCATCAATTATTTTGTTAGAAAAAGAAAAAGAAAAAGCATTATCAACGGCATTTGTGTGCCGAATAAGATGTGCGCCCGCCCACAAACTATAAAGCTGACCTTTAATTTCTACATCTTTTAAAGCTTTTCTCCAAACCGCATTAATAATATTTGCCATTCTAAGAGTTTCACTGATCACCTACCAAAAGAAAAAGAATTGTCAACTTATTCAGTATCATTTTACTCATTTGGAAACATCACAAGTTGAAATTGAAAAGTTAATTTTAGGTAAACTCACATTTTGAGTAAATTGCAAAGACATGTAATCAGTCCAAGCGTATCCACCGGTGGATTCAGCCTTGTGCCTCTTTAGTGCCCTGTTCTCTTCCTGTAATCACGTTATCATCAAAATTTTACTTTTTCAAACGTATCTCTAACATTCGTTAAAAACATAACGTCAATTTATAGTTTAAAGAGTAATATAAATATATCTTTAATTTTGAAATAGAGGGAGTAATTAGTAAATGGGTTATATATATCTTCTTGAGATACTTTTGCAGGAATTCCACTCCCCTACATGGGGTAGATGTAGTTTTATCTTTAGCATTATTACTCTTATTTGGTGAATGAAGCAAAAAGGTTTGGTACTAGCTAGAGCAATCAGCTGTGAATCCATAGTTAGCCGGCCACATAAAAAGTGACTAGAGTTTTAAATATCCAACTCCCCCCTTACCATCGAGGTTAAAAGTAGCCAAGCTAGAGAATTTAATGAAATACACTAGCCTCTCCAGCTACCTGTTATTTATTTCTAATACAGCTAGGTACTCCTATTTTAGCTATTTAGCTCCCCACAAAAATCACAAAGTTGACTTCAATGAAGAAGGAGTAATGATCAAATTTTAATATTTGGAGTCCGCCTCCTAGTGTCATAATTAATGGGCATAAAATTAGTGTCATTTTATTCCATTAATACCCTTATCTTTTCATTTGTTAGAAAGTATGAACTCTAGATCGGGAAGGATAAAAAAGTAAAGGGAAGGGAATGGAATGGAAAGGAAAGGTGTCTCTTTTGCTTGATTGAGTAAGATTAAATTTGAAGAACCGAAGTGAAAAAGAAATGGATCCCTCCACTTGTCCATCCTGCCAAATAAAAGAAAATATTCACATCCCTCCTCCACTGGCATTTTTCCGATCACCTTTTCATTGTACCTAACGTAACACTTGCATGGGAAATTTACAAGTCCAAATTATTTTGTTCCATTTAATATCTCATTTCATGTCTACTTTAATAAAGAATTATATAGTTACTTACTTCCGGCTAACTTTTAAAATAAATAAATATGACCCGATATTAAAATAAAATAAAATTAACAATAACAATAACAATAGATCTGAATTCAAAAAATCACCAATTTTTCATTTTTAAAAAAATGGTTAATTTGTACTGATTTCCAAATGAATTATCACGAGCTAAACTTGTTAAAAGTAGAGTACAGTAGGATTACCCTGCCTGCCCAAAAGAGAGAGAGATGAAATTTGGCAGCGACAGTGACCCAAGTGGTCACAGTCAGTCAGAAAATTAAATACTCCCTCTCCTAGGCTTGGGCTGGGCCTAGGTGGTCCGCCTATGAAGGTCCGTGGGATACAAATCGTACACCATTATTCAGACACGGACAACTTTCCCACTTGCATCCATCCGTGTGGTGTCTGACTCACTGACTAAAGTCTTTTCAAAAGTCAACACCTCAAATCCTTCGGTGACGTCCCTTCCCTACGAGTACCCTCTATGGTCCCATCCCATCCCATCAATTAAAAGTAATCCTAGCCGTAGGTAGATATATAGATAAGTAGGAAAATTAAGAGACGTACCACAACACGAGATAGAGCGACGGGGCTGTCGGCGAGGTATTTGACAGCTAGGGTCATGACCATGGGGACAGAATCCTCTCCAGGGATCATCATCTCTATGATATTCCCACTTATGAAATCCAACGGCAGGCGCTGCTGTTGCGTCTCATGTGATGATTCCCCTGTATCCCGTAGCAGCACGTCAATGGCATCATTGGGTGAACCTTTCTCTCCTGTTTTATCCATTCCCAATTTTCTCTCCTCTACAATTTTCGTCACCATCTTCAACAGTCTCTTCTTGGCCTATATATTTACACCAATCACAACATATATACATATTTGTTTATGCATGCTAGTGTACTAAACGTACATTGTTATGCCATCCTCTGTTTCACAAAAGTTACATATAAAAAATTTATAAATATTACTAAGATCATATTTTTATTTTTCTTTATTCTAATATAATTAATTATTCATATAACATAATGCATGATTTCATATATTCACGTGTATATACCAAAAATACATTGATAATTGCTTACTTCCAAAGATTTATAGAGCCTCGTTCCAGGAAATTTAATGGGAATACAAATCAAGCCTTTGATGAATTCTTCGAATTCTCTCTTGAGGAAGTCCATATCTTCACCAGGACCAACACTCGTCAATACTCTCACCAAAACTTCAAACGTGATCTGATAAACCCAAAATATATGCCAAAATTTGTAAACATAACATACCGACATACATACACCTACCTATATATATAACATTTTAATAAATTTGCATGAAAAATTTAAGTAGTACTGCTATATGTGAGATGAGAGAGAGAGAGAGAGGGAAATACCCGCTTGGTTTCATCTTGGAGGTAAATAGGTTGTTTTTTGCGGTTCCAATTTGATAAGGATAATTTGACAGAATTCTCAATGTCTCGGGCGATACGGGATTTGAGCTGTGGAGATCTCAAGAAGCCTCCAATGAGTCCATGCAATCTTTTCTGAAGATTTCCGTTCATGTGTAGAATTGAAGATTTTCCAAGCAATTCAGTAACTGACTTGGGATAACAAGGTATGAAAACGTTGCCATGGTTTTGTAAAACGGTCCTGTTCACGTCGGGATCCGTTGACACTATGATGGGTCTTCCCAATATATGCGTTTTGAATACTTTCCCATACCTGCCGTACGCACCAAAAAAACAAAATGAATAATAATTAGTGTTACCGGTCTCATCAAATTTCATTATTCTAGATGTATGTACGTACTTATATTTATTGAAAAAACATTTGGTGAACTAAATTAATTTATATATTAAATTAGTATAAAGACAATGGCGAATTATATGTCATAAATGTAGATATTGACTAAAATAATGATATCAGATGTATTTGAGATGGTATAAAATTTAGGATATTGTTTGAGACCGTAAAAAGAAAATTGTCATATCTATTAAAAAGCTGAAAACTATGAAGGATAGGCTGTCCCTCTGGGTTTACTGCCTGCAAAAGCTCTATAGTCTATATACTTCACTCAATGTCAGCTTTTGCTCTTTTTATTGATTTCGTGGTTTTGTATGTTTTCCATTCATTATTCCATAATATATCTATCTTTTATACTGATCATATACAGTTACTATGAGATACTAATAATCTGAAAATTGCATGCATGAATATTTATAAATTGCATGCATGAATATTTATTTATAAGTAACAAATAATTACTACTATCTATATAAAATCGTTTCCAACAGTGGGTATGCGTATGACTTTAACCCATTAAACTGAATATTATCAGTGTACTAATTGTTTTCACAATTAATATTATATTGCACTTTAGTCTAATCACTTTGTTTTTGTACAAGGGGCAGACTATATATATATATATATATGAATCTGTAAGGTCTATTTTATTGGTACTAGATGACAATGTACACCCGTGAGAATCCTTAAATTTGTATATTCTACCTGTTAAGGAAGAATAATATCTCCAAAAATAAGTACATGATATATCCCTCCTTCCTAATTATTAATTCCTTGGACCCCACCACTACAATAACAACTTAGTGATAGAACTCCGAACCAATACACGGAAAAATTATTTCTGACGATAACTCAAAGAAAAGAAACTTACAGTTGAAAGAAAATAAATAAAGGAAAGGGATACCTCGGTTATGTATAGGATTAACATGTATGCCTCTTTAATCATTGCATTTTATTCTAATTAATTTTCGATGATAGTTATGTTTGTTTGTGAGCATTATAAACTAGTATCATGTAGCTTGTTTGATAACGAAGGATAAATTAACCAGAAAAAAAAGGACATAATTGGTGGTAGGTATTAATTATTATAGCCCAGCCCATCTAATACTTACAAAAAGGGCAGCTTTATGTAGTTGATCAGTGGTTATCACAAGGAATATAGGACCACATATATGTATGATATTACTTGGCATGGATCGTGAAGGCCCAAGGCAGTTTATTATAATGCATAATGCATAATTCACAAATAAAATAGATATGCATGCATCTCATGCAGATCGAGCTAGGGACTACCCTGGCATTTTATTAATTAGTGATAAGCAATATATAATCTTGGGTGTTAATTAATTATAGGAAATTGCCTAAAATCATTAATTGTTTTGTGAATTTGGGGGTATTTTCCACATTCTAAGTTTGTTATGTTATATGACAAAAAGGGGAAAGAAATAAGAAATACCCTTAATTAAGAAATATTCTTTAATTCCTTATGAAATTAAGAAATATTACTCCATCATATATAGGGAAAGAACTAAAAAAAAGGCATCATTTTATCAGTTCTTATACTGAAAATTTTACAATATTCGAGATGAAGAAAGAAAAATAGTATATACTTGTGTACCCAACCCAAATTATATATGACCGAATTAAGGAATAAATAAAATAAAAATAGAAAGAAAGAGAAAAAATGCTTACAGAGATTTGCGTTTGTCCATGAAACTGACAGGACGAGAAGAATAACCAGAAGCAATGAAGTCGAGGGTTTCTCCTATAAAAGGCCAACCTGAGCTCCCTCTTGGAATATTACTACTAGTGTTCTGCTCTTCCAAATTATTCCAATATTTTCTTCTCCTTCTTCTCATCAGGGTATTTTGGGTATTAATATTAATATAGAAACACCACCACATAGTTATAGTTATACCTGAGAGTAATAACCCAATTGATGAAAAGCTCCATGCCCATGTCCATGCCATCATCATCAAAACAATAATTAGCTAGCTTCACACACAAACTCAAAAGACATGAACTGTAAGAGGGAAAGAGAAGAGAAAGAAGAAAGCAGGTTGTCTGTTTTGTGTTTGTTAGGGGAAGGTGGAGAGAAGTGAAATTAATAAGATATATGAGAGCTGGAAAAAGTAATTAATAGAGGGATTTGGGAGATCTCTATAGATAGAGCTAGTTATGCAATAAATAAATAAAAATTATATTTTTATAAAATTTAATTTATAATTAATAAAAATATCAATTTTTATAAATTAATTTATTATTTTTATAAAATTAAATAAAATTTATTAATAAAAATATTAAATTAATTTATAAAAATATCAATTTTTTAAATAAATAAATAGGATAAATAATTCCTCCTCAATATCTCATTAAATGACAAGTCCATTTATGGCTCAGCAATTGTGCCACGCTTTTTTCCTTCTGTCTCCACTCTTCCTCATACATATCTACGTACTGCGCGTATTCCTCACGCTCATAATTAATACTCCTTCCGTCCGCAATAATTATTTAGTGAATTTGAAATACCCATCGCGTCATGTTTAAAATTAATTATATTTTTTTATTTTATTGAATTTAAAGTTATAAATAATAAGATATTATTAAAATAGAGATATTTGATTGGCTTAAAATATTACATGATAGTGCCTCAGAATTGCTGAATAATTTTTCTACCGTTTGACTATAAAAATCTTGGTTTATTGAATTTATATTTTTAAATCAATTTAAAATATTTTTAACTTGAAAAAGTTAATGTGATTTATTTATGTTTTAATTTTTTTATAATTAATAATAATATTTAAATAGTGTACAAATTTTATATTTGTATTATTTAAACAAAAAATTTTGATTTAAATTTTTAAATATATTAAACTAAATTCAAAAGTCATATTAGTCATATACTTTAGAATGAAATGCATATTTTGATAAATTTACATTACTTGGAGGACTCTCCTCGTCCCTCGATGGGAAGAGCTCCTGAGTGCCCCTCACACATCACTTGATCTCCTAGTACACAAAAATTAATTAAAGGTTATAATAATATATAAATAATTAATAAAATATGTATGAGATTACTAAGTGAGAGTATATAGATAATATTATCTCCATAAACTTTATTGAAAAGATTACAGAAAATTAAATTTGTAATGAATTTTCCTTCAAATTAAATCTACAGATAATGGAGAAAGAGGAACAAAATAAATTCTCTAAAAATGACATTTAATAAAGAATGGCGGGCCGGAGTTCTTTTTTATTTTTATTATTGCATTGCATAGTGTCGATATATGCACTCCTTAGTCCTTCCGGTAATAATATACTTCTTTTTAAAAAAATTATAAGATTATTATTAATTTTTTAAAAATTAATTTATAATATTTTTAAAATTAAAATTAATATAATTTATTTTAAAATTTTAAAATAATTAATCTCATAATTAATAATATTTTAAAAATAATTTATAATATTTATAATTATATTAATATAAATTATATTAATTTTAAACTTTAAAATATTTAAAATTAATTTTATAATTTAAAACGAAACGAAGTATATGTATGCATCGTAGTGAATCTATGAGTTCCTAGACACTGTAACATAAGGTTAGCTTATCATTCTTTTCTCTTAAATTTTTCTTGGGATGCTCCAAAACCGAGCTTATCTATTTTCTGTGGTATATATTTCTCTTACCTCTATTGAGCATTTGTCTTATATACTTTTTAGTTGATAGGATTCACTAAGAAATATCTTTAGGAAATCCATCGCATTTTACGAAGAAAAAAAAGAGCTTAATCCGCTACGGCCCTTTCCTCTGCCGGGAATTCCACGAAATGAGAATCAGCTCTCTCTTTATTTTATTTTATTTTTTTAATTTAAACATAATATTAATGTTAATTTTTTGAATAAATTTGTAATAAATGAAATCCAT
Organism: Hedera helix; assembly: GCA_947179155.2. Taxonomy (NCBI): domain Eukaryota; kingdom Viridiplantae; phylum Streptophyta; class Magnoliopsida; order Apiales; family Araliaceae; genus Hedera; species Hedera helix. Next base: position 49,396,933 of record OX359269.1, on the reverse strand, counting down.
TTATAAATTTTATTTAATTTTATGTATTGATATATTTTATAATTATAATTAAATATGTATTTTTTGTAATATATAGCATAACTCAAATATGAAACATATAAATAAAATAAGTCGATGAAATATTCTCTTTTGTTTTTTTTATTTGTCATTTTAAAGAGAAAATTTTATTCATCAATTTTAAGAGAGAATTAATGACTTAATTTTTTATATTATTCCTAAGTATTAAATAGTAATTTATTTCTCTATCATCCTTTTTAATAATTTAAGAAAGGCAATATTGAATAATTTTATTAATTAATCAAATAAAATATTAATTACACATATTAATTTATGTGTTTTCTCCTAAAATATAAATTAAAAAAAATTGGAGTCAGTAATACAGATATTCTTAAAGAAAAGTACAACCCATCGTAATTAATAGTAGATAATTATTATTTCTATAAATAAATATAAATATTTTCACAAGATATATCTTACATAAGTGCTAATTTATTTATTATTTTGTGAGAAAATCTTATAAAAATAACATTTTAAGTTGTGAAAATATTAATTTCTTTAATAAATATTTAGATGGTAAAATAAGTAAATAAATAGAATCGATTACTTTACTACATATGTAAGACCCCGAATTTATGAAATACAAAATTTAATTTTTCTTCATATATATTTTTCCTGAAACAGTAAATGGTTTAATTGACAAAATTGAAAGTTAAGGATGTTATGTGCAAATTTTATTTTGTCGGGGAATATTCGTTTTGTCGGGGAATATTCGAGCCGTACGACGGCGCCGAAATAACAAATTATTGGTGGACCCCACAACGGAATATTTGTCGGATATAGAAAATGACAGAAGTAACCTTTTTATATGAAAATAGTCAACGGTGTTAACTGTTAAAATACCGGTGATAAAAGAATAGTAGCATACGGTAATTTATAGTATTTTTCTGTAGCACACGGTATTGCACAGTGTCTCATATTATTGGTCTGATAATTGACACCGTAACTGTTGCGCATCATTTCATCAATAATTGTCACTGCATAATATTTTATATTATCAATTCAATTATTGTTGTTACACAGTATTTTGCATTATTGATTCAATAATTGTCATTACACTATATTTCATATCATTGACTCAATAATTGTTGCTGCACTGTTTTTAAAATTATTGAATCTAATAATTGTCACAGTAGCAAATATACTGTAATTTATATTATTAAATTAATAATAATCTGTAACGTGTTTATTACATTATTGTTGAATTATTGTTGTAGCATTATCTTATATGCAGGACCCACAAGAAGAATAAATAAATAAATAAAAAATACTATTTGAAATAGTAACTTGTGGGCCCCTGTAGGACCCACCTAAGAAAATTTGCACAAAAATTGTGCCAGGAAAATTTTATGCAAAAGGCGTGGGCGGCTGAAAATTTTTCTGGCGTGCAGCACGCCAGTTCACCTACCACACGCATAGTAACTTATTTTCTCCTATAAATAGCTTGCTCAACTGAATAGAAAAATCACACCTAAAACATAAAATTTTTCTATAAGAATTTTATGAGTTTTCTCTGAGAATAGTAAGCTTATTTTGAGAGTTTGAAAGCCAAAAGGAGTGCAGGAATTTTTCAAGTTGATCAACCTCATTTAAATCAATATCCAGTCACGTGTTAAGGTAAGGAATATCAATCTTTTCACACTCTTAAACTTACTACGGTAAGGGGTATCACTCTTTTCATCATCATAAATGGATATTATTTTCTTTCTTACTTGAAGGGATTATCATTCTTTGATTCTCGAAAATAATATCGTTTCTTTCTTGTGCCATTTATTTCTATGTATTAAATTGTGGGAATAACCTTACGGCGCGGTTTACCGCCTGTTGGTGAATAACCTTTTGTATTCATTCCTTATTAATCTTTGAGAATAACCTTACGGTGCGGATTACGCCTGTTTGGTGAATAACTCTTCGTGTTCAAATTCTATTAAATTGTGGGAATAACCTTACGGTGCGGATTACGCCTGTTTGGTGAATAACTATTCGTATTCAAATTGATGGGAATAACCTTACGGTGCGGATTATCGCCTGTTGGTGAATAACCCTTTTTATTTGTCTCGTGTGGAAATAATTTGTCTACACGAATTATCACATGACACTTTTATTCCATATTCGTAAGTGATATCATTTTCCTTTATACTCATAAGGGATACCATCTTTTTCATCTTCCATTATTCAAACTTACTATGGTAAGGGATATTAATTCCCTTCACCTTTTGTTAATCAAACTTGCTACGGTAAGGGATATTATTTTCTTCCATACACCTAAATCGAAACTTATTATGGAACTATTGCTTCTATAATTCCTGAAAATATTATATGTTCCATAATAGTTGAATTTCATTAGTTCAACTGAACCTTCCTATTTTCTGAACATTTCTATTGAACTGTAATCGTTATTCTGAACTGTGGATCTTGAATATCATTTTTAAATTTCACTCCACATCATGTTGGCAATTTGGACATTATTTGAATCTGCACAAAGTAAACTTCTGATACTTATTGTTTATCCTGTTCTTCTGTTCATCATTTGTGTCACTGTTATTTGTATTAATCATCAAGAATCAAGCTGTTGTGAATATCTGTGGCCGGGGGCACAGATGTGATATAATTGTTGAACAGATGATAGGTTAAAGGCGATATACTAGGTTAAAGGCGATACATCTGTTCGGTGTCTTTTATGGCACGTGGTGAATGTTCTCTTTGGCCCGTAGTGCAAAGATGAACTGTTGGTTGGTATGATTATGACCAAAGGCTGAATCTGGTATAATCATGACCGTTGGTGCTTTATTGAATATCTTTGGCCCGTAGTGCAAAGATGAACTGTTGATTTGCATGATTATGACCAGGAACTGTGAATTTTTATTATCATGACTAATGGTATTTCAGATGATAAAAGTTGATGATATTTTTACTAAAAAGATAAGCGAGTGGACATTATAGTCTGCATTATTCTTCTAATAGATTGCTCATTCCGCTGCTATTATTGATCTGAACGTTGTTTAAGAATTTAACTGCAGTTTTTGATATAAACATTGTAGTCTATTGTATTCTATCAAGAACTCAACTGTTGAAGGCTAATGATAAATTATTCGTCATTATCTTAGTCATGATATTTCTTACTGGGCTATTTGAGCTCACCCTTTCTTTTCGTTCCATTGTTTTTCAACAGGAGATGAGAACGTAACGGGGTCTAGCCGGGGAATGGAGTGAGAGTGCGGGGATAGCTATCATAGTCTTCACGTGTTATAAAATAGTGTGGCAATAATAATGAAGACTTAGTTGTGTTGTATTATCCACTGTATTGTTGTACGTTGTATTTCATTGTAATAATTTTGTTGTAGTCTTTTGACGACTCAAGTTTGGGCTGTGTGGGCTCAGATTTGGGGGCGTCACAGTTGGCATCAGAGCTTAGGGATATGGTCTTTAATGGAGATCTGGGGTTAGAACTAGGAGGGGAGAGACGAATAGAATCAGTCACTAGTGTGTCCTACCTAAATTAGATTTTATTATCTAATGAGTTGATTTGAATATAGGGACATGAAGTGATGAGTCAGTTTGTTTAAACTAACATTTATTTTGTGACCACAGTTTAGTATGGCATCTGGAAATCAAGAGGTTAACTACGAAATACCCGAAGCGAATGTAGCCGAAAATCAAGAAGCCACAAACAATCCTCCTGCCAACTCAGGAAATAATATTCCTGATAACATGATGAATGATGGATTCTTTAGGAATTTCATGCAGTTCATGCAGAATCAGGCAAGAGGAAATCCAGTTAACAATAACGGTAGAAACGCTGGTAATTTGAGGATGATCACTGTCAAGCAATTTAAAGAATTGGGACCACCTGAATTCCACGGGAAGCCTGACCCACTCAAAGCGGAGGCATGGCTGAAGCAGACGACAAAAATACTTGATGTCCTACAATGCGCTGATGATCAGAAGGTGCCCTTTGCTACCTTTATGTTTCGAGGTGAGGCGGATCACTGGTGGGAAGCGGTAAAACGTATCCACCCTTCAGCACTTGAGATGTCTTGGACAGAATTCCAAGAGCTATTTAATGAAAAGTACTTCCCAGAAAGCATCCGCCATATGAAGGAAGTGGAATTCATTAAGCTGGAGCAGGGAAACATGACAGTTTCTCAATATGAAGCTAAGTTTGCTGAACTGTCTCGTTTTGCGACTCATCTAGTAGATGACGAAGCACGGATGAGTCGGATGTTCTTACGTGGTCTAAGATTCGAAATCCGTCAACAACTTAGCTCTCATAAATTTAGTTTGTATTCAGATGTTGTTGATAGGGCTCAAAGGGTGGAGCAAACAGATGAAAAATTACAGCCAAGAGTCAATGATCAGAGAAATGATAACAACCACAGGAACGAGAACCATCGAGGAGGTAACCAACACTTCGGTGGTAATTCCACATCAAATAACAGAAGAGGAGAATCCAGTGGGAACAATTTCAAAAGAAAGAGATTCCATAATAATTATGGAAGGGCACCAGTACCAGCACCAGCACCGACCCCAGTTTCAAGGGGAGAAGATCGACCACCAGTGAGATGCTATAGATGTGGTCAGGAAGGTCACATCAGCCCAAACTGTACACTGCAGTCCAAAAAGTGCTACAGTTGTGGGAAAGAGGGTCATCTTGCGCAGTTTTGTCCTGCCACAAAATCAAGTCCAGCTGCAGTGATGATACCAAAAGCTAGCGCGGATAAGGGAAAATCTGTAGTTTAAGGGAGAGCTTTTGTTGTGACATCCCAAATGGCACGAAACTCGAACGAGGTGATAACCGGTAAGCTATTCATAAATTTTCGTGAAGTCTACGCTTTGTTAGATACTGGTTCTACCCATTCTTTTATCTCACCTGCATGTGCTCAGCGTTTAAACTTAACTCCTGAAAATTTGGACTTTGACTTATCAGTTGAAACCCCATTAGGAGAAATGACCATTACATCTACTGTCTATAAATCTTGCCTAGTTCAAATCAACAACCTCACATTACCTGTTGACCTTATTTCTTTGGAGATGCATGAATTTGATGTGATTTTAGGAATTGATTGGTTGACTACCCATCATGCTAAAATTGATTATTTTCATAAGATTATTAGTTTTCATATTCCTAATCAACCTGTCATGCAAATTCAAGCAACTAAACCATTGAAATCTATAACTGTTATTTCTAGCCATAAAGCCATTCGTTTATTGAAAAACGGATGTCAAGCCTTTTTAGCTCATGTCACTGATTTGAACAAAAATACGTCAAACTTGAATGATATTCTCATTGTTAATGAGTTTCCTGACGTTTTTCCGGAGGAACTTCCTGGTTTACCCCCAAACCGTGAAATTGAATTTTGTATTGATCTTGAACCTGGTACCAAGCCCATTTCCAAAACTCCATACCGAATGGCTCCCATTGAACTTCAAGAGTTAAAAGTCCAACTACAGGAATTGTTGGATACTGGTTTCATTCGTCCGAGTGCATCACCTTGGGGTGCTCCTGTTCTATTTGTGAAGAAGAAAGACGGGAGTATGAGATTGTGCATTGACTACCGAGAATTGAACCATGTCACCATCAAAAACAGGTATCCGTTACCTCGAATTGATGACATGTTTGATCAATTACAAGGTGCTCAACATTTCTCAAAGATTGATCTCCGTTCTGGATATCATCAGTTAAAGGTTAAAGCTGAGGACATTCCAAAGACTGCTTTCAGAACTCGTTATGGGCATTATGAGTTTTTAGTCATGCCTTTTGGACTAACCAATGCTCCTGCAGCTTTCATGGACATGATGAACCGAATATTCAAGGAATATTTGGATCATTTTGTGGTTGTCTTTATTGATGACATTCTCATATACTCCAAAAATCGTGAGGATCATGAACAACACCTGAGATTGATACTCCAAAAGCTCCGTGAGAACAAATTATATGCCAAGTTGAAGAAATGTGAGTTCTGGCTTGAGGAGGTCACGTTTCTTGGGCATGTGATTTCTGGTCAAGGAATATCAGTCGATCCTGCGAAGATTGAAACAGTACTAAATTGGGAACAACCCAAGACAGTAACCGAAGTCCGAAGTTTTCTGGGCCTAGCTGGTTATTATCGGAGATTCGTAGAAGGATTTTCTCGAATCGCCACTCCATTAACTCAGCTTACTCGGAAAAGCACAAAATTCATATGGAGCGAGCAATGCGAGAAAAGTTTTCAAGAGCTTAAGAGGAGACTTGTTTCAGCTCCTGTTCTGACCATTCCATCAGGATCGGGAGAATTTGTCATATACAGCGATGCTTCAGGCAAAGGTCTAGGCTGTGTCCTTATGCAACATGGAAAGGTTATAGCCTATGCCTCTCGACAACTCAAAGATTATGAGAAAAATTACCCTACTCATGATCTAGAGTTGGCAGCAGTCGTTTTCGCGTTGAAGATCTGGAGACACTACTTGTACGGAGAGAAAGTGGATATCTATACGGATCATAAAAGTCTCAAGTATTTCTTCACCCAGAAGGAACTCAACATGCGACAACGACGTTGGCTTGAGCTGTTGAAGGATTATGATCACACAATCCAGTATCACCCGGGAAAGGCGAACGTTGTAGCTGACGCTTTGAGCAGAAAATCTTATGCGAGTACAAGTGCACTGCTGACAACACAAAAGTGTATTTTGTACGACTTGCAAAAGATGGAGATACAGCTAAAGACACCAGGGACCCACTCGAAGATTGCTCACGTGCGAGTAGAACCAGCTTTAATCGATAAAATTAAAGCTGCTCAAGCTACCGATCCGGAACTGATAAACATGATAAAGAAAGTACAAGAAGGTACCATTCCCAAAGCAAGAATCGACGAGAAAGGAATACTTCGAGTCAACTCTCGACTCTGTGTTCCTAACGATCCTGAATTAAAGCATAAAATCATGATGGAGGCACACAACACGCCATTTGCAATCCACCCAGGAGGTACCAAGATGTATCGAGATCTTCGACATACATTTTGGTGGAACAATATGAAAAGGGAGATTGCAGAGTTTATCTCAAGGTGCTTAACTTGTCAACGTGTCAAGGCAGAGCATCAAGTACCTAAGGGTCCTTTACAACCACTTGAGGTTCCCGAATGGAAGTGGGAACACATCAATATGGATTTCGTGACGGGTCTTCCCAAAGTTTCTCAAGGCTTAGATGCAATTTGGGTCATCGTAGATAGATTGACCAAATCCGCTCATTTCTTGCCTATACGAGAAAACTTTTCACTTGAACGTCTTGCCGGTATGTACATAAATGAGATCGTGAGATTGCATGGCATGCCAGTTTCCATAGTTTCTGATCGAGATCCTAGATTCACTTCACGCTTTTGGATCAGTCTACAAAAAGCTATGGGCACTGAACTACGTTTTAGTTCTGCATACCATCCTCAAACGGACGGACAATCGGAAAGGACGATCCAGACCCTCGAAGATCTTTTGAGACTTTGCGTACTAGATTTCAAAGGAAGTTGGGATAAGTACTTGCCATTGGTGGAATTTTCCTACAACAACAGTTACCAAGCAAGTATAGGTATGGCTCCATTCGAGGCTTTATATGGACGCAAGTGTCGCTCTCCAGTATGTTGGAATGAGGTAGGAGAAGCAAAACTGTTGGGACCCGAGTTGGTACGCTTAACGACCGAAAAGATCCAAATGATCCGACAACGAATACAGACAGCACAAGAACGACAAAAGAGTTATGTCGATCTTCATCGGAGAGATGAGAGATTCAACGTCGGAGATCATGTATTCTTACGTGTTTCTCCATGGAAAGGGGTTACGAGATTCGGAAAGAGAGGAAAGCTCAACCCTCGATTTATTGGCCCATTTGAAATCCTCGATCGAGTAGGATCCGTAGCTTACAGACTAGCCCTACCACCAAGTAAGTCTCGCATCCATAACGTTTTTCACATATCTATGTTACGTAAATATGTGAAGGACCCAAACCACGTCATTGAGTTAGAACCAGACGTTATAGCAGAAGATTTAACGTATGAGGAGGTGCCTGTTAAGATCCTAGATAAGAAGGAGCAGATCTTACGCTCAAAGGTTATACCTCAAGTTAAGGTTTTATGGAGGAACCAAGATATTGAGGAAATGACTTGGGAGCTAGAATCTGAAATGAAGTCTAGGTATCCATACCTCTTCGAAATGCCAGGTACGTCAATTTCGGGGACGAAATTTCATAAGGAGGGGAGGTTGTAAGACCCCGAATTTATGAAATACAAAATTTAATTTTTCTTCATATATATTTTTCCTGAAACAGTAAATGGTTTAATTGACAAAATTGAAAGTTAAGGATGTTATGTGCAAATTTTATTTTGTCGGGGAATATTCGTTTTGTCGGGGAATATTCGAGCCGTACGACGGCGCCGAAATAACAAATTATTGGTGGACCCCACAACGGAATATTTGTCGGATATAGAAAATGACAGAAGTAACCTTTCTATATGAAAATAGTCAACGGTGTTAACTGTTAAAATACCGGTGATAAAAGAATAGTAGCATACGGTAATTTATAGTATTTTTCTGTAGCACACGGTATTGCACAGTGTCTCATATTATTGGTCTGATAATTGACACCGTAACTGTTGCGCATCATTTCATCAATAATTGTCACTGCATAATATTTTATATTATCAATTCAATTATTGTTGTTACACAGTATTTTGCATTATTGATTCAATAATTGTCATTACACTATATTTCATATCATTGACTCAATAATTGTTGCTGCACTGTTTTTAAAATTATTGAATCTAATAATTGTCACAGTAGCAAATATACTGTAATTTATATTATTAAATTAATAATAATCTGTAACGTGTTTATTACATTATTGTTGAATTATTGTTGTAGCATTATCTTATATGCAGGACCCACAAGAAGAATAAATAAATAAATAAAAAATACTATTTGAAATAGTAACTTGTGGGCCCCTGTAGGACCCACCTAAGAAAATTTGCACAAAAATTGTGCCAGGAAAATTTTATGCAAAAGGCGTGGGCGGCTGAAAATTTTTCTGGCGTGCAGCACGCCAGTTCACCTACCACACGCATAGTAACTTATTTTCTCCTATAAATAGCTTGCTCAACTGAATAGAAAAATCACACCTAAAACATAAAATTTTTCTATAAGAATTTTATGAGTTTTCTCTGAGAATAGTAAGCTTATTTTGAGAGTTTGAAAGCCAAAAGGAGTGCAGGAATTTTTCAAGTTGATCAACCTCATTTAAATCAATATCCAGTCACGTGTTAAGGTAAGGAATATCAATCTTTTCACACTCTTAAACTTACTACGGTAAGGGGTATCACTCTTTTCATCATCATAAATGGATATTATTTTCTTTCTTACTTGAAGGGATTATCATTCTTTGATTCTCGAAAATAATATCGTTTCTTTCTTGTGCCATTTATTTCTATGTATTAAATTGTGGGAATAACCTTACGGCGCGGTTTACCGCCTGTTGGTGAATAACCTTTTGTATTCATTCCTTATTAATCTTTGAGAATAACCTTACGGTGCGGATTACGCCTGTTTGGTGAATAACTCTTCGTGTTCAAATTCTATTAAATTGTGGGAATAACCTTACGGTGCGGATTACGCCTGTTTGGTGAATAACTATTCGTATTCAAATTGATGGGAATAACCTTACGGTGCGGATTATCGCCTGTTGGTGAATAACCCTTTTTATTTGTCTCGTGTGGAAATAATTTGTCTACACGAATTATCACATGACACTTTTATTCCATATTCGTAAGTGATATCATTTTCCTTTATACTCATAAGGGATACCATCTTTTTCATCTTCCATTATTCAAACTTACTATGGTAAGGGATATTAATTCCCTTCACCTTTTGTTAATCAAACTTGCTACGGTAAGGGATATTATTTTCTTCCATACACCTAAATCGAAACTTATTATGGAACTATTGCTTCTATAATTCCTGAAAATATTATATGTTCCATAATAGTTGAATTTCATTAGTTCAACTGAACCTTCCTATTTTCTGAACATTTCTATTGAACTGTAATCGTTATTCTGAACTGTGGATCTTGAATATCATTTTTAAATTTCACTCCACATCATGTTGGCAATTTGGACATTATTTGAATCTGCACAAAGTAAACTTCTGATACTTATTGTTTATCCTGTTCTTCTGTTCATCATTTGTGTCACTGTTATTTGTATTAATCATCAAGAATCAAGCTGTTGTGAATATCTGTGGCCGGGGGCACAAATGTGATATAATTGTTGAACAGATGATAGGTTAAAGGCGATATACTAGGTTAAAGGCAATACATCTGTTCGGTGTCTTTTATGGCACGTGGTGAATGTTCTCTTTGGCCCGTAGTGCAAAGATGAACTGTTGGTTGGTATGATTATGACCAAAGGCTGAATCTGGTATAATCATGACCGTTGGTGCTTTATTGAATATCTTTGGCCCGTAGTGCAAAGATGAACTGTTGATTTGCATGATTATGACCAGGAACTGTGAATTTTTATTATCATGACTAATGGTATTTCAGATGATAAAAGTTGATGATATTTTTACTAAAAAGAGAAGCGAGTGGACATTATAGTCTGCATTATTCTTCTAATAGATTGCTCATTCCGCTGCTATTATTGATCTGAACGTTGTTTAAGAATTTAACTGCAGTTTTTGATATAAACATTGTAGTCTATTGTATTCTATCAAGAACTCAACTGTTGAAGGCTAATGATAAATTATTCGTCATTATCTTAGTCATGATATTTCTTACTGGGCTATTTGAGCTCACCCTTTCTTTTCGTTCCATTATTTTTCAACAGGAGATGAGAACGTAACGGGGTCTAGCCGGGGAATGGAGTGAGAGTGCGGGGATAGCTATCATAGTCTTCACGTGTTATAAAATAGTGTGGCAATAATAATGAAGACTTAGTTGTGTTGTATTATCCACTGTATTGTTGTACGTTGTATTTCATTGTAATAATTTTGTTGTAGTCTTTTGACGACTCAAATTTGGGCTGTGTGGGCTCAGATTTGGGGGCGTCACAACATACATATAAGTTAGTATTATTGGATCAAATACAATCACATATTTTTACTATTTATAACGATAAATTTAAATATATCGATGTTAAACACACATAAATATATGAGATAAAAAAATTATAAAAAATCACACATTATTATTATATTTTATTATCAACGTTAATCAAAATTTAACTTTATTATCATATTTATCGATCGACATGTATATATATATTTTATAATTTATAACTTATAAGCCTAAGATGGAGAATTGTTAAGTGATGTAACAAACGTCATAATTGAAGGGAATTAACCCAAAAAATTTCAAACTTGTGAGAAATAAAAATAGAAGAAAAACAAATGTCAAAAAAATATAATTACACATATAAGATAATATTTACATAGTTCAGTAATTTTTTTATTTCACGGAATTGCAAGAATTTTTTTATTATCAGGAAAAAAATGACGATACAGTCTTTTTCTCTCACAAAAAAAAATAATCAAAAATCTTAATCACAAAACTCTTTTTATATATCAGCACATTAATTTTCAATGGGCTATAAAATAGGCCAAAAAATCTTCTCTTATGGACTAAGTCTTAAAAAATATCCCATTAAAAATAACACAATATTATTTAAATCGAGTTATCAACGGTATTAAAATATAACTAGACTATACAAAATCCAAAAATAACAAGTAACTATTTTTAGTAAGTTGATAAAATTCATAGATGGACGTTAAAGTGGTCTGACGCCTAGAATAAATAAATATTCTGAAATTCTTGTTGACTTGTTTTTAAAAATAAAAAATAAAAAAAATTGGGTGGCTTTCACGCACCAGACGAGGGAATATAGATAGATATACGTATATAATATAATAATATAATATGAGCGCAGCGCACGAGTGCATGCAATGCAAGTGTGGGTGGTGATTACTGATTACTAAATGACTCCAGTGGGGGCACCGGAGCCGTCAGCTCTTTTGATTCTTTCTCTCCCTGTTTCTCTCTCTTAATTAATTTTGGAGACGACAAACCAAACTCTGCCGGAGTCCTGTCATTATCATTCTTCAACCCCCCATCACCATCTCTTACTTTGCTCTAGCTAGCTAAGGCACTGCACATGCATGCCGAAAACTACTGATGTACATTACATAGGGATGCTATTTTTGCGGGTTTATAGAGTTTGGATCGGATAATGGAATTTATTCGGCGCCCTCACAAACCTGTAACTAAATAGTCTACCGATAAGCGATAGATACTCCATTATTCTTCCGCCTTCAGAGAATTTTGTTATCCAAAAATAACAAGTCTCTACAAGTTATTTATTACAAGTACTACAGAATTTAAGGTCAATAAGCTGTACATTGTGTTTAATTTTACCTTTGTTGGATGTCAATATAATTTTACATTTGTTGGATGTCAATACATTTGTTAATTTAAATTTCATGAATTTGTCTAAATTAAAATCAGACATTATAATTGTCATGCCAAAGGTAAGAAATTGAGAAATCTGGATGTTATTTAATCAAAGGTTCTGATTATGATAACAAGGCCCATGATTATCTAGGCCCGGTCATAATTTACTACTATCTATTTTTAGAAATAGGAGATATATAAAAGCATAGAGTTTACATATAACAGTTCAGGCAGTCAAATGTACGAAGCTCAAGTTTCATTTTTCCTTCTTTACCAAAACAATGACTTCGATATACCTTGTGGTGCATCAAATTTGCACCTTCCGTTCGACTACACCAAACACATCTCACCGACCCCCTAGTTGCCCCCAAGTGCACACTCGCACACTAAATGTAAAAAATCACAAACATCAAGCTGCAGAATTCACCTTTAACTCGACAAATAGCGGCCACCCCAGAAGCCTCATCGGGAAACAATCAGTGACATAAGCACCCAAGCCATCTGAATATGCAGCATGTAAGCAACAGTTACAGAATCACTCTGGTTTGTAAATAGATATTGTATACAAGTTTTGTCATCAGAGCAATATTGCCAACTATATCATCCTGCTCCTATTGTCAATATTCTATTCTGAAGCAAGTAGAAATTTGTTAAATAGGGAAACAGATTATCATGTAATAAACCAATATTAAAAAATATATGCAGCACAAAACCTTCAAAACTAGCTATAGAGTTCAAGTTATGTTGCACAGGCCACAGCTTCTTCATGCATAATCTTATAAAATGAGCTCAATTTTGTTAAAACAAGTGCTTCTCCAAAGAGTGATGCTCTTGTAGATTTCAGTATACGACCTTCTACATAATCACCAACACTAGGATTCCGCTTCCCGTCATTATCGACCCAATCTGGGATTGGCATCGTGCTGAATATTACCGTGTGGCCCTTGTCACTTTTCCCAATGAGCTCTATGTCGGGAGCTCTCATATTGGGCCCTTCAACTAACACAAGTTGCACACTATCAATTTGAGAGTCAAAACACTTGCCTGTACTCTCACATAATACCTCAATGAGTTCTGTCAGCCTCCTTTGCTTTACGTCATTAGGAACATCACCAACATAATTTCTATGAGCACGAGTTTTATCTCATGCTATATGTAAACACGTATGCCATATCATAACCAACAGCCTTAACAAGGCTTAGTGTGTTTTATGTTCCTCCTCTGTTTAACCACAGAAGCCTGTAGAAAGGACCAATTTATTAGGGTACAATAAAAATGATAGCAACTTCAATGTCACACAACTGGCCAATTTTTGGCATAGGCACATTAGAAACTAATCCAAAGCCTTAAGCGTGCACAAGACTAGACTTCTGTATGAAGGTGACAAAGGCTAATGCAGGGAGACAAAACTTTATGTTTAACTTGTCATCAGTAAACATACTATTTGAGAGATGATTCTTTTTTAACAGAGAACATATATAGCATCCGCAGTTTAATACAAAAAATGAACCATGCAAGTTATGTGTCAATAAGCAAGGATACTGGGATATATATGAATCTAAAAGTTTCGAAGATGAATGTTAACAGTGAATCACTTTGAGTTGTGAGATCTTCTTTAGGTTCCACAGAGTGATGGCTTGCAATTACCTTTTTCTATGTTTTCAAGAATAAGACCACATCTATAACATTCAAACAGCTATAAACAAGTCGGGTTTCCATTACATAATAGCTCCTGCATCATTGCAAAACAATATAAACAAGACTCTTACCACATATAAAATCACTGCTTAGCCTGACATCAGGAATTACACTGCGTATCTTTTGAACAAGATCCAAGTATGCTTAACGTGTATATCCCCGTCGCATTCTCTCAAGTACTGTAGTGCTTCCTGTTTATGCAGGCAAATGGATATTTTTGCAGATGTTATATCTATCCCGCATTATATACAGTAACTCATCTGGAAAATCTTTAGGGTGCGGCCGTGCGGGGATGTGTATCTAAACCACATCTCTGGAAATTCAGTTGAAAATCTATCCAAAAGATCCGCAAACCGTAAACCAATTTTTTTCACCTTGGATATGCTGGAAAAACCTTCACTTAATTTCCAATTGATTCCTGGTTCAACATCTTCAACCACAGATGCATCGTTGTAGCTATTTACATTCTGACCAAGAATTGTTACCTCTTTCACTCCTTTCCGAAGTTCATCTACCTCTTTCACAATTGATTCCACAGGAGGAGACCGCTCTCTGCCTCTAGTGAAAGGAACAATGCAAAAGAGCACATATTATTACAACCCCTCATCACGGAGACAAAAGCAGTTACTGAATTTTTTGAGATATGTACAGGCCTCTGCCATACTTTTTGTTCAGCATTGTCCCTAATGGCGCAAGTATTGATAAAAATAACCTCTGCACTCTCAGGAGCCTCCACAACTTCACTATATCCAGCTTTCTTCATGACGGACAAGACAACCTCCATATCATTGGCATTCATTTGACATCCATAAGTTTCATGATATATTCGACCTCTGGGAAGAACTTCAGAAACTGATACAGGGCTAGAAATAAAAGTAAAGCAAATTTGTGAGTACTAGTCTGCACAGAGCGAAAATTCTTGTAGCACCACTCACATTGTACACATAGGACTTTTCATCTAAAAGTTTTGAAGCATCAGTTATGTAATCAGAGTCAAATCGAAGATTTGAAAAGCCATCAGAACAAATTTTTACAAGTTAAACAACAATCTACAGATTAATCCAATAATCACATAAACCAACATTTGCAATTTCGGAACTTTGACCACAACAGGTTCTCTCACCAGAACATGTCTGAGTCTAAATTATGCAAGGAAATGCTTATGAGTTATGAGTATTGCTCACACTTTCTTGCAGGTCCGCTTTTGGCCTAGTAACGCAAATTAAGAGGCAAACCAAGTTTCTGTTATTCTTGGAGAAAACAGAAGATCAGACAATGGTGGAGATTTTAATAAAAATGAGCTAAAAGAGATTTATGCATAATTCTTGTTTGAACAAACCAATAGGCCAAATTGGCGATTGTTTAAACTTTAAAGAGCTTATGCAGTCAACTATATTTTAAAAAAGTAAAACTATTCTCAAGTCAACTTAGATGTTCATCATAGTCTAATAAACAGTTGGAAAGTGGTATGTTTGAGGTTAATTTGAGGTTAGATACACTATAATCAGTTTCCTAGTCTAATAAACAGTTGGAAAGTGGTATGTTTCCAAGTTCAAACTCTACCTGAACTTGCCTGGTTTCACACAACACAGGCCTGCATTGATACACAGATGCCAGTAAATCAACCTAAAAAGAATATGATCAAACCTACAGAAGTCCCTAGTTTTCTTTTCTTCTTTTAAAAATCTCTTTCCACGGATTCTTGTAATACAGTTTTTATTCTTTCTTTTAAATTAAATAATGTTTGTGCTATATTACAGCCGTTGACTGAATTAGCAGAATATAGGGCCATAGGCGAACAAACGAAAAGGAAAAAGGAAGTATAAAAGGGGTGGGGAATTGAACTCATGACACCAACGAAAAAGGAAAAAGGAAGTTTTTATTCTTTCTTTTAAATCAAATAATGTTTGTGCTATATTACAGCCGTTGACTGAATTAGCAGAACCATGAAAACAGAATATAGGGCCATAGGCGAACAAACGAAAAGGAAAAAGGAAGTATAAAAGGGGTGGGGAATTGAACTCAATCCATTGGGTTTTATTAAAATGCGAGTATAAAAGAAATTCCATAAACCACAAAAGCATGTCTACCACCTAAATCCTTCCAGTTCCACATTTCAGTAGTTCACATCAACACTTTTCCCTTCCACCATGCAATATTGTCTATGCATAATATATTTTTTGAGGCAAACAGAACTAAGATGCTATCCCTATTTTTCTTTTGATAAGAAGCAATGGCAATAAGATTGGAACTACAAAACTACTGACACTCAAGCCGCCAATTTCTTGTTAATAATGTCAGGAATTAGACGATAAAGGGGCGGGGAATTGAACTCATGACACCAACTCACTAAGAAATAAAGACTGGGGAGAGATGGCACCTTGATCATCTGTGCTGGTGTGCCTGAGTACTGACATGTTGGAGGTGGGTTAAATAATGCCCTAGAATATAGCACTGCCCTTATAATAATACCTCTTAGAGAGGGAAAGAGTCTATTAGATTCTTGTAACGTACTTCTTCCTCATAGAGCCTACGGTTTCAGTTATCAAGGTAGCTACTTTGATGTAATTCTGAGATCTTTTGTCTTTGATCTGAACATGTAGTAGTATTTATCCATTTATCGTAATTATATTGGGGAACATTATCATACAACAAGACCTAATTTCACAATTAAAAATCATAATTTCAGGTTAAGAGCGACTTACTCAGCTTGGGGTTCGGGAGAGGTGACGGCTGCTTTGGCAATGAAGTGTTGGAGGCTCGGGATTTTTTCAGTGTTCTTCGAGAAAGGAAGGTGCGTAGGGTGGGAGGGCGACAATTTCTGGAGAGGTGGAGAGAGAAGGTCTTGATATTGGGTGGCCGTGATGACGAGACTGTTGTTGTCAATTGAGAGAATTTTAAAGAAGCGAGAAGTGTTCGGAAATGGGAGGTGCAGTATCGTCTATGGAGTTTCATGCGTATAACAGAGTGGGGCTGGTAGTTGAAGATGGAGGTAATTAGAGCTGAAGAAGAAGACGCATTGGATGATACGAGAGAAAAAGAGCTACCACTAGCCTTGCGTTGCGATGTTGGATAAGGGCGGAGGAAGAGGCTTCGTCGATGTGGGCTGGGCTGGGCTGTAGTAGGATCTCTTACGCGGCAGCAACACCGAGCCAGGGAATGAGCTATTGATTATTTCACGAGATAAGTGAACGGTATATTTTTTTTCTTCACATATTTGTGAGATTCATTTATGCTAAAATTTACAGATATATAAAAGAAAAGCATAATATTCACTTATTTTAAAAATATAAAATAATTTTTCAGAAATGAGCCCACCCCACCCTTTGCTACAAGCTCTGTTTTAGACACTTCATTTGTTATAAAAAAAGTTGTGATTTTTGTCGAATTACAATTGTTTAATATACGAGATTTAATATAAATTATAAGGACTAATTACATGTATACACATTACGTGTGTGATTTAACATAAAAAATAATAGAGTGAGAGAAAGTGAAAAAATAAAAGGGATAAGACAGTGGGAAAAAAAATAAAATTAAAAAAAATAATTGCCTATTCAAAAGAATTAAGTATGAATGAAAAGCATAAAAAGACAACAAATAAAATCTTCAAAAAAAAATTACTTTTCCTTCCCACCTTATAATATAGATAGATAGATAAATAGCTTAGATAGATACATAGATATAGATAGACAGATAGATAGTCCATTCTATTGTATATATTTTTTTAAAAATAAAAATTAATAATTTTATATTCACGTGATTAATATTAATAAAAATTAATATATATCATTTCCTTTTTAAAAAGATACAAGTCCACCACCGTCGAAGCACGTGCAGTATGTTGTGGGGTTTCTCCATTAATTATTGAGATAACTGATGTAATATTAAATATATTTAATTTAAAAATTTTATGAAAACAATTTATTAAAATATCTTTATGATGATTACTTAAATTATATAATGTATGTTCCTTCAGTCGATTATTAAAATAAATATTTTGAATGTAGTGTATTTATTCTTAGTATTATTAAAAAAATTATTCAAATTTTATTTAGATACATGAGAAAATTATTTTTTATGATTTATAAAGTATTGATCTAAATGAATATTTTGCTGTGAATTTCAACTTTTAATTAATTCAGTTTACTTGTGCCACCATTTAATAATATATCCATTTTTATCGCTTAACTTATTCACAACTAAAATTCAGTAAGATAAAAGAAAATGAATGTTATGCAGATGTATTTGCTTGACTTTAAAATATAAATATTAGATTATTAATTTTTTTCATGTATATTTTTAAAAATAACAAGTTGTTAATTTTATAGTATAATATAAAAATTAAATTAAGATAATAAACTAAAAACTATTGTGTCATTTTATAATTATTATTTTAAAAATAATTTATTTATTTTTGTGAAACAAAAGCCGTTTGGTGTTAGTAGCTTACACCAATATAATATAGTATAATAAAATATTTTTTTTAATAATAAAATTTAATTATATATTCTATAAATATTATATTTTATTTTTAATAATAAATTGAGCAATAATGACGATAAATTCATTAACTATTATAATATATCAAGTTATTTTAAGAGTGATTCAACAGATTATACAAGACATCTAACATATAAAGTTGATGAATATTAGGTTGTTTTATTCTAATAAACTTGATTATATGTAGATGAGATAGTTTTTGACCTAATGTAAGAAAAATAATTTGTGACTTAAAGTAGAAAAAGTAATACTGTAGGAAAATTAATACCGTAAGAAAAAAATGATTACGAGAAATAGGATAAATTAAATTATTTATTTAGTTAAGGTATAGATATACAATACTTGTAACATCTACACCCTGTGTAAAAACACGAAACCTTATTATAAAATTACGATATTGAAAATATTTTATTATTTTTTATAAATATATTATCAGATTTATTAGGTAAAATAGTTATAATAAGGAAATACTTTTTTTCTAAAATTATATTATTTAAATTATAATAAAATTTTACTTATACTTGAATAAAATTACACTCATATCTAATTAAGAGTAACAAATTTAGGTAAGACGATTGATTTGAATTTGTTTTTTTCTTAAACTATATTATCTAAGCTACAATAGAATCTTATTTAACAATAATAACAAATTAATATATTAGGTAAAATGATCTTACAATTATTTTTTTTATAAACTATATTACTAATTATTATTTTTGACTCAGTTAAACTAAACAAATATCTTGATGTACAATTAAAATATTATCGATATTTTGAATTATATTTTTACAAATTTTTATTGGATGAATCAAATTGTCAATCTAATTAATTTATAAATGTACAGATAAATTATATTATTGACCACAAATTATTGATAAATAAATATGATTATTTTCTTATAAACCTATATTACTAATTATCGTTTTTTTATAAAATTATGAGACTAATTATAACTTTTAATTTGAATTGATAAATAATAAAAATTGACCTAATTTAAATTGATAAATAATAAAAGTTGACTCAATCTTAAAAATGTCAAAGATCAAATAAAAAAAAAATAAATAAAAATCTAGGTCAGATAAAGAAATAAAAAAGAATTAAATTATTTATTTAATTATAATGTAGATAGATGTAACTCAATAATTTACCATTAAATACTTTAATAATACATAACATACTTAATTATAAAAAATTATATTTAATTAATTTAATAATGACCCTGACCCCTGTTAAGATTTTTTTTGTTGATAATCCTAGCGTCACTCCAATTTAAGATCATATTTTTAGGCCCAAAGTTAACAGTTAACACCGTATCAGAAGTCGTCATTCAACAGCGGTAAGAAAATTGAAAATGGAGAAGTTGCGAGCTGCCGGTGCCTTTCGCTTGGTCCAGCAGTCTTTAAAACACATATTCAATCATCGCCCTAATTTCCGTAGTTCGAACCGATCTTCTTCAGGTATCACGATATATATACAAAATTAATTCATATATAGTGTATTCCTTTACTCACGAATATAGTTATATTTTTTCTTTGAGCTGGCAAACTGTCCGATCACTTGTCTTAAATTATTTTTACCATAATTAAGCAACACTGGATTATTAATTTGTTTCTTGTGATGGTCATAATTTTCTTTAAGAGTCCATTAGAGCATCGACTTGTTTGGTTGATGATAAACCGTGAGAATTGAAGATCATTAAGTTCTAGTTTTGAGTTCACAGACTTATAGCTGTTAAATTTGAAGTTCTATTTTACATATTTCTAGTAATTTCAACTAGTTGTGATTTGTGAAGTATTGTTAAATTCAGTTTTGAGGCATAATGACGAAGTTTTAGTTGCTGAATCCGCAGAAATATATACATGAATTATTATTTCAATGCAGAAGTTTAAACTGGATAAATTTGGTTATATGTCCCTTAAAATTTAGAGGATACTTATTAAAAAAGTAGAGGATTATTAATGTGCTTTCTGAATTCCATGTTGCCATATTTTCTGGCAGAAACAAAATCACCTATCATATACTTATAGGGGAAAAATAATCTAAGACAGCTTGGCTAAGGCTACTTAGTAAAATTTTAATAAAACAACATGGTTTTGTATAAAAATTATAAATTAAAGATTTTTTTATATAAAACCCAAAAATGGAAAATTTAACCCTAAGAGGTAAAATTATGTTGTTTTACTAAGGTTTTACTAAGTAGCCTTAGCCAAACTTAGCTATGCCTTAAATTACATTTTTCCATATATACATATATTTCTGGTAAAAAAGATTTTCTTCTTTGACAGGTTGACTAGTAACAATTGTTCACCTTATATATCATGCAGCTTATCGTTATTAGACATAGCAAAGAGGATGATACTGATTGAATTATGATTGTTATTTTTCATTTGCTCTACATAATTTCAGGTCTAACATATCATTGCTGTAAAACTTGTGAACTGTTCAAACAGTCTGCTGTGAACCATAAGTCGCATCTCCAGACAGGTTTCAGTCCCTTGCAACTTTGCAATCACGGTGCCCTGGTTTATGTGGAAAGACTTGTCCGAAATACTGATAGAACCTCATATAGAAATTTTGCTTCAGTGGCCACAACAATTCAGAGAAACCCACTGTATTCATCCATTAATTCTGAGGATATTGTCCATTTTAAGAATATATTAGGGGAGAAAAATGTTATTCAGGATGAAGATAAACTGGTTACTGCAAACACGGATTGGATGCGGAAATACAAAGGCTCAAGTAAGCTTATGCTCCAACCTAGGAGCACCGAGGAGGTTTGTATCTTCTATCTTGCTCGGAATCTCTTGTTACTCATTCGTCATCCATCACTTGTTTCTTTTAAATGTATGTGGCCCTTCAAATTTCTCTATGTTTGTGAAATTTTTCTGTCATTATTTGAGTTGAAGTTTATCAGCCACATTCAAAATTTGGTTTACTTTTTGCATTTTCTGTTCATGAATTGAATATGAACTATTTGTAGTGCCAGTTATTAATATAGGAATTGTGAAATCTGTATACAAGGAATCAGAGAATATTGTTTAATTCACATTCAGATCATTAGAGAGAGCAATTTTTAATTATATCAAATGAAGAACCATATTCTAGCAGGCATTATTGTTCAGGATTGTTTACATAATGTATATCAGTTTAGTTAGCCTTTTGAAATATTCTGCTTTTTATTTTTATTTTATACTATATAGTGAGATTTCATAGCCCACTTCCATATAGTACTCAAAATATCATGTCAACTCTTATTTCAGTTTATTAAAAAAAAGAAGAAAAAGAATCATCGATTGCACTCTTACTTAATATATCAGGAGTTTATTAAATCATAGTTCTTTCTATGTTAGCAATTGAATAGTTGCACTGTCTGAGTGCGGTGTTTGAAAGTACAGAGTTGTCATTCTTGGCCGTTAAAGAGCTTTGCACTAGAAGAATGGAACTGAATATATTTCAGATATCAGTGAAATAAAGTTTCCATATCTTACCATTATATAGAGCAAATGCTCCATAACCCGTTCATAATATGAGTTGCTTCCCTCAAATATGTTCAACAAAATAGGCTTAACTAGCATGATAACTAGCCCCACTTATCTTTCTCAATGGGTCTCAAAGACTGGCTTAACTTTTCAGATCGCTGCTTGTAAGTATGCACATTTGCTTTTGTAGGTTTCACAGATTCTTAAATACTGTAACTCCAGACGTCTTGCTGTTGTCCCTCAAGGTGGAAATACTGGTCTTGTTGGAGGAAGTGTTCCCGTTTTTGATGAGGTAATATAACGATTCTCTTATAATGGATAATCATTCTCAAAAGAGTGTGGTGGATGCCTGATGTTATTGTTGGGTCTGATTGGGCAAATTAATTAGGAGCAACACCCTTTTTGTTCTTGTGTATCGAATAGTAAAGGGATATTATGTGGGAACATAATAATTTTGTTGCCTACTGCATTTTGGTTTGCATAGCCGAATTTTGGTCTACCAAGCACAGTTTCATTATACATCAAGCATAAATCACATGCCAAACATATGAGCATTCATGTTCACTGCTTGTAAAGTTTCCCAGCTAATATTGATATGCCATAAAAAAAATTTCTCAAGTTTTCTTATTTGATTATTATGTTTTCATTTGATTCTGCAGGTGATTATAAAAACTAGTCTCATGAATAAAATCATTTCCTTTGACAAGGTAGAAGCTTCTCTTCTATGTACATTTATTTCAGAGTTTGTGATTTTTGCCCCTAAACAATATTTCTCCTTGGATTTTAGCTGTGATTTTTACAGTTAGCTTTATAACTTTTGCATTAAACCATTTATCTCTGTATTTTTTTTAGAGATGTTGTCATCTTTGTTAAGCCAGTAGCCTCTGTTGCCTCACATTTGACTTGTTCAAGTGATAAGTTTTTACTGCCAAAAAGTGACGAGTTCTTGGAATAAATATTCCATGCGTTCTCCAAGAAACATATATCATGTCTGATTAACTGTAGAGGACACTTGTATTGTATATGAATTATTTTAAATTATACCGTTTTGTAGGTCAGTGGTATACTGGTATGTGAAGCAGGATGCGTATTGGAAAATCTGATTTCTTTCCTAGATAAAGAAGGGTAATTTCTACTTCACGGACACTTTTTTGAGGGGACACAACATCTAGAACTATATGGGAATTCATGGTATTGACTTAAAGGGCACAACTTTATGCAGCTTATAAGTTAATGTCCTCGATCCTTCTTTCTTCACTTAATGCAGAAAAGATGCTTATTATATGGGAATTCACTGTATTAACTTAAAGGCACAACTTTATGCCATTCATGGCTTAATATCCTCCCTCCCTCTTTCTTTTCTTATTGCAGAAAAGATGCTTACTAGGTTCTCAGTTTCTTTTTATTTCCTTAAAGTGTGAATTTGTGTGCTTAATGTCATATCAATCACCTGCATTGAGGAATCAATTTGTTAAGATCATCAATTTTAAATAACCATGCAACCATGCAAGTGCAAGTTCTAATTTGTAACATTATCTCATCTGCATCTGTTCAGATTATTTTGCATTTGGATTCTTTTGTCTTCTTGTGTTAGTCTACTATCACAGTCTACTAACTTGTGAATGTTTACCTTTTAGAACAAAAAAAGTTTTATTAGGAAGAAAACAAGGTAAAAAGAGGACTCCTCACAAAATTGAAGTGGAAAATACAAAACTCTGAACATAGGTAGCACTCCAGTTCATAATGATGTTGGCAACGGGTATCCTTCTAAAAGCACCTGAACCATTGATGTAGTAAATCAAACTCTATTTCTCAATTATTTAAAGGGATAGGGCTCTCTGAAAATCGTAGCATCCCTATTGGTCCATAACCCTTAAAAATAAGCAAAGAGTGCACATCACCACACATCTTTCTGTCCTTGCCCCCTCCTCAGCCATGGAATCTGGTGTGAAGCCAAGTCTCCACTGAAACATGGAATTTCATAGTTTCCCAACCCCCCCACATACAAATCACCTAATATTCCTAGCCATGAGGCATTAAAAAGCAAATGAGAGTGTCTCACTTGCTGCATACATAACACAGAGATATCCTACGATAAAGATTATGTCTTAACTTTTGAATGTTTCCTTTCGTCCATGTTCACTATGTTGACTTTGATCCATGTTCCCTTCTCACATCATATTTCTTCAAAACATTGTGGGTGATTCCTGGTTTCTTTCATGTTAAATTTGAATTTAACAGAGGCAATGGTATTCTATTGAATCAAAGTTGTATCAATCAACTTAACTTGTTCATCTAATAAGCTTGCAACCCCCTGTATGGGTAGTTTTTGTTTGATGTTTCTGTTTGTTTGCAAATAAATCTTAATCGGTTTAAATTTTTTTGACCAATTTTTCCCTGTAATCATTAGACTACACATAAAATTTGACAAATGTACCATCATTTCCAACTAAGTTATGATTCCTTTCAGATTCATTATGCCATTAGACTTGGGTGCAAAAGGGAGTTGTCAACTTGGTGGAAATGTTTCAACAAATGCTGGTGGTTTGCGCCTTGTCCGTTATGGATCACTTCATGGGAATGTACTTGGTGAGAACTTATTTATTCTTATATATTCAGCTTTCAAACGATCAAATTCCTATCTCCATCGCAATGTTGACGCTTTCAATGTGATAGGTTCTCATGAATGTCTCACTTGCCGAAACTGTTTGATTTCATTATTCGTCAAGTCTGCAGCTGTCATTCTGTATTATTCCTCGTATATTATCAGCTTTATGAAAGACAATAAAATCAAAATTTTCAGCATATACATCTTAAATCAACTAATCAAGTACATCAAGGACGCTGATAAATATTTGTTTCAAGAACTAGTCATGGAAGATATAATTAATTGGTCTATCAGATAGGGTAGTGATTTGTGAAGGATGTTGATTATGCCCAATGATTGTCAATCAATTTCTTCAAATTTTTCCTTATGAGTAGACAGTAGACAGAGTCTATATTTACCATGTTTATTCTGGAGTAATCTATGTTTAGTCTAGATATAACACATGTAGTATTGACACTTCGATTTGGCAAATACTTAATTCAGGCATATCTTTCAGGTCTTGAAGCTGTTTTAGCAGATGGTAGTGTTCTGGACATGCTTGGGACTTTACGAAAAGATAATACTGGATATGACCTTAAGCACTTGTTTATAGGTATATGAACAGTTAGACATCTTGTTTCTGTCAGTTTGAAAATGTATTAACTTCTGGTTATTCTATTTCTTCTGTCTCCACATATTTGGTCTAGGAAGTGAAGGATCTTTGGGACTGATAAGTAAGATTTCCATACTTACCCCTCCGAAGTTATCTTCGGTAAATCTTGCTTTTCTTGCTTGTAAAGATTATTACAGCTGCCAGGTAAAATCAGTTCATGATCCTGATGTGTTATCCTTTAGAGTTCCATTTTTATATGCAAATCATTGGTGAAAGTTAACTCCCTTATTTGGAATCTAATTCGACCAATATTATTTTTTCTGAGTTTTAATTGAACTGGGGTTTCTTCTGATGAAGTAAGCATAAAGGTCCCTGTTACACATATCAACCGTAGAAACAAAACTTTGTATGGAACAACGGAGCATAGTTCTGACAAAGCATAAACCAACACTTCTTTCTGAAAATAATTCTCAGTTCAACTTGAGGTTTAGACTTTAGCACCTCTGTTTAATTGGTAAATATTTCTTAAAAAAATAAAAGGAGAAATGATTGCTTGGATAGGATGAAAATCATTTTGGTTTGAAACACTGGTTCTTTTGGTTATAGATTGCCTACAATTAAATTATTATGAGGCTCGTACAGAGATAATTTAAGTTATTTTATAGAAAAGAATAGGTTTAGTGCGAAGTCAAAATTTAAAAGCTTGCGTTGCAATTTCATTTTTAATAATACCATTTCTCCCTCCCAAAACTTTATATATAACAACTGAGCATAGTTCTGACAAAGCACAAACCAACACTTACTTTCTGAAAACAATTCTCAGTTCAACTTCAGGTTTAGATTTTAGTACCTCTGTTTAATTGGTAAATATTTCTTAAAAAACTAATAAAGAGAAATGACTGCTTGTATGAGATAAAAATCATTTTGGTGAAATACTGGTTCTTTTGGTTATAGATTGCCTACAATTAACTATTCTGAGACTCACACAGACGTTTATAGTTTAAGTTATTTTATAGAAAGGAATAGGTTTAGTGCAAAGTCAAAATTTATAAGCTTGCCTTGCCTTGCGTTTTCATTTTTGTTTCTTAATAATACCATTTCTTCCTCCTCTGCATAAAACTGTTAGCTCATATTAGTTATATTAGGTCATTTTCTAGAGTGGAGTTTAATCAATTTGAAGTTTATAAGACCGCTTTATGATTTTGTCATCCTTTCTATCTTGATCTATTAGTTAGCATTGAGCTTGGATAGTTTTTCTCTAATTTATCAGAAACTTCTATTGGAAGCCAAGAGGAAGCTTGGGGAAATCTTGTCTGCATTTGAATTTCTGGATGCCCAATCACTGGAGCTGGTATGTTTTCTTTTGGAAATAGCAATTGGCCATGTTTTCCATTTTGTAAATCATCATTAACAATTCGATTGTAAGAAATTTCCTAGGAAATGACATTGGTATGGGAAAAAAAGGTTTGCTTATTGATGAAGTGTGTAAAAGAGAGCTGAGGAATAAGTAGTTATTTTGTAGATTTCTAGGGCATGTTCTTGATGCCATTTGCATGTTGCTATTCCGTCCCAAGTTTTGCTGCTGGTTCAAGGGTTGATCCTGCATTGGTTTATGACTTAGTGAGTTGTTATGGTAATTGATAAGATTTTTTGAAAGAGTTGTGGGTCGGTGCTAGCTCAGGACAATGCAGTACTTTTTGTATTTTATCTTGATACGTTCATCCTTTTTTTTGTTTCAATTTTATATTGTGCGACTATATTTTTTTAGCTGCATCAGCTGCTAGATGGCATCAGCATTTCAGCCTAATTGTGTGGCATATGTCTGGATCAAGCCTTATATATATATAAACAGAGCAATGAAGTTATGCACGAAGTTATTTTTCTTCCTTGTGATTGTGTTCTGCAATAAGCTCATATGAACAGGATTTTTATTAATCTTTTGGTGTTTTAAATATTGTTAAGCATTACTGGAATCTTTTAATAACGGGCTTAGTTTGTCTTCGATAATTGGCTTTTGCTATTTCATATTTTGACTGTATTTGTAACGTGCTCATATATTGTTCGAACAGGTCCTGAAACATCTAGAAAGTGCTCGGAATCCATTGCCTACCTCAATGCACAACTTCTATATTCTGATTGAGACAACAGGCAGTGACGAATCTAATGACAAGTAACCTCCATGCTATTTAAAACCAATTGTTTCTCTTAATTCAAGATTTGACTGATTTGTTGCAAGTAATCAGTAGTATAATTTTTCAACACAGTCCTTCCAATGTCCTTCAAGAATAAGATTTCCTTCCATATATTTTCAAAAATTTAAAAATAAAGAAACCAGAAGAAAGGAGGGGAAAATAGGATGAAACTAAGTTTATACCATTTGTAATCTTTTATATTCATTGTTTAGAAAAGAAAAGACTTTTTCTGTAGCAACAGACTTCTGTACCTTCTGAATATAGACCTGTTTGGATTTATTAAAGGGTTTGACCTTTTTATACAATCCTCTTTCACCTTGGTTCATGAGGCCACTGATGAGACAAAACTAGGCTGGATGAGTTCTCTACCTGACCAAAAGGGAAGAACCCCCCCCCCCCCCCCCCCTTCCCTCTTGAATGTGATAATTGAATTCCTCATTAGTGGGCTGCGGTGGAGGTTAAAGCAACTTGTGTGAAAGCATGCATGTCGGTCATCATGTTGACTTACATTACACTGTGCCCCTGATCACACTTGGTTGTTATTTCTAGTCTTCTAAGTTGGGAATATTTTACATAATCTTGTCTGACGTCTCAAATATAAATGTTGTGTGTAAGTTAGAGAGTATATATATTCAGTCAATGGTTGAACATCTTCTTTTAGATTTCTCTAGTATGAACCCGCTTTTGTGCTTTAATCAATTATCGGTTTTCTAAAGCACGATCATATTCTTCCAAAGTAAGATTATCACCTTTATTTTTTCTCCGTGTTTGGTTTTACTCGTTACTTAGATGTAATTTTTTTATTTAAAAAATTAGCTCAACTCTGAAGGAAGTTTAATCATCAAATCTTGCCAAGCACTTTTAATGTGTGATGTCTACCTTGTCATTTTATTAAATATGTACTTATGATTTCTATTACTGTCGTCGGTGTTTCTTGGAACTCTACTGATGTTTGTCCTTGTCCCCAGGGAAAAGCTTGAAGCTTTCCTTCTTCGTTCCCTGGAAGGTGGTTTTATTTCTGATGGTGTTCTTGCACAAGACATGCAACAAGCATCATCATTTTGGCATATCCGTGAGGTTTATATTTTCCATTTTTCTTTAGAAAAAATGAAGGGTCTGTCTTGGCATATTTAAAAAATGTACAATTTGTTGAGGCATATATAAAAGTGATAAATAACTAGTATTGTTCAAGTGTGTCGTCCATATTCTTTGTTCGAATCAGTGGTTGTCTTTTGTAACCATCATCTGTGTTCTCACTAGGTTTTAAGTTTGGGCCTCACAAAGCTAAGTTGATTTGGAAAGCTTAGATCTTTCCTTATTGCTGATTAATACTCCCTCTGTACTGGTATGCAATGATTTGTTTAAAAAGGAGTAGCTGTGTCTCAGAAAGTGGATTATGATTGCTTCAGATTCATATATTTTTGGCATCTAGAGAGTGATATTGCTTTTTTAGCTTCTGTTCTTTTATTGACAGGGCCGTTTGAGAGCCAAATGGACTCCTTGGATTCATGTTACTTTTTGTTCATAAATTCTTGCATTTTCTAGTGTGGGTATAATAGATTATTTAATTTCTCTGGTGCGTTACTTCTGAAACGTTGATACCTATAGCGTAAAAAGTAATTTATATGCAGTGGACAACTGGATAGTGTGTTGAAACAAAATGTCTCTAACATAAGTGTTAGAAAGATATAGTATAGAAATAACTTTATAGTGCTTTCGAAATATCATTTTAGAATGCGCCTAAATGTAATAATCAAATTGGTCACAGGGTATAGCAGAAGCGTTGATGAAAGCAGGAGGTGTATACAAATATGATTTGTCACTACCAATTGAAAAGATGTACGATCTTGTCGAGGAAATGCGAACACGTCTTGGTGACCAATTTATCTTTGCATTGTTATTTTGCTATAATTAGTTTCAACTCCTGGTACATACAAGAGGTTCTCTCTATAGGGGAGGATTGGACCGGACATTGATATTGAAGACTGATGGTCTGTTATGCCACAGAACTGTGCTTTTTCTATAAAACATGATGTAGCTTAAATACGCTGATAAAGAGGGAACCCCCCCCCCCCCCCCCCCCCCCCCCCACCCCAGGATTACTTTTTCTGTTTTTCATATCCAAAATCACATATTACAGTTTCTTGCAAATGTACTTTTGTAACATGTGTTTTGGCTGCACAGAAGTTATTTGTTTTACCATGATGTTGTATGCTACAAAAGTGACAGATATATGAATAATTTTATTTATT
The DNA here is from genome assembly GCA_947179155.2 of Hedera helix. NCBI lineage: Eukaryota > Viridiplantae > Streptophyta > Magnoliopsida > Apiales > Araliaceae > Hedera > Hedera helix. Next base: position 49,367,095 of record OX359269.1, on the reverse strand, counting down.
AATTTATATATATATATATATATATGAATTATTTCTAAATTTGCTTCTTTCCTGACCTTTAATTTAAAATTCTAGGTCCTGCGGCTAATGTGATAGGATATGGTCACCTTGGAGATGGCAACCTCCATCTTAATATATCAACACCACAATATGATGATACCGTAATTTCCTTATTCCCGCTTCCAAGAGTTAGTCTTGTCCATTGTGATATTTGTTGCCCAACTAATACAAAGCATTGCAGATTTTAGCACAAATTGAACCCTTTGTTTATGAATGGACAACTAAGCATCACGGAAGTATCAGTGCAGAGCATGGCCTGGGACTGATGAAAGCTGATAAGATTTACTACAGCAAGTCACGTGAAACTGTAAGTCCAATAAGAACAATGTTTTGTTACATTTTTGGCCAATAGTTTAGCATCTTCTTCAGGGAAATTCATACTTCAAGTTACTTCTGGAACCATTCATAATGGAACTTCTACTAACCTTATTTATTTGCTTTTGCCTCGTAAAATTATCACATTGTAGTTTCAATTAGTTATCACTTATCAGAAAATTCCAATTTCCAGCAGGAGTTTAGGAGAATATAATTTTACTTTTCCATAGTGCGTTGTGTACAATTTAGTCAGAAAATGTAGAAGAGTTTCTGACATTTAGATTTCCAGGACTGAGAAATGAATTCTACATAGCAATGTGCTTATGGTATAATTCCCAAATAAATTAAGAAAGAATCTATTACGTAACAATTTAATAGATTACTTCTATTGAGTAAACTCTTTCTTCGGAGCAGCATTTCCATGCAGGTAGGCACTTGAGAGGATAATATGATGTTTTGATATATATATCAAAGCCGATGTTTCTTGGAAGAACTGAAGGGATAACTCAAACCGGGCCAGAGGAGGTTATCCATTTGGTTCCTCCAAGGTTATTCCCTTTCCTGTGAATCCTCTTATTGGCACTTCTTAGTCGTAGCGAAACAGCTTTGGTTTCCCATTCGTATGAGCAAGTAATTTGTGAATCTTATGCACACACAGACAACAGAACCGGGTGTTAGTTCTAAGCATCAGATTTAAATTACTCCTTCTGTCTCATGATCCTCTGTTTGTTTGAATGCTGTGCATTGTGCAAACTTTATAAGAAATCATCCATGTGGACAGGTGCAATTAATGGTTTCCATCAAGAAATTGTTGGACCCCCATGGAATTCTCAATCCGTATAAGGTTCTCCCAGCATCTCTCATATCTTAACGTAGGTGAGGAACTCAATTAAAGAACTCCTTTCACGCTCCAAGTTATCACGTTACTAGTTTTGAAGAGTTTTGAAGAGCGACTCCAATACACGTGATTTTAAATTTGATTCCATTTCTCTTCTGCATGTGATTCTATTATTTCTTTCAATATATGGTAACGTAATTCCATATTCACAATTTTCTCCTCTTATGCTCCACTCCAATCTCATGATAGGCTTTCTGAAATGAGTTTCAAAATGCCTGGACGTCAAAGTGAAACCCAAACTATGCTGTTGCGGTGTTGCCTAGTTTACCGGGATGATGATGCAAAAGTCCAGTGCCATTTTCATTGTTTCTTCTCAAGTGTTATGGAATGAAAGATCATGCTCCACTCCTGTAACACTTTGTCTCTGATCAGTAGCAGTCTTATGTAACAATGGTATAATGAGGAATATATAATATAGAAGAGTATAATTTTATCATTCCTCTAGGTTGGTTTTGAGGTACAATTTTTTTCTTTGAATCTAAAGAATGCAGAAATAGATTTAGAATCCACTTTGAATTCGAATGAAGAAATAATAAAAAAAAGAAGTAATATTTTCAAATATTACAATTAGTCAAATTCGAAGCCAGTATTACCTTGGCCTAAAGAACCACTTTATTTAAGTAATAATAAATATTCTTTTCCATCATTATGGAGTAGATAGTATTATTTATCATTTGTTTAGTTTAATGAAGTGAGAATGTATTTAAGAATGTTTGAGGAAGAAGTATTGATATTATAGTTTATTCCTAAATTCTCTCTCTGGGGTGTCTTGGCTTAAAAACATCTTTGCATAGACGAATCATTTAGGAACTTAATTGAGGGTGAAAGTAGAATATGCAAATCCTCAATAACTGAACTCGGTGCTTTTCTTGTGAACGAACTTGAGTGCTATGACAACGGGTGAGGAATTTCTTGTAAAAAAGAAGGGAAAGATATATGAAAAATATGATAATCAGTTGAATAGTTGGTTTCTTCACCTGGAGGTGTCTGATTAAAAGGAATGGAATAATTTAAAACATGTAGCGTACGATCAATGTATTTTGCCAGAGAATTATCCTTTTGACACTCTGAGCCTAACCAAAATAAATAAATATGAGAATGTATATTTAGTTTGTAACTTATTAAGGTTATATTTGTTTGTAAAAATTATAATTTTGAGATTATGATTTATGTTGTTATAATACCTGGTTGAGTATGGTATTAAATAGTCATTCATATTGTTATTTTATAATCTTTAAACTAATAGTCTCAAGTTCAAATTTAAAAACACTTGAAATTAATAAAATTATTCCAAGTATAATTTTTATTAACAAACATAATATTGAAATTATAATTCATATTTCAGAATTATAATCTCGGGACTTGCAAACAAACACGACATAATGTCTTATTCTAAAGTTTTGTTTGAACACAAAAGTTCCGGTTAAGTCCTTGTTTATAATGAAAGTTTTTTAAAAAGAAAAAAAACTTTTTTTTTTATTTTTTGCGCGAATATATATATTTTAAAGACATATTGGGACATAAATAATGACGTTCATACATTTCTAAGAAGCTCAATTTGTCAACAGAACCATATACAAAAAAGAAAAGAGGCAAGGAAGAGGCAGAGAGATTGAAAAGGAGAGAACGGTGAAGTTGCATGCAGCTTTTTCTTGCAAGATTTATTGCACTGGGTGGCTTCAATTTCAATTTCACATACTCCATCCCAACCACAAGGGAAAAAAAATCTCATTTATAAATATTTAAAATGTATTTTTATTGTATATTTATCATTAAAATTAATAAATTATTAGCTTAATGGCAGTGACACGATAATATAATTATAATTGCAAAGTTAAAGAGATCGGGACATTTTTTTTTATATCAATAAAATAAAATAAATGTTATTTTACAAAAGGATTCTCTTATGAAACAAATGAGTATATAAATAAAACACTGAACTCCTAAAGATGTTTAAATTATATTTTACACATAAATTTAAAAAAGTAAAATATAAAAACAGAGTAGATTTTTTTTAAAAAATTTATTGTTTTTATTTTAAGAATAATTTTTTTTATATACTTTCTGTCATTTTTTTGAGGTCGAAAGAAATAATAAAAATAAAATAAAGAATTAGATTCCACAATTTACGGTAGTGGTATTTCTAAAGCGCTTCGTGAGAAAGAAACGAGGCAAAATTTTAGTGTATATCGTTGGAAGAGAAGCGAATAAAAAGAGTCGCAGCGTAGTCTCTTCCATTCCATTTGGTACAACTAAGAGCCAAGCCATGAGCAGTTCCTCCTCCCCTTCCCCTCGCAAGGTCACTTCTCTTCTTATGTATAATTATGGTTTGATCATTTGGGGTTTTAATGATTTATTAGTGTCTGTTGTTTCTATTTTAGGGTCTAAGCAAGATAGCTAGCAATCGACTTCAGAAGGAACTGGTTGAGTGGCAGGTCAATCCTCCCGTTGGATTTAATCACAAACTCACCGATAATCTTCAAAGGTCTCTCTCTCTCTCTCTCTCTCTCTTAATTGTTTGTATACAAGTTAATGAAAACTATGAATTTTGAGCTTTGGTCCTCTTTTTCTAAATATTCAAGGAAAGGACAGAACTTAATTCAAATTGATAATGTAGTTGAGAATTTTCAATTGCCCTTTTCACTACCACAGTCGTAGAAATAAGAATTTTAGATTCAATTTCTTTCAATATAAAATAAGTTTTTCCTCCCCCATTTGTGTGTTTGTATATGTGTGTGTGAATCTGTTAACATTAAGCCTGATTATGTTTAATGAGTGATTTTGATACAAAGGTGGGTGATTGAAGTGAATGGAGCTTCAGGAACACTCTATGCCAATGAAACTTACCAACTTCAGGCTGATTTTCCTGAGCATTATCCTATGGAAGCTCCACAGGTGAACCATCTATAGCTGTTAGATTTTTCATTTGAAATACAGTAAAGTAGTGTTTGCATATAGGGGAATGATGGAGGATTTGCACATGGTCATTCTCACATGAATTGTAATCAAGTCCCATGAGAGGCCTTTTGGAAATATCATTTATACTTGTGGAAGTAGCAATTTCTATTTTATCAATGACGGTGTTCATGTGTTTGTCTTGGGTTTGATGCAGGTGATTTTTCTGCATCCTGCTCCTCTTCACCCTCATATTTATAGCAATGGTCATATTTGTTTAGGTAATCTTGCGAGTGATTCATCAGATTTTTTTTTATTGAGATATGATTGCAAGAGGTTTACGTGTGTGAACATACTGTATTGAAAATTTGAAGTTGATAACTGATGACTAGGATCCTCACCATTTATCATCCAGTTTCGCTCAATTTAGCAATGGATTATTGTCATACCAGATGGAAGTCTTTATTTATATGGAAGGAAATGTTGGGGAAATAATCAATGTAAAGGATTGTGGTGTTTAGTTTCAGTCACATTTGCTAATTTATTTGTTCTACAACAAAAAGTCCTCTTTTTACTAATAGTACTTTTAACACAATAGTTTCCCATCATAATTTTGTTAGCATGTCACCACTATTAAATTAACCACATATTTTTAGGAGTGGAACGATAATACATCCTTACTCCCTTCATTCCAACATATAGGATCGAGTTTCATTTTTCAAAGTCTTTGGGGAATTTTCAAATTCAAAATTAAATGTGATTCATTTAACTTTTAAAAACAATAAATCATGTCATTAGCAATACTAGTTAGATAGTTTATAATTTTAATAATTGTATTATCTAAAACTTAATTAATTTTTAATTTGAAAATATCGTAAAGTGACTTCAAAAAGTCTATATTGATCCTATATTATGAAATGGAGTGTGTATTTGCAAATGAGACTTTATTTTTGGAATGGAAGGAGTTATTTTTTCTTGTGCCAGTAAGGTTCATAATAAACCTAACCTGTCGTCCTAGTTTTGGAAATGCCATAGTTAACATAACAATAATTATTGTGTTTGATGGCTAAATAAAATACATATCATTTTCCATGAGCATTGATTACTCATATCTCCTTGTAAACCTTTCATGTACTTTCTTCAGTTTGATAATTCCTTGCAAGTGAAGAAATCATGGGCTCAAGATAGATGTGTTGGGTCTTCATCTTAAACATGACTGCTAATATTTTCTTAAACTGTAGTTTCATCTGTTCTCATTTGATGGATTAGTTTTTGGGTAGATTTCTCTTACATTGTTGCATAAAAAGTGTCCTTTCTGCAAAAGGCTCCCTCCCTCCAATCTTCACTATTATTTCTCAATTCATGCCCTTACAATTTCCATTTTCTCCTCCCCTCCTCCATGTAGGTTGGTTGAACCCTTTAATTGGATTTTCCCCTTAATTTTACTCTTTTGAACTCTTAGACATGATTCTAAGGACTAGCAATTATTTTTTTTTAATAAAAAAACACCTTTTGGGGACTAGTTTCAGGCATTCTAAACAGCTGGGTTAAGGGTAGTAAAAAGGGTAATTGTGCTCAGAAGTGAGAACCTCTGTATCTGAGGGTTATTTTAATCAAACCGTAGGTTGTTGGTCATCATGGTAGCTGACCTTATTTTTCATTGTGCTTTTATTAACCTTGGTACCCGGATTGTGCTTTTAGAAAGGAATTGGGCCATTAATTGTAATCATAAATTTGTGCGATGCATTTATTCTTCATATAGATCTGACACTTACATTTTCACGTCCCAAAAGAAGAAACTAACTCTCTCATTGTGTTGTGTAGATATTTTGTATGACTCATGGTCACCAGCCATGACTGTTAGTTCCATCTGTATCAGCATTCTATCCATGCTTTCAAGTTCAACTGTGAAGGTAAAATATCATTTCTAACATGTACCTCCGTTTATTTTCATCAGCCAAATAGAACTGTGTTACACCCGAATGGGAAAGTTTCCAAAATAGCGTTGTTCGTGTAGTAAATGACAAGATCCTCTGTTATAAATCTGAATATTGATCCATTAGTTGTATATTTGAACGAATACCCTTTACAGATAAATTTACCCGAGAATGTTATGTAGTTGATGTTGAACCTTGTGTGCAGGAACGGCCAGATGATAATGATCGCTATGTAAAGAATTGTAGAAATGGAAGATCTCCAAAGGAGACCAGATGGTGGTTCCATGATGACAAAGTGTAATAACAAAAGCATCTCCTCGTGAATAAGTTGTTCAAGGGAATTTCTTATGTGCATTCGCTGTCTTTTGATGAAATGGAAGCCTAAAACTAAAAGGAAAAGGAAATCTGAAATACCAGGGTTAGTGAAAAATGCTTAATTTCTATGCTGTAAAGTACCAATGTAACCTGGTATTTGTAAATGAAGACTAAACTTACTTTATGGTGAACTCATTGTAAAAATTATTGTGTGCACCGCAAGTTAAATTTTACACGAATCCATGTTCAGTTTTTTGATTGCAAGTGATAAAGTCCAATTTTCTTCTTTTTCCCCTTGTTCTGATGAGAAATTATGTAATTGGAGGATCTTCACATGTAATTTCAATCTCATTTCATTTTTGTACATTTGTGTAATCACTATTGCTGTGATCTTCACTATTGATGATATTGATTACAAGTGGTGTGGGTGAAAAGGAACCTGGGAGAGCAGAGTTGGCATTTGCAAGAAGTGATTATCCAACAATTACGACAAGTTATTTTTTGATCAACAATAATGATCATCTGATATCTGCTCCCTGTAAGGTAAGGAGATCATTGGTTATCTCGAGACTGTCTTAATTGTTTGTTGCCAGGGCGCATCATTGAAGAACGGAGAAGTCTATGCAGACAAATTTTTGTTGATACAAATGGTGGTAGTATAGTATTAAAGATTTGTTTATTAAACACAGACAAGAATACTGGGCTCGGAATTTGCAAAGATGTACAAATTTTATCAATTCGCAGAAAACTCGCTTTGAACAATAATTTAGTTTACTCAATGAACATTTTAAGTTGATCCTTCTTGTCAACCAGTATGATTCACCATTTGTCCTACTGATTTCTCCAAGATATTGTTACACATTGCTGCCGACCATCTTTTTAAAATGTAGCCAGAAACTATATCTGCTGCTTTTTTATTGTGGCTAGGTGATCATCTAATTTCCATTCAAGTGTTGAACATCATGTAAGGCTACAGTTAACAGCTACAACAAATATATAACAACAAAAGAAGGGGCGCTGACAGGAACAAAAATATCAGTCTTTCATCCTTGCCAACCTGTCAAAAATATCAGTCTTTCATCCTTGCCAACTTTAGCATGTTCAGAACATTCTCATACACGATAAATGTTAATGAAGCCGCAGGGGCATTTTTCAATAAATTGGCTGTAATACCCTTGTAAAAACCCCGAAAACCCTCAAACCTGCAAGTGGAAAAAGGAAATTAACTCAGGGTAATAGAGTACAGACATCTCTACTCTACTCTTGAAACTAACAGTTAGTAAACTGTTCAGTAATGATGTGACCATTTTCATCCTGTTAACGCAAGACCCACTCCTCCCCAATATCTTAGCATCTATGCAAGATCAATCATCTACTGTAGAAAAGAATATAATGTCTACAAAAATTGAGAATGTATAAAACACATTAAACTTGTTATCCTCTTCTTTTTTAGTAAACAAAACTAACAACATATATGCGCAACCAATGACAGAACCTAGAGCAAATTGAAAATGGATCTATTGGTAATCCATATGACCAGGGTGTCATACTGATTGACAACTAGGAAAAAGCAAGGTGTTGCCATTCCTTATATGACTAAACAATTTTTTGATTTTCAGGCTGATATTTTTTCTCACCGTGCAGTTTCTTTAATCACATGCCAGCTATTCATATATCTTGGAATTCCATCTATGCTTGGTCGTTGCTACAGTGGAAGAGAGATACAAAGTTAGCTTAATGCCAAGAAAAGAAAAATAAACAAGCTATGCAACCACTAACAATCAAGTAAGGTTGGTTTACGGCAGGAACTCGTTTTACTCAACCCATACTTTGTAGATAAGTGGCTCAATAAAATCATAGTAGAGAAGTAATCAGAAAAAGGAACGAATACCTGTAATCGAGCTCGAATGACCTGAAATTATGTTTGCAAAAAACTTATAAAAAAATTCAGTTGAGAAACTAACATCTTATATTTGAAAGTCATTACTGATACTAACCTGGGACGGATATGTCACAAGAACAGCAGCTACTTTGGAAGAAGCTCCTAGCATTGCATAGTCAATTGAATTCTGTAGGAAACATGCAATCGAGTGTCAGCTTAGTTATCCTTGAAGGCAGGTCAGTTAATTTCAGATACAGATAGCACACTCGTATCCTCCTCTGCGTCAAAATCTCAAAACTTGCTCTCACAATGCTGCCTACACAATTACATCCTCCATCAATGGAAGTCCAAGATCACACTATTCTCTCTTTGTGTGCATATATATATATTGGAAATCTTTTATATGTATATATAAAACAAAAAAATATAGTTTTTTTGTCCAACCCATGCCCTTCCGCACTTATTTATAACATAGTCACTATATATGAAAAAGAAAAATGTTTCCAAAGTTTCCCATGCATACACAATTTAAGTACCTAGAAAGCTTAAAATTAGTATTAACTGGGATTGACTCACCAACAAATTATCACTACTCAAATTCATTTCATTTTCTCCAGATCTATAGTTAACAATAACTTTACGAAGTTCTTCATATGCTGTAAATTGAATAGCACCATGAGTAACCTGCTGAAGGAACACCAAAACCAGAAAAACTGCATGATGAAAATGAATAATAAATACTTAACATAATCATAACACAAGATCTTATAGAAAAAATTATATAGTTGAACCAAACTTCATTATTGTCTACAGTATGCAACAACCTATGATGACTGAAGACGAAACGAGAACTTAAAAGTTTATTTGCAGAACAAAAGCATTGACAAACTTTTCGTTGAAAAGTACAACTTCATTGAACTTAACCATGCAAACACATTACAATGGAATAATATAAAATTATAAGGATAAAAGGGCTAACAAATCTAACCAGAAAAAGACCAGGAACAAGCCCTCTGTAAAGTGCCCTCCACCCTTCGTCTTTTAGGATAGTTCTTATAGCATCTGAAATTAGACCAACCGTAAGAACAAGAAATGAATAATTTGCATATATGTACAGGAAAGACGGAGAGAGAGAGAGAGTGTTGTCGTAGAAGGTTGTTAATCAGTAATTGCTGGTACTTAATGAGAAGAATGTTAAACTGTTTCCTAAACTCTATAATGGAGCACGAGTTTTTATGCAGCTGTGTTAAAGTTCTGAAAGTCACTGATCAAAAGTTTAGTACAGGAACAAGTCTACCTCCCATATAAGAAACAACATCAAATAAAAGAATCAATGGCAATTAGATTAAACTTGAATTTTGTGCACTCGTTTGAGCACAGATTAATGATTCACAAAAAGGGGAGGGGAGGGGAGGGGGGGGGGGGGGGGGATATCTCAGAGAGGCGTTATTAAAACGTTTAAGTAAGATACGGAGCAGACCATGGAAGCCAGAATATGGTAGAGTATGATGCTGAGGAGTCTGAAGTTGCAATCTTGTTTTCACAAGCCAAATAGGATTGGTGCATAAACAGACCTGTCAAAATCACCAATTTGCAACTGTAAGTAGGATCCCACAGGCACCAAGAAGGCACATCTACTTTAAGATATTCCAAGAAACAAAATCCAAATTCATAGAAACAAAGGAACGAAGAGTCTAAGACAATTCAAGAAAATCCTCTTTTTTTTTGGGATAAGTATGAACGATGATTCAAAATGCAATAAGCATAACAAGTGCAGACATCTTCTTTTTCACCACAATCCATTGTGTATGCCAGTGGTGGTCTTGTGTTGACAGCATACATATGCAGTAAATAATCTAAACCACGGTTTCCTCTACTACATCAATTGGATGAGTTGCATTATCTGATGTACAGTGTATACTGTGACCTCTAGTGGGCCGTGAAACTGGGGGGAGGGGAAGGAGGAATTACCAGAAACAGATGGAAAGCAACACCCACCCACCTCTCCAAAAAAAAAAAAACTACGCACACCAACCCCTTTTCTCCTTCCTTTAAGCACACAATCAACTCGTCATATGCAGCCAAATCATATAAAAACTTCAATACTAACCAAAGCTCCTGCTTCTGCTGCTGAAGCAAGATGAAGGCCAGCACTAAGCTCCTCCCTGTTTCTTAAGTATCTTTGTTTGGCTTTGCTATAGCTAAAGCAGAAGAAGCAAACAAGTTTATGAGTAAGAAAATCACAATCTTTAAGATACACGAATAAAATATTTACACGAAAACAACCCAGTTGAAGACAGGTTGAGTTACAGCTATAGAATCTATTACATTCCCCCAATTACATTCAAGAAACGAGAAAGCAGAACAATTCTTTCATGCAAAACACATAATATCATAATTATCATTGAAGTATCGATGTATCGTTATATGTAAGAATATTTGGATCTAAGTTCTTCACATTAACATTAATAACTAACTAACATATGCACTGGGATAATGCATACTAATAAGCTGGTTACTAAAATTTTAAGCAGTCCACTAATTAGGTAAAGTCATATCTGCATTGTTCATTCCAAAATTAATGATATAACCAAATATGTATTTCCTCATGGAACTACAAGTTAAGAAGTTTCATTTTAGGATTTTGAGAAAAACAAATAATTACAAGAAAACCATGGGACATACCAAGGAAAACCCTGCACTATAGGTGATTGTATCTACATGGTAACGTACAAAATCCATGGAAGACGTACCATATAAAATGTGTGAAACAAATAACACTAAATTTGCTGAAGAAGACATGGAGACTCCAATAAAAGAATGAGCACGCTTGAAAACATACAAGGACAAAGACGCACACACATGGATACATAAGTGCACATGCTGAAAGGCAGTATACACTCATCAAGTATTTAACTGAATGAGAGCTCAAATTAGTTAAAACTTCAAAGTTTAATGCTGATATCAAATATGTAGATTAGATATCAAATCCTTGTGTACAGACAATCAGACACAACTCTCAAAAGGCACTTACAAGAAGAAATATAAACCCCATGAAATAGTTGACCCAAGAACTGCAGGATAAAACCCTGCATACAGACCTCTAAAACCCTGAAAAAGAAAAGAAAGAAGAAGAGAACTTTAAGCAATCAGACTTACAAACTATTCTGCAAATATTTGCATGACCCAAAACATGTTTTGCAAGTAAAAGGAAACAATTCTTCAGCACAACATATAAGTCGCACATGCTTTTAGGGAAAGAAAATGAATAGCTTGAAACCAACCAATGCACTATGGCTACTAAATTAAACCACACCAAGTATTAAAGGAGAGAAATGTTATGCAAAGGGAACTTTCAGCCAGAAATTCACAGAAGGAATCACTGGCTGGTTCAAGCCCTCAATAATAAACATAGGAAAAAAGTGCACACTCTAGTTTTAGAGGTGCCACTTAATCTTCTAAATAGACAGAACTTTTTTGCTTTTACATATACATAATTTAGTATAAATTGTATGGCATAAAATATTGAAGCCACTTTCCGCGCTAAACATGCAACGTGCTTTTACTCTCACAACTCTAGGTCATCAAGCCGCGTCAAAATCTTGATTTTGTTAAAATAGCATAGAGCTAGTTTGAAACATTGCACCCCTTGGTCCAGAACATTGAAGTAACGAATATTTTCCAGCTATGATTAAATAACCAATTGGAAGTGCCTATCAAAAAAAATTGTAAGAAAAAACTATCCCCGCTTTATATAGCCCTATCCTTCGATTTTGATCAGCATTGTGATTGAGACAACCATGAATATTAATGTATGTTCTAAAATTTAAGATCGTTATTTACTTTTTTAAGTCAACTTTAAACTCAAAATTAATATGATTTCCTTTAATTTGAATTGATACAATAATGAATATCGTAAATTATTAAAAAGTAGTGGGTTTCATTATTTTTAATAAATCATTTTAATTTTAAGTTTGAAAATATTTTATTTTGAGTCATCGTATAATTTGGAACGGAACGGAGGAGAGAGTATTATACAGTAGAATAGCTAAATTGAACTTTTTTTCTGAAAATAAAAAATTGATTTGTTCCAAATGGATGCTGATGCTAAAAATAACCTAAAAGCTGAGTTAATTTAAATAATGAGATAACAGAGAGGAGACAAACCTCAGTTCGAGCAATATTGAAGAGCGCGTGAATGGTGTTCTTATAGGTCGGAAGATTAGATATTCGTCCATCGTTAACTGATAATCAAATCTAATTAGCGACTAAAAATTCAATTATATATATATATATATATATATATATATATATATATAGATAGATAGATAGATAGATAGATAGATAGAGAAAAGGAGAGACCTTGGAACCTGGTACGGATAACGTCAAGGGGATGGGTGAAGGAAACTGTAGCAAGACCTGCGGCGGAGCCGGCGACGGCGTTCTCCCATTGCCAACCCACCGACTGAAACTCCGTCATTGTATTGCCCCCTTCTCGGCGCATCAACGTTTTCCAATTCCAAATAGCTTGGCAGAAGGTAGGTAATGAAGTTCGTCAGATTCTAAAAAGCTGCTGGCAACGACAACAAAACTGCGCGATAAAGCTTCGGGAATTGGCGCTTGGCGGATTTAATTATTCTTTCTCTCTCTTTAACCTTGTAGTTTATTAAGAGCATAATTCTTTGGGGACCGGTCCCAGCGACCGGTACATTTTTTTTTAACTTTTAAAATATTTATAATATTTATTTTAATAATTTTTTTATAGAATTTAATAATTTAAATATAAATAAATAATATTATTGTACAAATTATACAACATTATTATTTATATGCATTTAAATTATATTTAAATTATTGAATTCTCTAAAATAAATTATTATAATAAATATTATAAATCTTTTTTAAATCAAAAATAATAATAATAAATAAATAAAACCGGTCGCTATAACCGCCCCCCTGGAATCACTCTTATTAAGAACGATGCGGCACACGAAATAACATCATACAGTAGTTAACATATCAGAAGCGGACCGGATCAAGATCACCTTCTTTGACTTACATCAGTAGCGTTTTTTATTGACGTAGTAATATAGATATTGAACCGGTCGAGTTCAATAATTTATTGATTAAATCGGATTTTAATATTTAATTAATTAAAGAATAATATTTACTATTAAATCATACATTTAACTTAAAGAATATTATTTTTTACTAAACAAATTTTAAAGTACAAAATTAAAGACTAACGATTCACCTTTTATTCTAAAATATAAAATCAAAATAAATTTATTTAAAGCATTTTTAACATTAAAATTAATATGCATCTATTTAAATTTCTAAAAAATAGTAGATTTTTTTAAAAATTAAATAAATTATATTAATTTCAAATTTGAAAATCATACATATTGACTTTTAAAAAATAATAGTCTTATATTTTTGAGCGATAATATATATATAAACGGCCATTTAAATCGTCAGATCTCGGTCTAAATAGTTAAGATCTGTTATAAAAACAAATTTATTTTTATAACTTTGTCAATAAATCGATACTCATATATATATATATATATATATATACGGGAATGATCCATAGCAAACGTTTGCTATGGACACTATTCCAGCAAATGTATCTTCAACCGTTGAAATAATGATTTTAATGGATAAGATGGAGTCTCACCTGCTATCTAAGATAACGGATAGGGGAAAAAAAAAATCTCAGTCCACCCGCCATCTTAGTTGACGGGTGGAGTTTTATTTTTTTATTTTTTATTTTTTTAATCTAAGTTTAACAAAATAAAAAATTCTCACCCATCATCTTAGTTGACGGGTGGAGTTTTGTTTTGTTTTTGTTAAAGTTATATTAAAAAAAATATAAAAAAAATAAAAAACTAAACACTCCACCCGTTAACTAAGATGACGGGTGAGAATTGAATTTTTTTTTATTTTTTTGTTAAAGTTATATTAAAAAGAAAAAAAAATCAATACACTCCACCCGTCAACTAAGATGACGGGTGGGAATTGATTATTTTTTTTTTGATAAAGCTATATTAAAAAAAAATTAAATATACTCCACCCGTGAACTAAGATGACGGGTGTGAATTGAATTTTTTTTTTTTTTTTGGTTAAAGTTATAGTAAAAAAAAATCAAAATCAATACACTCCACCCGTCAACTAAGATGACGGGTGGGAATTGAATATTATTGTTGTGACGCCCCCAAATCTAGGCCCATACAGCCCAAACTTGAGTCGTCAAAAGACTACAACAAAATTATTACAACAAATCACAACGTACAACAATACAGTGTATAATAATACACAACTAAGTCTTCACTATTATTGCCACACTATTTTACAACACGTGAAGACTACGACAGCTATTCCTCAGACTCTCACTCCATCCCCCGGCTAGACCCTGTTACGTTTTTATCTCCTGTTGAAAAACAATGGAATAAAAGAAAGGGTGAGCTCAAATAGCCCAGTAAGAAATATCATGACTAAGATAATGACGAATAAATTATCATTAGCCTTCAACAGTTGAGTTCTTGATAGAATACAATAGACTACAAGGTTTATATCAAAAACTGTAGTTAAATTCTTAAACAATGTTCAGATCAATAATAGCAGCGGAATGAGCAATCTATTAGAAGAATAATGCAGACTATAATGTCCACTCGCTTCTCTTTTTTTGTAAAAATATCATCAACTTTTATCATCTGAAATACCATTAGTCATGATAATAAAAATTCACAGTTCCTGATCATAATCATGCAGATCAACAGTTCATATTTGCACTACGGGCCAAAGACATTTAATATAACACCAACGGTCATGATTATACCAGATTCAGCCTTTGGTAATAATCATACCAATCAACAGTTCATCTTTGCACTACGGGCCAAAGATATTCAATAAAGCACCAACGGTCATGATTATACCAGATTCAGCCTTTGGTCATAATCATACCAACCAACAGTTCATCTTTGCACTACGGGCCAAAGAGAACATTCACCACGTGCCATAAAAGACACCGAACAGATGTATCGCCTTTAACCTAGTATATCGCCTTTAACCTATCATCTGTTCAACAATTATATCACATCTGTGCCCCCGGCCACAGATATTCACAACAGCTTGATTCTTGATGATTAATACAAATAACAGTGATACAAATGATGAACAGAAGAACAGGATAAACAATAAGTATCAGAAGTTTACTTTGTGCAGATTCAAATAATGTCCAAATTGCCAACATGATGTGGAGTGAAATTTAAAAATGATATTCAAGATCCACAGTTCAGAATAACAGTTACAGTTCAATAGAAAGGTTCACGTAAATAGGAAGGTTCAGTTGAAATAATGAAGTTCAACTATTATGGAACATATAATATTTTCAGGAATTATAGAAGCAATAGTTCCATAATAAGTTTCGATTTAGGAGTATGAAAGAAAATAATATCCCTTACCGTAGCAGGTTTGATTAACAAAAGGTGAGGGAAATTAATATCCCTTACCATAGTAAGTTTGAATAATGGAAGATGAAAAAGATGGTATCCCTTATGAGTATAAAGGAAAATGATATCACTTACGAATATGGAATAAAAGTGTCATGTGATAATTCGTGTAGACAAATTATTTCCACACGAGACAAATAAAAAGGGTTATTCACCAACAGGCGGTAATCCGCGCCGTAAGGTTATTCCCATCAATTTGAATACGAAGAGTTATTCACCAAACAGGCGATAATCCGCGCCGTAAGGTTATTCCCATCAATTTGAATACGAAGAGTTATTCACCAAACAGGCGATAATCCGCACCGTAAGGTTATTCTCAAAGATTAATAAGGAATGAATACAAAAGGTTATTCACCAACAGGCGGTAAACCGCGCCGTAAGGTTATTCCCACAATTTAATACATGGAAATAAATGGCACAAGAAAGAAACGATATTATTTTCGAGAATCAAAGAATGATAATCCCTTCAAGTAAGAAAGAAAATAATATCCATTTATGATGATGAAAAGAATGATACCCCTTACCGTAGTAAATTTAAGAGTGTGAAAAGAATGATATTCCTTACCACAGTAAATTTAAGAGTTTGAAATGAATGGTATTCCTTACCTTAACACGTGACTGGATATTGATTTAAATGAGGTTGATCAACCTATATTTTTATAATAAAATTAGTAATTACCACATATAAATTTCAAAGTGTATGATAACTCGTATAATATGAATTATCAAAATTATATATATTTAACATAATTTTTGTAGTATAAAATAACTACTTTTAAATAGTTTTTAAAATAATATTCCAAAATAAATCTTCTAAATAAAGCTTTTAAAAATGAATCTTCTCAAAGAAGAGTCTTCTAAGGGAAGATTTGTGAATACCGTGAAAAATAGGAATTTATAAAATTACTACTCTTTAATAAAAGACTTACTTGAAAAATTCCTGCACTCCTTTTGGCTTTCAAACTCTCAAAATAACCTTACTATTCTCAGAGAAAACTCATAAAATTCTTATATAAAAATTTTTATGTTTTAGGTGTGATTTTTCTATTCAGCTGAACAATCTATTTATAGGAGAAAATAAGTACTATGCGTGGTAGGTGAGGACTGGCGTGCGCACGCCAGTCTGAGAAAATTTTTGCAGCAGCAGCCGCGCAGCCTGATTTTCTCCAGCAAATTCAAACCCAAATTCCTCAGGTGGGTCCCATAGGGGCCCACATGTTACTATTCACGTTACTATTTCAAATAGTAAAATTAATTAATTTTTTTTTTTTTTTTTTTTTTATTCTTCCTGTGAGTCCAACATATAAAATAAAATAATGTTACAACAATAATTCAACAATAATGTAAGAAACACGTTACAGATTATATTTAATAATATAAATTACAATGTATTTGCTACTGTGACAATTATTAGATTCAATAATTTTAAACTACAGTGCACCAACAATTATTGACTCGATGATATGAAATACAGTGTAATGACAATTATTGAATCAATAATGCAAAATACTGTGTAGCAACAATAATTGAATTGATAATATAAAATATTATGCAGTGACAATTATTGATGAAATGATGCGTAACAATTACGGTGTCAATTATCAGACCAATAATATGAGACACTGTGCAATACCGTGTGCTACTGTAGAGTACCGTGTGCTACAGAAAATACCATAAATTACCGTATGCTACTATTCTTTTATCACCGGTATTTTAACAGTTAACACCGTTGACTATTTTTATTTAAAAAGGTTACTTCTGTCGTTTTCTATATCCGACAAATATTTCGTTGTGGGGTCCACAAATAATTTGTTATTTCGGCGCCGTCGTACGGCCCGAATATTCCCCGACAAAACGAATATTCCCCGACAAAACGAATATTGTCCGTCAAAATAAAATTTGCATATAACATCCTTAACTTTCAATTTCGTCAATTTAACCACTTACTGTTTCAGGAAAAATATATATGAAGAAAAATTAAATTTTGTATTTCATAAATTCGGGGTCTTACAATTGTTTTTTGGTTAAAATTATATTAAAAAAAAAAACTAAACACTCTACCCGTCAACTAAGATGACGGGTGGAAATTGAATTTTTTTGTTTGGTAAAATTATATTAAAAAATAAAAAAAAAATTAAATACACCCCACCCGTCAACTAAGATGACGGGTGTGAATTGAATTTTTTAATTTTTTTTTTGTTAAAGTTATAGTTAAAAAAAAAAAAAATCAAAACACTCCACCCGTCAACTAAAATGACGGGTGGGAATTGATTTTTTTTTTTGTTAAAGTTATATTAAAAAAAAAAAAAAAAACTAAACACTCCACCCGTCAACTAAGATAACGGGTGGGAATTGAATTTTTTTTTTTTTTTTTTGTTAAAGTTATATTAAAAAAAAAATTAAATACACTCCACCCGTCAACTAAGATGACGGGTGAGAATTGAATTTTATTTTATTTTTTTGTTAAAGTTATATTTAAAAAAAAAAAAAATCAATACACTCCACCCGTCAACTAAGATGACGGGTGGGAATTGAATTATTATTATTTTTTTTTTTGTTAAAGTTATTTTAAAAAAAATATATTCAATACACTCCACCCGTCAACTAAGATGACGGGTGAGAATTGAATTTTATTTTATTTTTTTGTTAAAGTTATATTAATAAAAAGAAAAAAAAAATTCAATACACTCCACCCGTCAATTAAGATGACAGGTGGGAATTGAATTTTTTTTTTTTTGTTAAAGTTATATTAAAAAATGAAAATTCAATACACTTCACCCGTCAACTAAGATGACGGGTGGGAATTGAAATTTTTTTGTTTTTTGTTAAAGTTATATTATAAAAAAAAAAAAAAAAAAACACACTCCACCCGTCAACTAAGATGACGGGTGGAATTTTTTTTTTTTGTTAAAGTTATATTAAAAAAATAAAAAACCAAACACTCCACCCGTCAACTAAGATGACGAGTGGTAAATTTTTTTTTTGTTAAACTTATATTAAAAAAATAAAAAATAAAACAAAACAAAACTCCACCCGCCAACTAAGATGACGGGTGGGAATTTTTATTTTTTTATTTTTTTTTATTTTGTTAAACTTAGATTAAAAAAAAAAAAAGACAAAAAACAAAACTCCACCCGTCAATTAAGATGACGGGTGGACTGAGAATTTTTATTTTTTTTTCCTACCCGTTATCTTAGATAGCGGGTGTGACTCCATCTTATCCATTAAAATCATTATTTCAACGGTTGAAGATGCATTTGCTGGAATAGTGTTCATAACAAATGCTTACTATGGATCATTTCCCATATATATATATATATATATAAAACTCCGTCCTGCAAAAAAAAATCCATTAGTGTCACCACTATGCCGTTGTCGTAGGCATTATATATATCTCATATATTTTCAATGTTCCGGCAAATATTACTAAATCCATCCTAGTTGACAGAAATTAAATTGATTATTTAAGTTAAATTCACAATCGACTATTCATATATTAGGCTCTCTCTCTATATATTTCACATTCTGTTCTTTTTTTTATTATTACTCACTCTCTTTATATATCACATATTCTATTGTTCTCCATCTTTCATTCTTCTACTAATATTTTTTTTATAATTATAAAATACAGCATTGTCTTGTGATTGAGCATTGATGTGCTGGATAAACACAAAATTATATCCTCATGTGTCACTAATATGGAAGGTCTGTATAAAGCTAGGGAAGAAAGGACAGGCGGTATAAAGGGATGGAAGACATAATATTTTTTTAATTTTTTTTTCTTACCAGTTCAATTTTTTTATTGAATTTGCCAATTTAGACAATTTTGTAAAGAATCGGACGGTTCAATGGCCGGTTGAACTACAAATCCGGTATATCAAGAGACCAGATCGATTGGGGTCCGATCCGATTTTTCTTATCAAATTCGGAGACTTAAATATAAATATTAAAGTTTTAAATTAAAAAAAATAAAATAATAATATAATTAAATATATAAAGATAAAAGACAAAATAATTATGTGACCCAATTACATTAAGATGGCTTCTGCTGCTCGTGGAGTCGCTTTATTAATTTCTTTAACGTTACATCTAAAAGCATAAAATTTGATTCTTGGCTTTTCTTTGTCTGATGAGTAATTTTTTCCCAACAATAAATCTTGATTCTTCCCTTTCAACCCAACCAGTTTAATAATGATTAAATTATTTTTTTAAAATTAAACTGTTTATTTTTTATTTGACTAAATATAACATTTGCGTCATTTCTAAATGTAATAGTGAGGGCATATTACTGTTTAATCTACCTAAAACATATAATTAGCGACATGCTAAGAAATTTGTCACTTTTTATTTGAAAATGAAAATATATTTTTAATTAAAAAAAATCATATATTTTGAAACCGACAGAATATTATGAATTTTTTTTGAGAAATTTTTAGTAAATTATTATAATCAAACCATATTTGACACGACAAAAATAATAAAGCACAAAAATATTTACCGAGTCTTGTACTTTTCCATTTTTCATCATTCGATGATAAATATAGATATAGATAGGGGTATAAATGGATATAAATGAATCTGAATATAGCAGTATTCGTATTCGAAAAATTAATTCGCTATTGGTATTTGTATCCGATATTCGGCGAATTTTAAAAATACTATCCGTATTCGGTATTCTAAATAATATCTGAATACGGATAATATCCGTTTTCGTTTATTTTATTCGAATAAACAGATTATTCGAATATTCGGATATCTGAATTCGTTTATTAATCACCTAATATAAACTTCATTCAAATTATTTACAAAAAAAATAAAGAAAATAAATTGAATAATTACTCATAACCAATCATAATTTAAAGTTTAAACCGTACATATTAATTGATGAATGTTAATTTATTTATTTTTAACAAATAAAATAATCAATGCTCTAAATTATAATTCAAATAAGTTTTCGTTATTTTTGAAATCTTAAATTCAACATGAATGCTCTACTTATTAATATTTAGATATCCATTAATAAGTAGATGCCCATTTTATGTGTTAATTTAGAGTAATATTAAAGTGTGTATAAATATTTATAATCTATAATTATAACATTTAAATTATATTTATAACACTTGTTAAATGATGCATTTTAGATATATTGTAACACTATATATAACTAGAATAACGAAAAAAAATAATGAGTTTTAAAGTATAGTTCATTAATGAACGAATATTAATTTATTTATTTTTAATAAATACAATAATTAATACTCTAAATTATAATTCAAATAAGTTTTCATTATTTTTGAAATCTTAAATTAAAAATGAATGCTCTACTTATTAATGTTTAGATATCCATTAATAAGTAGATGTTCGTTTTATGTGTTAATTTGGAGTAATACTATAGTGTATATGAATATTTATAATCTATAATTATAATATTTAAATGATATTTATAACACTGGTTCATTAATGAATGAATGTTAATTTATTTATTTTTAATAAATACAATAATCAATATTCTAAATTACAATTCAAATAAATTTTTATTATTTTTGAAATCATAAATTTCAAAATGAATGCTCTACTTATTAAAGTTTGATGTTTATTTTATATGTTTAGAGTAATATTGTAGACTATAGTGTGTATGAATATTTGTAATATATAAATATAACATTTAAATGATATTTATAACATTTATTTAATGATCCAAAAATTATATTATAACACTCGTTAAATGATACATTTTAGATATTTTAACTTTATAATAGTAAAAAATCATTAACTATACTTAAATCAATTTATTAATATTATAATAAAAGTGTTATTTCTTACTTTTTATAAATGAAATGACATATTTTAAAAATAATTTTCGTTTAATAGTAAAAACTAATTATTATATAAGAAAGACCACTTAAAAATAATTATTTTGTTTATTATTATTTTTTTTTATATATATATATTATTCTGATATCGAATTTTGGATATTCGCTATCCGCCTGATATATTTATGGACGGATGTTAAACGAATACGAATACGCCTATATCCATATTCGTTTATTTGCGAATACCTTTAAACCGAATATGGATATATCCGTTTTTTTCCAAATACGAATGCGAACGAATACGAATTTTTAGATTACTATTTACAGCCCTAAATATAGAGATAGTCGTATAATGCATCAGAGATGGTGAACAAAATTATTCAGGGATGAAGAACAAGAACTGCTCATGCAAGCACAAAGAATGTGAACAGAGATGATGAAAAAGAATTTCTCATACAAGCACAAATGGTTTAAGATTAGCTCAAATCAGGAAACGTTTTTGGCCAGTATCTTAAGAATGAAAGGTTTTCTTTCCTTCATTTTTCTTCTGCCTGGACAAAAAACAAGAAATAGTAAGAGTGTTATCTAATGGTAGTATTATATTTTTAAAAATGAATCTCAAACAGAGGCGCACGTTCATAATGTCAAATGTCTCATTTGAAACTCAGCAGCAAAGTAGAGGATTAAACTGAAAAGAGCCACCAGTGTCAAACAGTATAACTGGCATGAATCAGACCCAGTTCACAATTTCAAGGGCTTATTAGAAACAGGTAGGCACCATCGAGGCTGGACAGAACTAACGTCTACATTCATTCAATATCCACTTTTCTTTGAATATCAAGACACAGCCTATTACCTAATCAAACAATTCAAAAAGATTTTCATTATCAAAAAGGCTACATTTATCTCCATTGCTGGCCACATTAACAAAGCCAACATATGATAGAGCATCTACTTCCTCTCTTGCTGAAGGAACCATAACCTTGCACTTGTTTCTTTGTTCTGCATGTACTTCACCAGAATCCTGATCTGAAGGTAGGAACATATGATCATTAGACACTGAGGTTAATCAGCATTTACTGCAACAAAAATACTGAAATTACAATATTAACCAACTATGCTAATAACTACAAACAGCATGTCATACATTCCACTTCTATTAAACTAGAGAAATGGACTAAAAAATGTCTTTTGGAAGGTCACATATTCTAATACTCCTTAAACCAAATTTAGGAAGAATGATAATGCAGGAACCCATACAAATCCAAACTTTCATACCACATAACTAATTCTATAATGCAATTTATATAATGCTAGATTTCACAGAACAAGCTTCTTAGGAAGCAAGACTAGCAAAAAAATTAGTTTCGACCAAGCAACTTCTAAAAATGTCAATCTCATTGCGTACTCAATTTGTCACAAAACTGGGAGAAATAAGTTGTCCATCCCAAAAACTTTAAAAGCCAGTACCTCGAACTACATCTATTTATTTTGGTAATTATTACTAGTACCTCAAGTTGATCATAAGACAAGTGGGGGGGAAAATTCATATAATCTGAAGGAATGATTATGAAATTGAATGAAAGATGAATAAGACAGCAAAATATTCCAGCTCCTAGAGATATGAACATGCATTCTTGAAATACGCTATTCCCTTTGTATCAGATATTAGTATTGTCATAAATTCTAACATCATAAGAATAAAATTGATTAACGAATAGTTCCCTCAATTATCTACACTGTATTTTTGAGTGTGTGTAAGCGAGAGGCTGTGAGATACAGAGCCATTTTAAGGCTAATCATTCAACAAATTGCTGTCATCATCAGCTGCCACTGCATCACCCCAGCACAGCAGAGAAAGAAAGAGCTCCACATATCTCAAGAGAGAAAGAGAGAGGGCAACCCAAAGAGGATTAGCCAGACCACGACCTGGGCAGGGGTTCTGCCTGATGTTCATCTTAGCACATTAATCTCTTCTCAATCGTTCCAATTTCCGTGCCACTTTCATGGTCTGAAGCTTCAATTAATTGTGTTTTCAATCAAATATAAGAGAATGAATTGATTGGTGTGGCTCAATCAACACAATTAGGGTCTTGAACAAAAACAAAATTTTACTTTTTTTCTTTACCAAAATCATGTCTAATACTTCAGTAACACAGTACGAAATCATTGTCTAGATGGAAATATGAGCCCAAAATAGGAATAAATTAATATTCAAACTGAGTTGGAGGAAAAAATTTCAAAATCTGCCACTGCAACCAAGCTTGAATCAGCGGTCAGTCAAAAATTATAGCAAATAGAAATGCAAAACCAACACCAATTGTTGTAAGAAAAAAGTTTGGACAAGCATTCTAAAAGATGGCTAGTATAAGTCTATAACATAGTAAGATTCAATATGTATGCGATGAAAGGTAGCCATAGTTTGTTAAAACTTAAAACTTCTCCCCCCACCCCAACAAAAAATTTCAAAAAAAAAGAAACAATTTTTTTTATTAACCTCTCCCATCTATTATTCCTCTCATGGAGGAAAGAGTGACATGCTATTCAATTGGATAATAAGGCAGATACGGCATATGTTCTCACTTGCCACGAATAAAAGAATTGTTAAAGCATGCACTTTTCCAATTATCCTTGATTTTGTTTGCTGGTTTTAATCACTAATTAGGATAATTAGATCTTGTCAGAAAATTATGGTGAGCATGTTACTTCTTTTCTCACTCTATTGATGTAATGCTGGTAGTTCACACATAATTTAGTTAGTGAGCAATTGTATGTTAGAGGATTGCGATATGCCAAAAATTGCAAAACTTACCTAATTAAAGTAAACATAATTTCTTTTCAAGTAAACTCACAAAATCTTAATCTTCATGCCCTTAAGGTCAATATAAGACAGCAATGCACAAGGAACATTTGAATGGTTTACATGGTACATCAAATGCAACTTGCAAAATCTTCCAATCTTATACTCGGATAACTTTTTAATCTCAGATTTAAAAAAACAAATATTATACAATATGATCAGATTAACAATTAAATATTATATTATGCTAGATTAAGTACTACCAGGAAGCCTGTCTTCTCGTCCAGTCCTACACCAAGACTACAAGACCTATGACTTGAGCACAATCATGTGTCCGAGATCAGTGAGAATGTTAGATATAAAATTTGCCTGATCTTGGCAGCAGAACTGAAGTGCTCAATTTTTGTTTCCCATATACCAACCAAAACACACGCAAATATTACCACTGATAACGAATTTCTTTCCCCCAAAAAGGTCAAACATAAATTTGTTCACTCAAAGATATAAAGGAATACAAAATTTAGACTACCAAACTACATTCCTATAATTTAATTGCATGTTAAACCAGCTAAGTTTTAACTCCAAATTCATTGTATTAAACATAACAAGAAAAACTAAGTTCGCAAAGCATGGCAATTATATTACCTCATTCCATTACGACCTTAGCTCCAACCTCCTTCAACTTCGCAATAATCTTCTCCGCTTCCTCCTTTGAAACCCCTTTCTTCAGCAAAGTAGGCGCTTTCTCCACCAAATCTTTGGCTTCCTTCAACCCCAAATCAGTACACGCTCTCACTTCCTTAATAATCTTGATCTTCACTGAGGCATCAAACCCTCCCTCTAACTTCAAATCGAACGCCGTCTTCTCCGCCACCTTCTCCTCCCCTTTCGCCGCCCCGCCCTTTGTCGCGCCCTTCATTCCGAACCCCATCCCAGGCATCATCACCCCCATTACCGGCATCTCTTTTATATCCAATTTTTTCCTCAAAACTTCCGTCAAATCCGAAACTTCAAGCAATGTAAGCCCCGATATCTCATCGACAATTGACGAGACTCTCTCAGACGGAACAATCTTCGATTCCGACGTGAATTGCCGCGCGCAATACAACCCCCTCATGGTAGGGTTTTGAGAAATTGGTGTAAAGTAATAATAGAGAGATTGAGAGATGATGCGAGAGTACCTCATGTTTAGGGCTTTGCCAGACAGCTTACAGAAGCATTGTAATGTGTTCTGCCAAGAGGTAAAGAACTCGTCGGCTGGATTTGCTTCGGAGCTGCGGGGGGAGAGAGAAAGTTGTGAAAGTACAGTGATCTATGGGTTTAAGCCTTTGGGCCGGAGGTTTTACATACCCAATCTTTCTGTCTCCTGTCTTTATATTTACTTTTGGGCTGCTGCTGGTTTCGGGTTTTGGATAAGAGTTTTTTTCGTTTAAATATTCATTAACGATAATTTGCGTGTTTATTTGATTAGTAAATTAATAAATAGAATGAGGCACATTAAAATAAGCTTATTTTGTAGCTGGGCTTGTGTTTGGTTAGTAGTTACAAATCTTAAAAATTATTGCACTGACTCTATTATAATGGCTAGCCCAAATTGAATTTGCCTTAAATAAGACAAATTTTATGATTCAGACGGGAGCATAACCAAATGTATAGTTTATAAATTAAATAGTCTCAGAGAAATTAAACAAAATATATATAAAAATGAGAGATTTAAATCTTGAAAAATTGAGTAGTATTGTTGAACTTGTTTTGCATAATAAAATTAAATTGATCTGACAGAAGGATGAAGTCTTTGCTGCTTGAAATTGAATAAAGAAATTGATATTTTCACAAGCTAATTTGATATTTTCGTAAGATCAAATGAAACCCACTTGTAAAAACATCAAATTAACATGTGAAAATATCAATTCTTGTTGAACAATTTTATTGAATTAATTAATAAAATTATGAAATTTCTTTAAAGTAATTTGTGGCATACCATGAAGAAGTGTCTCTCCTTCGCGATTCCATATTTTTTTAAACGTTTGGCTTTTGTGGGAAAAATTATTTTATGGTCTTAAGGCATGACTATGTGGTACCCCTGAACCACTGAATAACTTCTGGTCAGCTGCAAGTAAGGATAAAACTAGCAGATTTAGAGATTTTTTTAGCCAATCTTTTAACTAGTTCGAGCTGAAGTAATAAATAAAGGTGAGAGTGATTGTTCAATTATACTATAATACTCATGTCTAACTTAAGTCCCACATCGGTTATTTCTCAAACTTTTTCTCATTTCGTAAGTTATATATGGAAGGCAACCCTTTAGATTTAAACCAACAACAAAGCCTCCAACTTTGAGACAGGCCTTATTGTAAGAGGGTTTTTTTTATAAAGACATCTTTAGTAAATATTTTCTTCTGTGGTGGTGCTTCAACATCATATTTTCGGGTATATTTCTTTTTAATTTTATGTATTGTTATTATTTTTTTTATATAGTTTTAAATATTGTATTTAGTTTGTTAGTTGATATTTTGGTATATTTAGTTAGTAATTATTATTTTTGTAGTTTTAATTATTGTTTTGTATTTAAATTATTAGTTAATAATTTTGAATTAGTATTATTAGCTTTAATTATTGTTTTGTATTTAGATTATTAGTTATTATATTTTGTTAGCGATTAACATTATTGGTTTTAGTTATTGTTTTGTATTTAGATTATTATTTTTGGCATAACAGTAATATTCGTTTGAAAATGGATTAAAGATTGAAAGATTATTTTTGTAAATATACTTATAGTTATTTTGAGAGGAATAAGAAGACTGTTAAATAATATAATTGTATCCTAATGACATTTATTTGTTCTAAATTTATATTTAGGAATCATTCGGCCGTTAAATTTGTGTTCAGCGATATCGATGTAAGTGATTTTTCAAATCATTTAGTATTTTAAAATTATCGTTTATAATTATGTATGCTTTAGTAATTATTTAGATGCCTAAATGTACTGTTTAAAAAATTGTTATACTTTATTTAAGGCTTCTATTTGAATGAAAATGTTATACTTGTATTTTGTTAAAAACCCGAATCAAATATCAAAATAGAATTTTGATTTAGAAAATGAGATTTTGAATTGTGAAATAAATATAGTTTTGAATATCGAAAATAGAATTAAATTATTTTTAAAAACCTCAATCCGACTATGTATAGAACCTGTTAGTGTTTACGCTAGTTCCAGAATAATTTAGGATCTACTAAGGCGCACACATTTAGATACCCTTCAAGGGACGTTTTTTGGAGCGCATGCATGATAAGATACCTTAGTAGAGACATATCATTAATATTATTGAACATAAGGGTTGTGTTACAGGGCTGCTGTAACCTTAGTCGCAAGAGTTGTGGATTAAAAAATACATCGAATATATTGAATATATCAAAATTGTTTATTGAACATATTGAAATTGGTTTCGAATTGTGTTTTATGATTATTGATTTTGATTTTTAATGTATATATCGACTATTATTATCGAACAAGAAAAAATTATTTTCAACATGTATGTTTATTATTGTTATTGGGAAAAAAAAGTTATTTCGAAAAAGTGTTTTGCAAACTATATTTGATCTACCTAAACAGTAAAAGATTGTCACTTGCTGAAATTTACCGCTCATTCTTACATTAATTTTTACAGGATACCTTGTTAAGTGCCGAGTACTGTGGATACTTTTGTGAATGGCTGAAATTCTTTTTTGTTTAAGACAGTTATTAGTATTTTGATAAGGCTTTTGTTTAATAGAACTATGTTTCCAAAGTTATGTTCTCGGTATTTAGTTATTGAACCTTAGTGTAATTTTGATGATGAAATATTGTTCGGTTTCAAGTTAGTTTCATTATTGTATTTTTGTTTGGACTGCGCTATTGATATTATTGCTTTGCGGGCCTTTGAACTTGCGGCGTGTGACACTCTGGATATATAACGGGTTCAAATAGTTACATATAGAGCTTCATTTTTCGTTATCGAATTTATTAGTAAATTGCAAATAAAACAATTGAAAATCTAACAACTGGGTTGATTACATGCATATGCTCAAGAATCAAAGTGGGTGGTGGGTTCACATAATTTTGATGAATTAAAATTCTCAAAAAGTAAATGCTCTCTATTACAACCACAAACTCCACTACTCTACAGTGTATAGATAGATAGATACAAGCTGAAATATCAGATACTGACCTGTTCTGTGAATTGAAGAAAAAATCAGGGAAGGGAAAAGGGAAAAGGGAAAAGGGAAAAAAGTAAAAACTGAGGGAAAGAGAATGCTAAAACAAGGTAGCACAATATTTGTTTCTCATAGTGCCAGAATGATGTGGTTTCTTCAACTGTTGATCTTCCTGCAACTCTTTCTAATCTCTCCCCTCGAACCGGTTAACGGACCAATGTTTCCCATTTTGATCATGGACTCGGCAAATTGCTCAAAGAAAGCCTCATTATTCCCTGCATATTTCCTCACTAGCTCCAAGGATGCTTCACTCTTGGTCACAAGAACTTGGTCAGAGTTTAACAGGCCCTTTGAAGCTAACAAGTTCCTGAAGTAGCTGTTATCAAACTTTGTTGGAGAGACGAAGTCTAAAAAGAAGAGGTTTTGGTCACCACCAGATCTTGGGCACTGACTGTGCAATTTGGCAGCATAAGATTGATCCAACGAGTAATCTGGTTGCCCATTGCCTGACTGGTTGTATAGCCTTTGCCTGAAGCTGGTGCATCGTGCATTCCCAATTGTGTGACTTCCTGCATGACAATTATTAGAAATTAAACCATGAAATTTAGTATGTTACTAGGATTAGAATGCAATTTTTTTTGTGGCTGTAGTTTAAACATTAGCATAATTTACCAGAAAGAGCCACAAGATCAACTACATTAAGCCCTTGAAGCTTAAATTTTGTGAGAATAGTTTGGAAAGTGTTGTTTGGGCAGGAACGTTGTGGTTAGAGCCACTCAAACTTGCACCTTTGGAATCCCTTCTTCCTAATGGAACCTCCCAGCTAGGTCCCCCAGTCTGTATTAAAAAAATGATCAGCGTCCGAGTTTTGGCTAAGGTGAAACTAATACTACCTCGTTCCAAAATATAACATCACTTGTCGTTGTATTTTATAAAGGCAAGTGATCTTATATTTTGAAAAGGAGGGAGTAAGTAGCACTTGTCTAACATTACTGGCAAAAAATAAGAAGTTAAATGACAATTACCAGAACAGTAGAGTCCCTGGCAGCCAGAGCCAAGATATCTGCACAGGAGACGGTGTGAGGGCACTCCTCCTCAAGTGCAGATTTTATCTGGTCAATAACTTCGAATCCACGAGCTGAATTTCTGTTAGGATTAGACATCTTCTCACTGATCATGCTACCAGTACTGTCTAATAGTAATGATGCATCACACCCCTACAAGACATGATGAAATAATGAATTAGATATGCATTCACGCCTCATATAATAGGATCGGACAAGAAGTAAATAAAACAAGTAGTAGTACTAGTAATTAGCACACCTTGACAAAGCAGTCATGGAAATGGAGGCGGAGCAGCGAAGCAGCCATACGAGTTTCTTTGGCGACAGCCTTTGCAACGACAGACTTGACTATTTCAGTTGCCTTGGGACAAGAACGATCATAGAACTGTGGGTAAAGATAAGCAGGATTGGATAAGCAAAGTGGAGCAAAAGCTAACAGAGCTATAGTAACCATGACCATGCATTGAGCCATTTTTTGTGTGCAAGTATATTTAAGATTTTGTATAGAGGAAACTTGGTGTACGCAGGCTTTTTATGATATGTTGAAAGTTGACAAGGGTTGTGGGTATTTATAGAGAAGTTTCATCAGTGAGAGACGGAGAGGAGGAGACAATAATGGAGTTGGTTCGTAGCTAATCTGTTAATATTAAATACAGTACTGTTCAATATGATTAGTGAAACGAACTTTTACTTCATCGTGACTATTTCAAACATGGACTTGGTAGTAGCATTAAACTGCGTAAACAGAGTTTGATTTGCTTGCGTACCTGCTCTCTTTTGACAAAACCGGATGATCCAAAAGTTATTGACTCAACGCGGACAAGATAACGAAAAGACTAAAACTAGAGTAGAGATCATTAATTAATAATATGCATGGGATGGGATCCCATGAAAATTATAAACACGAGTAAGGGTAGGGTAGGGTAGGAGAAGTACTGCTCCTCAAACAGTTATCTGCCAATGAAAAGCTTCAGGACTTTCAATTATTGAAAGTTTCTATTTTAAATTTGACTTTCAATGAAAAGCTTCAGGACTCTTTCAATTATTTGATATTTTAATAATACACGTGTGGAATCATCTCATTGATTCCTCTCTCATATTATCATTTAATCAGTTTGACCCTACATTTTTTGCTAATCTAATAACATACAGCGTTTGAAGGGAACTTTCTTTTGAGTATCGCACGTGGAAAAGAAGTCTTCTTTGATCTTTGATTATGCAGATTTTCTGGATCTTCATCAAGGCAGACATTAGGTTGGGTGAACAATTCCTGGCTATGGCTTCTGTGTGTGTAATCTTGTCAATTATTATTATTATTATTATTATTTTTTGGGAAAACTTCGCCGGTCTGGTTGTTCACTAGTCTCAACAATACTACTAACTACACTAGTGTTGGGAGGCCATTTCATGCGTGAAGGCTACTCCACAGCCTAAAGGTAGCCGCATTTTTGTAAAATCGCCTAATAATTATAATATTTTAATTAGACTTTATTTTATATTTAGGTCAAATTTATGAATAATTTATGTGGGCTGATAAAGTAATAGTAAGTGATGGATAATCTTATTAAAATTAGGAGAATTGATAAATAAATAACTAAAACCTAAACCTTCTCGCTATATATATATAATACAAACGGATTGAGGGAGAGAGAAGTTGCGGCAGCAAATGGAGAGTAATCGGAACATTGGTTGCAGAAGGAAGAGGAGAATTAAAAAAGAAGATTTTGTTCTTTCATGTGATAAGTTTTAACAACTAACAATGCTTTTGTAGAGGCTATATGTCATGTATATGAATATCTGATGAATACGTTTAATGCCTAAATTGAGTGCAAGTCATAATAACCATATATTCAAGAAGTGAATATAATATATAATGGATCTTTACTGTAATGGCTGATTACATGATTTGATATTATAAAATACCTTTACACGGAATCTGTCATGCTAGTTCTAATTTTATGATGTAATAAAAAAAAATTGACCGAATTAGGGTAAAAACATAAAAAAAAATTATTAAATGGTCCTAGAACACCTATCACGTGGTACTCGATATTATTCATGTGTGGTTATTTTAATATTTAAAGTGAACTATTTTATTTTAAATATTGAATAACAGCACATGAATGGTGTAGAGTATCACGTGACAGGTGTTCCTACAACTTAATAATTACTCTATTTAAGGTGCTTTAGTTTCTTATGTAATTACTTCCTTCGTCTCATGATAAAAATCCTATTTGACTTTTTGAGCATATTAAGAAAGAGAATAAAATGATAAAATTGTTCATATTTAAATTTTCATTTAATTATATAATTTTCTGCACATAACTAAAGATGTTCCATAAATATGAATAGAGAACACAAACATAACAATTAATACTAAAGGTATTATAGA
This sequence comes from Hedera helix, assembly GCA_947179155.2. Taxonomy (NCBI): domain Eukaryota; kingdom Viridiplantae; phylum Streptophyta; class Magnoliopsida; order Apiales; family Araliaceae; genus Hedera; species Hedera helix. The sequence goes on along the minus strand of OX359269.1, from coordinate 49,335,019 downwards.
CAAATTATTGTAAAAAATAAATTATTTAAGGTAAGTAGATATTTAACTTGAAATTATTTAAAATAGTAATAAGAACTTTTATTCTAATACAAAAGAAGTATTATTTTGAAGGGAACAAAACCTATCTAGTAATGAATATGGTGAGAATATTTAATAGTATTCATTAGTCTTAACAATAGGAGAATATTTTTGTTCTCCTTGCTTATAAAACTCTTGTTATAAATTAATTTCTTCCGTCAGAGTAATTTCAATGTTTAAGTTAATAATAAAAGAAGTAATTGAAACATGATGTTATAATAAAAGATCATTTATTAAGTCACACTTTGAAATAACATAACAGTTTATGTCATTAATGATTAAATTTATAATAAAGATTTTATTTTATTTTATTAGATCGGATTGAATGAGACTAGCATAATTTTTTAAAATTTATGGGTATTACATTGTTTAATGCATGTACGAATTCTGTACTCCTTTAACGATACTCTTATGATTTTTAAATTGTTCGTTTTATTTCTCGTTTTGAATTCCTTGTATCTTGACTGTGGTACCACAATCTCTTATATTAGTTATGCGATATTTCGTCATTTGGAAAACGGTGTTTTTGAGACATTATTTGTTTCTATTATTTTTCGTATATTTTGTTCATATTTAAGAGTTATTTTGATTGTTGATATCTTGTGATAGTTAAGTATGTTCATATTTGAAATAATTTGATATTTTTTTAATATGGTTATGTAAGTCTTGTGATTTGAACCCTCCTGACTTACATTTTGTAATTTGAATTTTAGGATATACTTGAGCTAACTGCCCGTGAGATACCACAAACATGTACTCTTGACACTGGGCATGACACTTTCTATGGTGGTGTGGTTCATGGCGTATTCTTTTGTATGCTCTGGGTGTAAGTTTTGACCATTTGATATATTTATTCATGATATGTATGGGTCGACTCAATATTTGATTTGTTTGACTAATTAGTGACGTTTGTGTCATGCGTATTATCCGGTTTAATTTGCATACATCATAATACCGATGTATTTTATTAGCATTTGGCTATTTGTATTTGAGCTCAGTATAAAATTATCATAACTTGACCACTTTGATTCAACCTTTATTTTATTGGAATCATTTTGATTATACTTGTTTGATCATTAACAGTGGCGAAGTCACGCTAGAGGTTGTGGGGTCAATTGACCCCACTGATTTATTTTTTTTGTTTTATAATATATGGCAAAATTTAAAATTTTTAAATATTATATACAAATTGATTCCACTGAAATTTTGTAAAATTTCAAATATATGGGGTCAAATTAAAAATTTATAATTTTCTCACTTAAATCTCAATCTCATATCATTCTTACCTCCTCTATATATCATATATGTATATTCATATAATCTTCTTAAACTAATTAATAATTAATTTTATATTATTTTGTGAAGGAATTAATTATTTATAAACAGTTTGTCTTTAGAAAAATCTATTAGGAGTCGATAGAATATATATATACATGCATATAAATATATAGAGAGTTAACAATTATTATATTATCATTGTAATCAAATATATGTTATATATATATAACTTGAAAGTATAAAATTATTCCAAAAAAATAGCTCGGGGGCGCTGCCCCCAAACCCCCACAAAATTATTTATAACCACACAAATTTTTTAACTCCACTGAGTTGAAAGTCTAGCTTCGCCATTGATCATTAGTGTTCTTATTTGTATCTAGCTTCACCAATTTTATTATATTCGTAGTTTGTATTTGTTTATTTATTCGGTTCTTTTGGGTACATTATATATTATGGTATATTGTGTATCCTTATATTTATACTGAGCGTTTAGTTCATATTATGTTTTTTTTTTGACAGGTTTGTAAGAGCAAATAAGGACAAGTGTGATTTTTTTTTTTTATTATTTAAATAGTTTAAATTTTGCGTAACCTTCCTTTCTATTTCGAAAAAAGAGTGCCGCACCTTTAGCCTCAACAAGCTATACATGGAGATTGTCGAAATGCTACAGGTGCAAAAGCTAGAATTGAACCTGTATAGCAACAAGTAACAGCTTTTAATAAGACTAAAAAAATAGTGAAGAACTAGGAATAGACTAAAACATTTTTAGTTTCCAATAAGAAACATGGGAAGTTGTAACTCCTTTCTATTCCTTTATGTATGAGTACATTACTCGCATGATTCTATGATATTTCAATCCTCCCTCAACAAACAAGTGTACAAGGTCTTTTCGTAATACCATACAGAGTTTGAAATAAGTTCTGCCGTAACGCAAGGACCTGAAAAACAAGCCTCAATATATTTGCTTTGAAAAAAAACTTTAAAAACTGAACAGTGCATCAAGAGCAGGGTAGGGCAACCACATGACTAAGCACATTTGCCATCTCGAGAAGAAAGAGTTCCTCTGCTGATACGTCTAATCTTCAAAAGTACAGAAAGTGGTGAAAACTCTACAGAAGGCCATATGATCAAATTGATCCATATGTCCTTCCACTTGTACGCGTTCCTTGAGTAGAAGCAGGCTGGCGTTCCCATGAGGCTTGATTGGCAAAAGGACTACTAGGTTCTTCTGGCCGTATGTAACCATGACCTGCTCCACTAACCTACATTTTTATAATCCAAATAGAGCAAATCATCAAGTCTGGATCAGGACTTGCCAGAGGCAAATGAACCTTAAGTCAAAACCAGCATTAGGCAGAACTTTAAGAAATAAAAGTTGCAGAACTTTCTTCATTCCATTACAAATTTAAACCCCAATACTTTGATTAGTATGTAATTCCCCCCGACCCCTTCTTCTTTTGGACACAAATATCCTCCAGTACACTTTTCACCTAGTTTTCCCCAAAACACATTTAGTGAAAAGAAATTAGATTTAGTTTTAGTGACAATACATTGTTTTTCGCTAATAATTGTGTCGCTAGTGTCGTCACTAAACCATTATTTTTGTTGCTAAATATGTATTGAGGGAAATTGCGTGAAAATTGTGGTGGTGGGGATCCTCATTCCTTTTTATTTTCTGTAGCACAAAGAAGTTCTGTGAAATTCAAAATCTTGCCCTAAACCTTATCACACTTGTCCCAACATATAAAAGCTCCTTGGTGGTTATGAAATTGAGAATAAACTAACATGTGAACCTCCATAGTTTATGGGAAATTTTTTACACCTTTACAATGAAATTCCGTAGAGTTCTTTAGGCATATGCATAATATTGAGTGTCCATCAGACTGCCACTAATTGTAACATCTGTGACAGACGACATAAGTTCAAATTTCAGCCAAATTCATTTGCCAAAACAAAATCCTAATCTTTCTTCTAACACCAAACAACTTAAGAATCAACCGAGCCAAATATCTACACTCAGCTTTAAAGCTCATCCAACTCCAAGAAATAAGTGGTGGTGAAGTTTACTTACAGTTTCCAAACATGCAGATAAAAGCGTCATGCCTGGCAATGCATCAATCCCACGCTGCATGTAGTATACTGTAGTTAGTAATTGTGCCAAAAAGACTGACAACTATTTACTACTAGTAGGCAAAAGAAGATACCAGTTTTTCAACTCGAGTCTTGTAAACAAACCCTCCACAACAGAACAGAGTTGAGATGACAATGAATCTGCTCCATGTCAATTTATTGAAATAAATAAGGCAAAGTAAACTGAGAGGTAGACAAAAGAAAAGACATAATGACGAGCACATAGACCATTGCAGCCGTGAAGTTGCCTAAACCTTCACATACATTTATTCGTACTCAAAATTACAGATTCCAGCACTGAGGTGGCAAATAATACCAACAGCATTAGCATATGACATGCATAAGATAACATCATATATGATTCCATATACATATAATCACTTGAAAACAATTGCAAGAAGAAAATTTCAAACTTGGCATACATGCAAGATAGCACTCCGAAAACAGCCCATCCCTTTCCACCATCTCCCCTTTCAACCTGCCTATATTCTGCGAAATTTCAAGTGTGCAACAGGTTAATTCAAATCGTGACTTAGCATACAAAAATCATCAATCAGAAAGGAAAATGACGCTAAGCAAGGTAACGAGTATATAATTGACCCTATTTATAACACCCCAGTCTCACATCAAAACAAGTAAGAAGAATTTGTCTGTACTCTGTATACAAGAACTCAAGCTACTATCATTAATAGCATCAACCATTACCTTTTGGGTGAACTTATAGTGGATTAAGAAGACCCAAGAACATATTATTAGGCTAATGGTTTAAAATCTTATTTAAATGGATTTGATTAGATTTAGATTTGAGATTTTACCTGAGATTTGTTCCGGACTTAGGATTTTGACCCAAATCATTACATATGGTATCAAAACTGACTCTCGAAAACTCGGCTCAAGTCATTCGATCGGGTTGTCAGAGGTGAAGACACAAAGGTTAGTGGTATTATCCCACAATGGAGAGAGATCTGGAGGTGGGGACACAAAATCAATAGGTATTACCCCAAAAATGGTTAATGAGGCAAAAAATTATGGTTGTGTGATCAATTTTGACAAGGACGTAAAAAATTTAAGAAGTTTTTTAACACCACAGTCTCACATCAAAACATGTAGAAAAAATATGTCTGTATATAAAGGCTCAAGCTATTATCATTAATACCTTCATTCATAACTTTTTGAGAGAGCCTTTGGTGGGCTAACATGAATCAAGAATATACTATTGGCCTAGTGGTTTAAGGCCTTGTTTGATTGGATTTGATTCTAATTTGGGATTTAACCCGAGACTCGAAATTTGACCCATGTCGTTACATAATCAGCAGTAACCCAACCAATCTCATTTTCTTTTGTAACGTCTAGTGCGATCAATATTCAATTACCATTTGGATCACAGGAAATATCTAAAGCCATACACCAATATGGAAAAATATCATATTCCTTAGAAGATGCTCGTAGGCCATAGCCAATTAAAAAGCATTTGTATACTACATACTAGATAAAGCCTTGACCATAATTTCAGGGAATCAATTGAAATGTACAAGAATGTTGCTTGAGGGGAAAATGTGCTCTATCAAGTAAAGGCGACAAAATGGGATTGTAGCCCAATGGGTCTCAACAAAAAATAATTTCCTTCATTATACTTTTAACACTCTTCTGTAGCTTTGTTTGACCTTATATGGCATTTAACATTTCTATCAGTCCGGTCTGGCCCCATCCCAATTTTTATGTCCTTGCCATATTCTTTTCCTTTGACGAAAATAAAAATTTTAAGGACTCATTTTCATAGTAGGTTCCAAATAAAAATCTTCATACCACTTATCAAACAGTTAGTATCAGTAAATAGCTATACAATCTATGTTCTACAAATAACCCTGCCAATGCATCTATAACTGGATTGTGTAACTACATTTGTCATTCAACATTATCTTTACCCATTTCATTGTGAAGGATAATTCTTTATCTCTTTCCTTAAAACATTAGCAGTGTTCCCCGGTCATCCTTTACTTTTACAATTCTAGATCTGATAAGATAATGCAAGCAAGGAAAGCAAAAAGTGGATTCTCACACTAACCATTTACCCAATACATAACTTTGCATTAGTGTGTCTGCACATATATATGCTTTTGTGTTTATGTGTGACTATGTGTGTATGAGAGAGAGTGGTTGAGAGAGAGAGAGTGGTTGAGAGAGAGTAGGTAGGTATATGATTCTTACCACACATCTTTGCAAGAGTGAACTGAACAGGCTCATAACTCTCTATCGGAATATTAATCTCAACTTCATAAGGTGTATCACGGGCCTTATCACCTGAAATTAAAATTTGAAGTTTAGAATGAATATCATTTTTCTGGAGTAAGAAAATTCTTTGCATCGCAAAAAATGGTGGGTAAACATGCATGTAGCACTCATCTATATAAGTCCATACATCTCCAATCCACAATCAACATTGAAGGTGATAAGGTTGTTGATGGACTCCCAGACATTGCCGAGCCTGATAACCTAACCTCTAAACCTTGCTCTGGGGAAATCTATAAAATTGAAATAGAAAGTTATGGTTCAAAATAAAACTATCAAACAACACACTATATTTATATCAATATGCAGCTATCGGTTAACTACCTTAATGATCGGTTTACCCACTAGACTGGAAAGTGATGAAATTGCGGTCATATAAAGAAATACACGAGTCTGTTCAGTTTTGAAGCTGCAATATGCAAACATTTGACTTTCACTATTGTGCTCAGAAAATAATTTGAAATACCATAATAGATGTCATTTCTGAAGAAACTTGATGCTGTACCATATGTTAGTTAAGCTTAGACAGTGCTAAAGAATGAGATAAGAAGAATGGAGGAACGTCGGAAATACATGAAAATATTGAACAGGGATTCAAACATATATATAAGCAAAGAGTAAGCTTTAAAGTTCATTAACTGAGCATAAGCTAATAAAATCCAGATGCGACTGTTCTAATTTACACAAGGATGATCCTTGAAAGCTAAGAATGTAGGCAAATGAATTGGAGTGTTTGCTAACAATCAAATGCCTTTGCAAAGTTGTTGAATTCAAGCACTAAATGATTGTTTTCTCTTCAGGAAAAATGTGAGAGCTAGATACCGAAGACACCCGATTTCTAAACAATAGATTAAAACTTAGAGATCTTCTTTTAGATAAAAGAAAAATAATAATAAATAATATAAATTTATAGATTTTCAAATTTATCCGTCCCTAAGCAATCCATAAGACAATAAGATAATATGAGACTCAATTTATTTACAAACTATCCACTGCCTCCTTTAAGTAACTTTCACTATACTCAGGTAACAGTAACACATACTTGTTCCCATCCTCATTATCCATCCACATTTTGGTAGGATGCATATTCTCTATACATCTAAGCAAATATGCTACTACATGAATGTCTGCGCTCATGTGCTTGTGCGGGGTAGGGTAAGGGTAGGGAATAGGCCTTATTAAACCTTGAGCAAACCTGATACTACAGCTATTTGAAAAAGACAACACCAACTAAAAAAATGGGAAGAAATATCGAAATAATTACATTCATGATATCTTTTAGAAAAAGAACATAAATAGTGACCAAATTTTACCAAAGAGCTTTAGTTCAAGTGATCAAATTTTTACCAAACAGCTTTAACTCACATGGTTTTGGTACCTCCTTTACGAGGGAGTAATCATGGTTTCAAGTCTTAATGAAGTCATTTTTGATCTTGTCACAGAGGAAAATGATATTGTAGCTAATGTTCCGGTATTTCCTTGTAGGGTTTGAAGTTATGCTCCCTTCTACCCTCTATCAAAGTAATAAAAATTTTAAATAAATAAAATTCAATCCTAAGAGACATTAAGTCAGTTTGGGAAATGAAGCAAAAGAATCTTTAATTTCTGATAACAGAAACCTGAGAAAAAGAAGAAAATTGGTGTAGGAAATTAATAACAAATATTCTGACCTGAATTCGTTGTTAGATTTTTCAAACCCTAGTAGGGTCATGCCATTGTAAACCTACAATATAAGCAGCAATTTTGTCATATAAAAATAAATTTGCAATTACAATTTCCAGTTTTAGTGAGACTAACAGGAGAATGACTGGATGATTTCTTACGAGTTCCCAAGACCGAGGATGGAAACCAACTGTGAAGCCTTCAAACACTCGCAGTCCCTGTTTCTCACATGGAATGGCAAGTTCAACAAGAACTCTACATTCGACATTAGAAAAAACAAAAAACTTAAGAACTGGAAAAATAAAATCAAAACACATTACAAAATTAGGCATAAAAGCTACAATATATTTGATCATAGGTAGAAAATTTTAATCCGGAGCAATTTTTAGCTAACACCAGCACTGTACTAAATTAGTTAATTAGGTTTTATGTCACACTAGGCCAAGTCACACAAAGTTCACATAGGTGATACTATAAAAATAATATAAAAGTCAAAACCACTCATTCGGATGTCAAAACATTTTCCTTCTTTGAGGAAATTAAATCTTTTTTGTACAATTTAACAGGGAGTCTGCAATGAGCAATCTGATACATAAAGTATGGTAATAAATAATCCAAAACATAACTATTTGATCATTAATTAATGCAAAACATATCTATCAGGGGTTTTATGCTAGAAAACCTGCAAGTTGACTCGTAGGAAACATTGCATATACATCCAAGTCCACCTGAGATGGAACGAAAAGAATCAACAGGTAAAAAGATATCAAGATATTCTGATGTGTGTGTTGATGGTTTTGTTAGCACTCCTATTAAAATTTTATAATCTCATCATGATACCACAGCTTTTTGGCATTTTAAAAAAAAATTAAAAAGCCACCAAGATATAGTTAAAATAACTGTTCAGATTAATAGATAAAGACATATTCAAACCAGTTCATATTAATTTATATATATATATATATATATATAGAGAGAGAGAGAGAGAGAGGACGATTCAAAAACATACTTCTTAAATAACATACCTACTTAAGTGGCATACCTTTATCAAAATGACGTCGTTTTGAAGATTCTTTGATGGCATTTTCATAAATAAAAGGAAAACAAGTGGGGCCCTCGAAATGTTACATCATGTCACATCTTCTTTTAATATTATTTAAAAAAAAAAAAAAGAATATTCAAAGCGACATCATTTTGATAAATATATGCTATTTAAGAGAGATGCTTTAGATCCGTCCTCTATATATATATATATATATCAATGATTTTAAGATAAAATAATTACATATGAATGTAAAGATTCTAACTCAAAATTAAGAAGAACACGTACCTTCACATTGTCCATTTGGGCAATCTCCACATATTATATTTACCTGAAAAGGAACCCCAAAAAAAATCAACCAAATTTAGAAAAATATAGTAAAATAATGTTTCACGCCCAAAAATGCGACATTTCCAATGTGTAACACTCCAACTCCTTCACCGTACCTTTAATGCTCAAAAGTAAAGTGAATAAATTAAGAGTTCACAGAATCAGTTTTATTGATTTTTGTGGTCCTTTATAGAGAAGATATATCATAGATAGTTGTAATCCATCATTTATCACTAGGAGAAAGAACAATAGTATTTCATTACTACAACTGAGTCTATAACTCAACAGAAAATTAAAGAGGAAAATTATTCAAACTAACCTGAGCTGTACGACCCCTTTTGTCAAAACTTTGTTCACAGTTCATCAGGTCACCATCGTAAAATTCCTGAATGCGTAGAGAATCTGAGTATTAGAATTAACAAGTTCCCGTATAGATCCTTATCAGGAAAGGAAAAAAGGTTCTAACACAGGTAACTTCAAGCAACGATCAACAGAAGTCATTAGGAGAGTTTTACAATAAATTTTTAGCAATTACTTGAGACTTTATTAGTTTCAGTTCAATTCTGTTACAATAACAGGTAACACGGAAACTTTCCACCTTTCACAAGGAAGTGTGATGTAAATGCAACAATTACCTACTTTGGCTTAACATATAAAATTCAAATGGGATCACCAATTACATCTTACTTGCACAAAGTTAAAGCGTCCTGAACCAGCAACAAAATAGTTGAACTTATCAAATTTGCCAAAATCAACATATCCCTGCAATTCATAGGCATGTAAGTATATCATAAGAATCACATTGAATGAAATTTGATTAAATGCAAGTGAAACATCATTGATTTGACCAATTAAATATTTAAAAGTGTTTACAGAATCAATCTCATTCTACAGTTGGATATATGGGTTCTGCATGGAGATTTTTTTTTTTTTTTTTTAACTTCAGTCACTTGTGTTTGTGGAATCCAATCAGTATATGGCATGACCAACTGCAGCTATAGAAATTTGGTAAGGAGTGACCAGTGCAGAATGTATATTCTTGATTTTGCAATTCTCCCCACATTTACAGCAATTTTTCCCTCTTGGGTGCGCGTAAATTATTGATTTACTTCCAAAACCCATATTACATTTGAACATTTTCCATGTTATACTCCTGCATTTGTTCTATGCACCAAGAGCCATGTAGTCAACATCGAATAAGCTCAATAAAATTGTCCCACTTGTTTGCTGGTGCATAAACACAACATAAGTTAGGTACAAAATGGCAAGAACCCAATCAAACTAAAACTTAATCGCTCTCTAAATATTATTCTGTCGGCTTTGTAAGTGGGAAATTTCCATCATAACCACAGTCGCTTGGCTACAACCACTAAGCTACAATGCATTGTTCACTGAGCTGTGAATTAAGCAGAATGTTTACCATGATTTGACCAACTGTTCAAAATAAAAATAAAGAAATATTGAAAGTTTGTGGGTTCCAAAGAATTAATGGGAATTGACAATCAGATGCTTCAAATGTTTGCAAACAACAAAAGGGCTCACAACAAGCCAGCAACATTTCTCCACCCAAATTCTATAAGTAATTGTTACTAAATGAACTTTCATTACCTCCAACCATGTTGGTTTGATTTTAAGTGGGTGGAGAAATGTACCCTGTGGTTATGAGATAAATTTACACAAAGAAACATAAATATTTCACCACATAGACGGTATTGCAAAGTAAAAGGAGAACATTACTTTATAAATTACGGTAAAAAAGAACAAGGTATATATGCATGCACGCCCATGTCTATTCATTTTTAGTAAAAGCAAAAGTGCATGGTACCGTTCGTGATCTACTCTCCACATCTTTACAAAACCGAATCACCGTGTCTGCGTCCTGCAATGACTTGTAAAATGTCATGATACATATGGGGCTTGCAAATGAGAGCATATACAACATTGTTCCTTTAGGTAATAGTGATCATCCATATCATGTGAGACGTTACCTTTCCATCAAGCTCAAAGGGATGTCCAATCCAGCTACTCTATTAGACAGCTTAAGAGAAAACAATCTTATTGACAGTTAATCCATAGTCATCATGAAGAATGAATAATGACCAAACAAAGCTCCATTTTGTTCAAGGAAAAAATGAATAGACCTCAACAAGATAACAACTTCAACCAACTTTTTTTTTTCTCAAAGAACATTATTCATTTTATCTATGTTCTTTTACTGTTTCCTAAAGGAAAATATAGTAGTTCCACTGGAGGCGTTCAAACATTAAGGGTGCAGACCGCACGTAATTGAGTTCGGACCTCAATTTAAAAACAATGTTGAGAAGGATGGGCACAGTGATAATTCATATAACAATTCTATATTAGTGAACTCTTAATTCATTAATATGTTTCATGTAAAATTGTTTTTTTTTTTGGAATGTTTCATGTAAAATTTAAAATAATTACATCTACTATATGTTTTCTATAGTATGACATGTATGCACAATAGAAAAATGACGCTTAGTCTGCATAGGCACGGCACCCCTTTGCCCCCTAACGATTTTTAGAACCCTAAAGAATTCCCAAGGGGTGACAGGGTGAATTATGGCGCAATTTAACTCTTCTTGCACAACAGTAACAAATAAGTTGAATTGTACAGGATACAAAATCATAAATGTGACTGGAGTTGTCAAGAACGTAGCAACTGGTACTTGGTACAACAACTGAATCAGCTCCAGGTGATTGGTAAAGAGAAACTGGCAAAATTGCACAAATTAATTAGAAAGATTGACAAGTTACGCATACTAATCATCAATTTATACAACACTAAACAAATCCAAGCAAAAAGAATTTACCTGTGAGGGTAGCTAGAAGGAAAACGTGATATAGAGTAGAGGCATCAAATGTATCTTTCACATTCCACATCTCATCAGCAATACTGTGTATTAAGCGCAGCGAGTAAGTGCTCGACGAAATTGAAATCGCAGAATACGCGGAGCTGAGTACCTGAGAAGTTTGAATTGCAAATCTGACCCTTCTATTTGTCATGCCTTTGCTAAACTGTTCCCTAAACTCTTTTTTTTAGCACCTCTCTTCCTCATAGATACATTAGTTATGTAATCTATCCTTTTTGTGTTAAACCATTTAACAGTAACTGAGGTAGGGATATAATAGGCATGACAAGAAGGGAAAAGGAAATGAGAAGGAAAACACTTCTTCCCTCAAAAATGAAACGTGAGTCTTATTGTAAACTTAGTTATTGCACCCAATTTAGAGAAACATGCTGACCTTATCAAGGCAGTATTACTCGAAAAGTCTTGCCCCACGTACCTTAATATTAGGCCATATCTTGTCTTCTTTTTTCTCTTTGCATGCTTTACTTCTTCTCTATACTTCTAAAGTACTTATTTTAAATATCCATCACACCGAATACCTACTTCCATAATTAACATTTCTTTTGTAGAAATAGAATTTAATAATGAGAGTTTGTTGTGGTTCAATGCTCAAGTTTCATTCAAAAATTTCATAATAATAACTAATGAAATTTAATTTTGACGTAATTTCACATTTATACAATTAAAAAATTCTTATCCGATGGAACAAAACTAAAAATGACACTTACAAAACAAATATAACTTTCTCATAGAATTAAAAAAAATCAGTCATGTCAATCAAAGCAATAAAGACATTCACGTGTAGCTCCATTCTAAATATTAAGCCATTAATTTCTTTCTCTCTTTGTGTACAGAGTCCGTCAATTCACACGCAGGGAGGAGTCTCGTGACAACCACATGATTAGACTTAATTCTTGTAGTCAACATGTCTTAAAACACTAGGTGTTGTGCAAAAATAATACCCACTGTCCAGTAAAAAAAATAACGAGAAGAAGATAGTGAAGAGAAAAAATGGAGAATAATATGTTTTGAATTATAAAATATAAACCTGAAGGCATCAAATAATCACAGTTTTGGCATAGGACACGCTTGTTCCATAAACAAATCGGAAGTGTTAACTATATCACTTTAGATAACTTAAACTATTGATACCAACACTAATTTAATGGCGAAAAATATTGCCAATTAATACCCAAAAAAATTAGTCAAATGTTTGAAGAATTCATTAACGAACACCAAAAAATAGAATAAACTGCTTTATCTTCCCATGAAAATCAAATCATCCACTCCATCCATAACACTAATTAAAAGTTTTAATTTTAAAAAAAGTCTGATTAAGATGGATTTTATCCTTAATTGAAATATTTAATGCGCTCTCCTATGCCTCTTTTCCTTTGTTAATCATGAATGTTATACGATCCTTCTCAAATACATCTCAAGTAAGTTTAATAACTAAAAAGATTATATTAACCTTAATTTGGAAACAAGATTATTTGACTGACGGAATACATCTCGTTTGACTAACGGAAATCAATTTTTTATGGGTGAAAAATATTGGAGGAACACTTTTGCATAGTTAATGTATCTATAAGGAAGAGCTACGCTAAAAAAAATATTTAGGAAACAGGTTAGCAAAAAATGACAAATAAGAGGGTCAGATTTGCAATTTAGTCACCTGAGAATGCCTACCTGGGATGACTAGGTTACCTTATTGTTCGGGGACTTCGTTTTCATTCCCTTTTTCATTTTAATTTTTAAGAGCACAATAAAAAAATATAAAACGTTTTCATTTACGGTGTTATATAAATGAATAAAATCTTGTTAAAAGACTACAAATATTTTAGATAGAAATTCATGCAGTCAGTGAAGGTACTGGGATTCATAATTAATAAAGCATTTATATTGAACAAAATCTTCACAATTCAATTTTACAAGTGGCAAAGCTCACTACGCTAGATGTTCATAGAACATAACTGCGATCCAGATTTCGTAGCCCTATAATGCCAATACATCAGAAGTTGATTCCTCACTCAAACCCTAGCAATGGCGAAGCAGTCGGCGGGAGTTGCCTCTTCCTTGTTGCAAAAGCGCTGGCTGTTCGGCCTCTTAGTCATGTTATCAATCACCGCCGCCTTTGCATTCATCATCAGAGCTGTCGTAGATTCTTCTTGCGAGCGCCACTTCGAAGTTATTGCCGACAAGCGCTTCGAATCGGCGCCGGTGCCGCCGGCCCTAATCGGAGCTACTGGGAATCCGTTGAGTTTCATGAACTCTAAGCTTGTTCTTCTTGTTTCGCACGAGCTTTCTCTTTCTGGTGTGTACTTTAATTTCCTGTGCTAAATCCTAATTATTGTTTTACTTTGTAATGGACTTCTGATTTTTTTTCTCTTTTTTCTTTCTTTGTTTGAATGAAATATTTAGTTGCAATTTTTTTTTGGAGTTTTTAGTGAGTGTTGCTTGATTTGACTGAAGATTAGTCTATCTTTCTGCTGCACTTCACTAATCTCACTACTGTTAGGTGTTTCTTCTATTTTGAAACTGATGAGTTAGGACTTGAATTTGCAGTTGCTTTAAAATTTGCTAGAGTTATAATTTTATATGTCTGAATGTGTCGGTCTCTGTGGGTGTTTGATCAGTTCAATAGAAGCAGTGGTAGTTATGCTTGTAGAGTGATGGTATATATATTCCATTTAGCCTGTCCAAGCAAAAGAGGGCAACATACAATAATATTCTTCACAAGTGTTTTACCAAAATAAAAAGAAAAAGGAGGGAAAATACAAAAAAGAGTATATAATTTGAGGAGAAGAAAAAGAGAGGAGAGGAAAAGAAGAATGTTCTGAATGGGAATGCATTTCAGTGATACAGTTTACTGTTCCTTTAGCTATGTACATCCATTGTTTTGATAGCTGCTTCATTGACCAGTTATGTTTGAACATGTGCAATTAGAGAGAGACACTTTACAGATTTCGCAGAGAGTATTGATTAGAGCATTGGCTAGTTTAGAGTTGGCGTAGTTTAATGTACACAAAAATTTCAATTTTGTAGATATGTTTAAAAATTTCAATTTTGTAGATATGTTTTTGTTCCTCTTGCTACACAAGCCATATACATCTTAATCCATTTACATACAACTTGACAAAATTGACACAACGGAAGTCGGGTAAAAAATAGAAACAATGACAAGAATTGAATCTGGTACTTTGCGATCACAGGAATCTACAAAGGAGAGATAAAAGATTGTAAAACAATTGTCAGAATAATCTGATAATTCAATAAGGATGAAAATTGTTCCATAATAATAATACTGAGAGATTATTTATACTACCTAAACCCTATAAATAAATAAAATCAAATAAACTTAAAAAGTAAGCCCAAAACATAAAGGGCCAAAAAAAAATTAAACCTAACAAGCTAATTTAACAAATAAATAAAAATACAATAATTTTTTAAAATTTTCATATATCCCTAAAGCTAAATTAAACTCATCTTTACTGATAATTTCTCCCATGTCATTACCCTTTTCTTGGAGAAAATTCTACCACGAATTTTAAAATGCACAAGTATCAAGCACCAAGAGTTAAAAATTCCCAATCTCCTTCGGATAAATTTTGCACAATGTTGCTACTCCAAGATTTTTTTTGAAAATAATTATGAAATAATCAAAACCTTCATATTAACTTGCACTTTAAATCGATGATTAGGCACGACGAAATCAAAATTTTCCAAGTTGACGAAAATAGGATTATGAATAATCTTATGATCAATCTCAATTTCTTCGATATCCGCATCCTTATGTTGCGTTTACTCCAAGTCATAATCCTTGTCAACCACTAAGCTTGGTTCGTTTTTAACTAAAACTACTTCTTCAACCTCCTCCTTCGTGTCTACCACACTTTCTACTAGAAGAATCGACTCACATGATGGAAAAGTGGGATTGATGGCACTACAACTTTCTTGAAATTTTTTCGTGCAGGCTAAGAAATTCTTGCAATACTTGCTAACTTCATCAATTAGAAAAGAAATTTCCTTTTGATGCTCTTCTCCACCTCTTCTTTTCTCAACTTGTATTGATCTTTCAACTTGTCAAGTCTATAATGCGCTTCCTCAAATTCCTCCAAAAGATCATCATATTTTAGCAATATATTTGTACGATAACGCACATGAATGTCATAGTCCAATAAATCACATTCATTGTTAAGAAAGTCAATATCATATCTTACTTGCTCAATCCGTCTCTTGGTAACTCTATAAACTGTCAATATCAAGATTTAGAGATTAATTGCCAAAGCAAGTCTCTAATGACTGTTAAGGCAAACAATTAAAGTATAATGGCAGAATTGTATAGTTTATAACAATAGCAGCACCAAACAAAGATTCCCAAACTGGAAGAACCCAAATTGTAGAAGTAAATAAACTAGAGGAATCAAAATGTAAATTTCCAAATTAACCAAACCCTATCAATAACACTAATACATCTGTTACAGTGAAGATGAATACAAATTGATGATTACCGGTGGCTTGCTGATTTGTTGAAGAAGACGATGCCGTGATTGGAATTTGTTTTTTTTTTTCTCTTTCCTCTTACTTCCTGATTTTGACAGTCAACCCACATGGGCTTTTAATTTCCATGGCAAGATGAATTTCCCCCCTACTTTTGCCTTTTTCTCTAAGCACTGTAATTCGGTAGTAACAATTTTTTTCTCTCTCTCTCTCTCTTTTAAAAAACAGAAAATTAAAAGATAATTTCAACTAGATTAACTAGTCCCCACGATGAACGAACTGTTGCTCGCAATTCCCGACTAAGCAGCTTTGATTGACATCATTCTCCTTCACATCGATATTGGAGTGGGTTGTCTTTAGCTTAATCAGTAGAATTGTCCAGGGAATTCGATAGCTAACGTGGGTGAACCATAACTCGTTGATTGTGGGCTAATTCTCAGGCTCTGATGCCAATAGACACAACGGAAGACAGATAAACAATCACAGGAATTGAATTTGGTACTTTGCGATCACAAGAATTCACAAAGGAGAGATAAAAGAATATAAAGTAGTTGTTAGAATAATTTGATAATTCAGTAAGGATGAGAATTATTTCATAATAATAATACTAAGAGACTATTTATACTACCTAAACCTTAAAATAAATAAAATCCAATAAACTTAAAAAGTAAGCCCAAAACATAAAGGGCCCCAAAAAAGTTAAACCTACCAGGCTAACTTAACAAATAAATAAAAATAAAATAATTGTTTAAAATTTCCATGTATCCCAAAAGCTAAATTTAACTAAATCTTTACTGATAACTTCCCCGTGTCAAAAATAGAAGCTTGTCATATTAGAGATGGATCAGATGCATGATTCCTCAATGGCACAGTCTCTCAAATTGCTTTATAGTTTATACATGAGTTAACACATTTATTTGGCAGTTTTCTTGATGTTGAATAGGAATTCAGTTTGACTGACTGATGTAATCCTACATTGCCATTTATTTCTTGAGTTATTTTGAGAGTGGGCAATGACAATTACAGAAATGGTTAGTTCAGACAGTTTGTAATTCATAGCAGGAATTTTCTTAAACCATTATGGATGTAGAAAATGTCAAAAACTTCATAATGATATGTATATATATATCATGTTGATTCTATCAATTGTAAATTTTGTTGTGTGGAAATTCAGTTGAGTGATTTGAATGACTATCAATGCATCCATCTTTTTATACTATACGGTATCCTTCCATGTAGTCCAGTCACTTTTTGACTTTCAACGTTTACATTTTTATGTCATTTAACAAAAAATTATGTAACAAAAAATTATGTAAGTTTGGAAGTTGAATGAGTACAAGTGCAGAACAATGTCTGGACTCGGTCTGGAATGTTAACATGCTGCATCTATTCAATGACATAACAAAAAATGTTTGGGGATGCAGCAAAATTATGTAAGTTTGGAAGTTGAATGAGTACAAGTGCAGAACAATGTCTGGAATGTGGATGGCATTTTAAGAGTGCAGTTAGTTCAAAATTTTCATCAAATTTTGTTTTTATCTTGTATTGTTGTCTAAAGAAATATAAGTACTTAAATTATTAAGACCAATCATTACTCAATATACTTTTTGACACTTTCTTGTGCCAACGCTTTATTATCTGAGAAAAATGAAAGCAAAAACAAAACAAAGAACCATGCTGCTGCTTTCACTCTTTTATTTTGAATTTGCTATCCTTTTATGCTTTACTTATTATCTAAGAAACAAGGCTTGTATTGTTTTCTATACGAAGTTTTCAAGGTTTTATCTTTTATTTTCCTTAGGTGGACCATTGTTGCTTATGGAACTAGCTTTTCTGTTAAGAGGTGTTGGCTCTGAGGTCTGTTGGATAACGAACCAGAAACCATCAGAGACAGATCAGGTGATATACAGTTTGGAGAACAAGATGCTGGATCGAGGTGTACAGGTTATAAAGTTTCTGTTTTAACAATCTTATGCTATACATGCATGTTATCTGACTTTTGGCATATCTACTTTACTTAAAATTATTTCAAGTTTCAGTGTTCTATATATGAATAACATTAACATAGAGATCTATAAAAGTTTGGCCCTAAGGGGTCTGTGGTTCTTGTAGCCTCACTATACTTGCAGGTGCCTAAGTTGCCCCCCCTAAAGTTCTTTAAAGGATATAATCTATATATAAAGTAGTTCTTGGTCACACAAAATCATAATGCATGTTGCAGTTTACTTAATTTATTGGATGTACTCCTACATAGGCTATATAAAGTAGGTTTTGGACACAAAATCATGGTGTATGTTGTGGTTCACTAAATTCATACTAATGTACTGCTAAGAACATTACATGCAATTAGGATCTGCTGATGTTATATTTGTTCGTGTGATATTCAAATTGGACACTTTAGTTGTGTTTTGGTTGCACTTCCATAGAGGCTGTTGCTTAATTAAATGGTAAAAGCTTGGGCTGTCAAGAATTGGACACTTGGATGCAAGTTTATGCTTAGTGAGTGGAAGCCACTTTGTGTGACTGAAGATGGTTTCAGGTCTTTATATGAATACCTCATTTTTGCAGTCAGAATACTGGGAGTATATCCAGTGGTTACTTATGTATATAGTTCATCTATATCTGTTTAATATCCTTATATCCTTTTCGAAAAATGTCAAGGTGATTTTTATTAGGAAAGTTTATAGTATAAACTTCCCCTTACATTTTCTGCTTTAAATCCCTCCCATTTTCTGATTATCGTTTCTTACCCATTGTTAGGTTTTCTCTGCAAAGAGCCAGGAAGCTATAAAGACAGCTTTAAAAGCCGATATGGTTGTTCTAAACACTGCTGTTGCTGGAAAGTGGCTGGATTCCGTTCTCAAGAAAAATGTTCCTCATGTTCTCCCAAAAGTATTATGGTGGATCCATGAAATGCGAGGTCATTACTTTAGTTTGGATTATGTAAAGTATCTTCCTTCTGTTGCTGGGGCTATGATTGATTCACATGTAACAGCAGAATACTGGAAAAACAGAACTCAAGAGCGGTTGAGGTATGATCTAACATCTACCAACTCAATCTGTTACTGTAGCTTTTTGAACTCCTACGATTGCACATTTCAATTTCCTAGCTGCTAAAAAATTTGTTAACATTTATTTTGTATTAAGATGTTAAAGATAATTCTATCTGAGTAGTTTACAATTCATTTGTAGTTACATAATCGCTTGTGCATTCAGGTATACCTAGTTCTTCAGCGATTGTAAATCGATTTATGCATTTCCAATTTTGCTGGTCTGATGTAATCAACACCGCCTCGTGTCAAATTATTAATTATGAGAATACCTATTGGTTTTATATTTGTTTACTAGCTCTCGCTGTTATGAAGGGACACAATCACATATGTCATGCCACTTGGTGTAACTATATTCGCAACTCCCATTTTAGGAAGACATGAAGTTATCCTCTATTTTCTTCTCCAGTTCTCCTACAAATATGGAAAGGCAGTTGCATATGCCATGTGACATGCTGCCTAATGCATCTAAATAAGTTAGCCATAACATACTTTGAAGCCATTTGTACCCCAATGAGTTATCAATAGTAGATTTATTATTTTTCCTTCTGCAGGATTAAGATGCCAAAGATATATGTTGTCCATCTTGGTAACAGTAACGAACTTATGGAAGTCGCTGAAGATAGAGTGGCAAAAAGGGTTTTACGAGAGCATGTACGGGAGTCCCTTGGACTGCGAAATGAAGATATACTCTTTGCTCTTATTAATAGTATGGTTTCTACTTAATGTTATCATGTTTTGTATTGTTTTCGTTTTTACCTTTGCTTCACTTCCAAATAGTGAAAGACGCTATTAAGTTCTATTCAGATCAATACACTCTAAACTTAAGTTAGTGATCTGTATGATTGTATTGCATTTAAGTCCACCAACTTATATACTTGTGTATTTATAGTGCTCTGCCAGTCACTTTTTCATAAGTTCAACTGTTCAACCAGTTGAAGAGAATGCTAAAAACATTAGTCTTAGCTATCAAAATAAAAAGTGCTAAGGTCACCAGTCTTGTATATGTAGTTCACTTCTTATTACTGTACCCCTCACTCCTCAGCAGCTTGTTACAAATATGCTAATATAAGCATTTAGATATCCTTATCACTGCAAATGAAAAATTGTAGGTGTTTCACGTGGAAAAGGCCAGGACTTGTTTCTACATGCTTTTTATGAGAG
Source organism: Hedera helix (assembly GCA_947179155.2). Lineage (NCBI taxonomy): Eukaryota > Viridiplantae > Streptophyta > Magnoliopsida > Apiales > Araliaceae > Hedera > Hedera helix. The sequence goes on along the minus strand of OX359269.1, from coordinate 49,314,623 downwards.
CTTACGACTAATCCAAGAACAGAAATTACAAGTGCCATCAATACATGCAGTAATTGTAGGGAGTGACATGACTGTTCAGAGCAAATTTGAATCAGAGCTCCGAAACTTTGTATTACTGAAGAAAATTCAAGACCGGGTTCATTTTGTAAATAAAACTCTGACGGTAGCCCCTTATCTGGCAGCAGTTGATGTGCTTGTCCAGAATTCCCAGGTAATTGTTCTCTTATTTCTTCGTCTGGCTGATTCTTGTAATATTGCAACTGTTGCTTTCATCCGTCACTTGCGGTTTCTCACTTATGTACTCTAGAAATGTTTACAATTAGTTGATTAATAGATTCACTATTACATTAATTTTGCTGCTCTATTTAATTTGATGTAGCTTGATAGTGTTTAACTTTCCCATCTTAAAGATTTTCAAGTGAAAAGGAAACATTAAAGAAAATTTGTCGAACTGGTAGCGCAAGTGTATAATGAAGGAGAAACCGGTCAACCTAAAAGGAAGAATATGCATGAACAGAAAGCAGGGGTACATGTTTTATTTTATTTTTATTTACTTGTTATTAGTTTTCCTTTAAACAGACTGTATGGATAATGCCCCAGAATTAAGGAGTTCCAAGAACTGAAAAGAGCATGTGATACATTGAGAAGATGGTTATTGACAGGGATCAATTTCTTTATGTATCTTGTTTTAATGAGAATCTATTGATTGTCTAAATCATGAACGCTTGACATGTCAAAATAAATTAATGGTTCCATAATGCAGCCTTTATTTACCAAATAGGGAAATATATAAATATGTATTTATTGAAGCACTTATGACTAGTATGTGTGACTGCATTAAACGAGTAGCCAAGAGCGATAGGACTGGAAATCTGTACAGTTAACTGTCTAATTCAGAAGATTTATAGGAGATTTTATTTAAGTTATTGGTTTCATATGTTTATGAGGAGTGTAGACTTTGTACTTAATTCGCTGTAGTTTCGATAGTCTCACCATTTGCTTTTATCAGATGGTTCCTGAGTGAAAATAGCCCGTGTCCGGGACACATTTTATGCGTACTACCGTATTTGATGGTTGTTTCTGTCTGGTACCATGCATCTCTTAAATTTGAACATTAGGCAAATATGTTCAAATTTTCTGTTACCTACCTTTTTCTATATTAGATGTTCGCTTTCTTTTGCCTTCAAGTTTCTTTTTTGAATGATACTATATTCCAGTTCAGTTTATCTCAGTCAGGAGTCTGATCTTAAACATCATAACTTTCAATTCGTTGTTAAGTTGTTGATCTTTTGAATCTAAACTTTTATCTGTTTTCAGATTTTCTCCATCTTAATATAGAAGATTTTAGGGGCTGCTGAAGCTTAGTTTTTGTGCCAAGTCCGATTACTTTTGCTTCATTTATCTCTCTACTTTTCACAGGGACGTGGGGAGTGCTTTGGGAGAATAACGATTGAAGCTATGGCATTCCAGCTACCTGTACTGGTAATCATTATATTCTCCCTGTTAATTTGGGACCTTTAAGCTCTTGATGCCGTAGTTACATGTTTCTTGTCTATCCTGATTAAGTCTAATCTTGTCCCTTTTCACTGTTTCTTCATTACATGAATGCAGGGAACAGCAGCAGGAGGCACTACAGAGATTGTAGTAAATGGATCAACAGGTATTCTGCATCCTGCTGGGAAAGAAGGGGTAACTCCTCTTGCAAAAAATATTGTCAAACTTGCCACTCATGTTGAGAGGAGACTCACAATGGGAAGAAAGGGTTATGAAAGGGTTAAAGAAATGTTCTTAGAGCACCACATGTCACATAGAATTGCTGCTGTTTTAAAGGAGGTATTGCATGAGGCAAAGACTACCAGAAATCATAGCATGTAGCAGCACTTGAATTTTCCTCAACTGGAGATCTTGTTAAGCTAGGTTTGTATTGGTAAATAATGTTTCTCCACAGTATCAAAGAGCTCTGTTATTAGGTCTGCTTTCTTAATGAAATTCTATTTTTTTGAAAATCTCCCATAGGGTCGTTTCTTCCTGTCATATTGTTTTCACCCCTCCCCTTCTGTTAGCTCTATCTTCGAGAACTGTTAAATATGAATGTAGGATACAAGCTTGACTATTATCTTAGTATGGGAAGACGTCAGATCTGCAAATCTGGCATCCCATATTAGGCGGGTTGGTTTAGAGAGTGAAGGGTATCGCTTTTATATGAATGAATTGTATTTTTTTGTTTTTTTATATTTATCTGAGCAGTTGAAATTGTGCAGCCTTGTAATTTAAACCTTCATTAAAATTATAGCAATTTATAAGAGTAATACTCAAGTTTTAAGAATATGAAAATACTGATTCCACAAGGTCACATTGTGGACGTTGAGAATTAAAATTCTGGCTATTTATGTCCAATATGTTCTTCAGGTTCAGGTATCATGTAGTGGAGTCTAGGTCCAGTATCAGAGATTAGTTTTGAATGTTTCCATAAGAGAGTGAGGATTTGTTTGATTGCATTTTAGGTCAAAATCTGTATACTGTCATAAAATGGTGTTGTCAAAAGGTAAACTAAAGATTGCCTTTAAGGTTTCCTTAGTTTAAAAACCACTACATCTGAGAGTCAGGTTTCCAAGCTCTAACAAAAATATAAATTTAGAAAGTAACCCGAAATGGAAATTATCAATAGTAACACAACGGAGTGCAGATGCTAAATTGTACGCGACTGAATTCATTCTCTTACCATAGCAGTTGCTGCAGGAACAGGGACCGAACTAGCTTATAACCGTGAGCTTCATATTATGAATTATAATAGAGCTCTAACGTGCTTTAAATACATTAGGATTTAGTCTCTTCGTGGGTGTCAGTTGGGAAACTGAACTTTTTTCCTTTGGGCACTTATTTGTCTGTCAAATATTGTATGGGCTTGTGATGAGAAACTTAACTTACATGACTGGGATCGAGCATATGGGTAATCTAATTGCTGATTCTAAGGTCAAGATGGAGGCGGAAGCTTAATTTTGAGGCCTGAATGAAAGAGGTTTCACTTCATTATTCCGCTGTTTTTTGCTTATGTTTCAGTTTAAGTACGATTTTTTAACGTAAAACTAAAAAATGCGTTCATTAGGTGTCAGGTGAGTAAACAAATGGCAGCTAATTCTCAATTTTATTTTATTTTTTATTTTTTAAAAAGGGTTAATGTGTGTCAGTGAGCAGAGGACAACACAAAACAAATGCACCTAATTTTCAAAATACATGCTCACATCTCTCTAATACGTATTATTAATAGTTAAAGGAGCCCAGAACTGCAACGATATATGGGAAGGATTAACATAGTTTTGAAGCTCGAGGATACACCCTCTAATAGCTTGCAAGCAGCAATAGCACAGCAAGAGCCTTAATAGTGATATCTCCAATCTAACAATGAAAGCGCAATCAGAATAAGAACCTTTCTCATTTAGTGATATTAATATCGACAGGTTTACAGATCTGGAGCTGTCTACCAAGTTTCTCATATAGCGTTGCATGAAGTTCATTATGGTTTTGGTTGTGGAAAACAATTCCCAGCTAGTATACAAAAATTGCTTCTGAGGTCCCACATGATTGCATATTTGCCTAAGCTTTCTGCCTCTCGATCCCTCATCCACCTCAATACAATTTTCATGTGCCTTTTATATACTCGTTAATCCTCTTACACCAACTTGCTGAGAATGTTTTGGACAACATCACTCAATTCATATTGAACATTAATATCAACAGATGAAAATGATCAAATTCAAATACGCGGAGAAAAAGCATTAACCATGCAATGAAGATAAAATATTTATCCACAAAATGGAAGGACAAATAGAAATATAATAGGACAATAATGGTTCTCGATCCGTTATCAATTAACTTCAATTGTAAGCATCTGTTGGGACAATACTAGAACTGTCAGCGCTTAACTAACACACAGTGTTCAATCCAGATTACGAAATGACATGCCATGGAGAGGGAGTGTTGCGTGGTCTTGAACACTGGTTGCTGTTGGAAAATCTCTTAACCATGACGAATCTAAAAGCTAAATCAATTTTTAGCACAAGGCTATAACAAGCATGTTACGTAGTTTGAAAAAGAGTGTCGGCTGATGAAAGGATCCAAAGATTTTGTTCTATCCTTTATTTGATGAATGACAAATTGAATCAAAAAATGTAACATAACAATAATTTGTTTTGTATCCCCATCACATTAAGTTCTCCACTATTGAGTTCATTATATATGTTTGTGCGTATATGGATATGCGAGTTGTTAGGTTATTGGAAGAAATAATAAAGATGAACTCAAGGGAGCTGCCATTTCCTTACTTCCTTCAAAACATGGACTAAATACTCAACAATATTAAATCCCCAAATACATATTTCCTTGATAAAGCAATACGCAACAGCCGCAGGGGCTAAGGCAGAATACATGTATTCTAGTGGGATCAAAATTATTATTAAACTAAAAATAATTTGGCAAGAATTTTAGAACTGCCCCCAAGCTAATTTTTTAAAAATATTTTTATATTATAGGGTCACACACACACACACACATATATATATATATATATACATTATATTGATTCATAATAGACTTTTTTAATCACAACTGTTCATAAATAATTAATTTATTAATTATTTTTAAAAAAAATATATAATTTGATTATTATTATTATTTTTTAAATATTATAGACAGAGATACATATATTGAAAGGATATAAGTCATATGTGGTTAAAATTTGATTGAGAAATTTATAAATTTTCAATTTAACCCTGTAAAATAAAAAATTTATAAAATTTGAGTAGAGTCAATTTATATATAATACTAATTTTTTTAAAAATTTATCTTATATTATAAAATAATTATTTTTTTTCAATGGAATCAAGTAGCTTTACACGCTCCCAAGTGTACGTCTGCAATAGTGAGGGGACCATGCTCTTTCACAATGTCAAAGATAACCGTTGTGTCTGTCTGTGTTTGATCTGGTGGGGCTTTAACACACTGTAAGTACATGTAACTTAGCTAAATTAGTATTACAGTAATTAGTAACACATTGATTTACAAACAATGCCACAGTGAGACTAAAGAATAGTAAAGCCAGTGCCTTGCATTAAACCATTTTTATATTCATAACCATATTCAATTTCTTCAAACTACTAATATTTAAATCATCTTTGACATCCTACATATTTTAGAATCCAATTATACGGAGTAAGATACAGACCCTATATCAACAAATGTGCTTTTGACATAACACACAATCAGAGAAAGAAGAAGAAAAGAAAGATTAGGTTTTAGATAGTTCCTTTTTTATTTGTGAAAATATTAGTTTACTTTAAATATCTACACATTAATTTTACTCTTTTAAGTTTAATGGAGTACTAGAATAAATTTTGCATACTAACCATTTACATACAAATTTACAATTTAGTGAGGATCATATCTAAATTGTTCATTATAAAATGTTGGTCATTCAATATGAAAAATCTAATTGTCTTCCACGAATTATGAATTTACTTGTAAGTTGTTAATATATCAAGATTTATTTCATTATTAAACTTGAAGAAACCGTGGGAGAAAAATAATAAAATAAATTCACCATGTAACCTGGTTGGAGTAAAACTGCCATTAATAGGAGTGTTGTTTTTTTAATTACCATTACCTGCATCCATTATATTTTCTCTGTTTCAAATTATATAAAAACAATTATGACCGACTTGATAGGTGCTAGGAAATGTAAACCAAGTTCAATTAATAATTTTCAAACTCGGAAATGCATGATTCAGTTGTCTATATAAGAAATTAAACACACTTCTACAGATTAATTGATTACATACAAAACACGCAGCGCAGCGGTGGCCAGTAGATGCATGGCTTCAGACGTACAGGACCAGAGCAGAGCAGAGCCACCATGGCGCTTATTATATAGATAGATAGATAGACAGAAGAAAGAAAATACAAACACCTTCCCTCTCCAATAAAAGCTTCCACATACTAAACCACACCTAGACAGGCGGCACGTAGCAGTACTAATTATTTATATACATGCAGAAACATATATAAAAAAGCATGATACATGTATCTAGCTTCCACCAGTGTAGGTACGCAAGTATAAATATATGATCATGCATACTGAAGTGAATCAATTGTGGGGACCGCCGGGCAACTTGTCCTTAATCTTTTCCATCATTCCTTTCTTGTGCTGCTCTTCTCCTGCTGCAGCAGCTGATCCATATCCTCCTCCTCCATAAGGCTGCTGCTCTTGCCCTGCAGCAGCTGATCCATATCCTCCTCCATAAGGCTGCTCCCCCTCCTTATTGTGCCCACCCGGTAGCTTCTCCTTTATCTTCTCTTTTATACCTTTCTTCTTCCTCCTGCCTCCCATTCCATCATCCTCAGACTGCACATATATATCCAAATTACATTTATATATACCAATCGCATCACTATATACAAATTACAGAGCTGTAAATACATATATGTAGGCACTTACAGAAGAGCTGGAACTACCGGATCGGCGAAGCTGCGAAGACTGATCATGTGCACCGGTACCATGTATGCCCGTGCCAGCTGAGCCGCCATAGGCTTCGGTACCGGCTCCGGTACCATAGCCACCCACGGTACCACCCCCAGTGTGGTGAGTTGGGTGCCCGTGCTGGTCTGTTTGTCCAACTGGATTCCCATAAGCGTCTCTCCCTTGCTGCTGCTCATTCCCATAGTCTGCCATTATTGCCAAATCTAAAAACAAGAAGTAAAAACAGTAATAAAAATTCAACCTCTTTTTGGCTAACGTACAAATGGAGCTCAAGTAGTAAAAGTCTGATGTTATAAATTGAAAGTGATGAAGGAGTTAGATATGGGTAGACGTTTAAATAGGCAAGGAAAGTTGGGGCAGTTGAAGAAGATAGTGACACGTTGGTTTAGTTTGGGGTATGGTGGCAGTCTAAGAGGAAGCCATGTATGTATTACATGTCGGCACTGGAGATAAGATTGATTGTGGAGTAGTTGTACGAACTCAATCAATCAACTAGCTAGTATGCTCAATTCAACACATTGCATTATCGTTACCACAAAAAAAAAGGAAAAATCTAACATTTCAACCGACTAGATTGTCTGCTTCTTAAAAGCAAAAGGCACTTCACCGCGTCCATTAACATGAGACGTAGATATGTGTTGCCGACAATTACTCATGTTGATCCAACCACAGTGTCATTTCATATTCCTCATTCAAGATAAGAACCACCGCCACCCGATTATACTAAAAACCATCAGATATTTATTATTTCCTCTATGTCGAGATAAAAAAATCAATTTTTTTTTTTTAAATTTTTATTTAATTACATAATTTTTTATACTTGACTAGTAATACTCCATAAATATGTATAAAGAATATAAATATAACAATTAATACTAAAGATATTATAGGTAAATTATTATAAAAAATAGATTATTTAAGGTAAGTAGATATTTAACTTGGGATTACCTAAAATAATACTTCCTTCGTCTCAAGATAAAAATCATCTATTAACTTTTGTGGTCAAATTGACCATTTTTAAAATTAACAATTAAACATATATATTTAGATTTTCTAAAAAATAAACATTGAGTTTAATACTAAATTGTATTTAGTTTATAATATTTATGGACTTTTTACATATATATAAAAGAATAATAAGATATATTGATTTAAAAAATAGTCGATTTGACAATAAAAGTCAATAAAAAACTTTAATACTAAACGAAGAGAGTAATAAAGAATTTTATACTGGGACAGAGAGAGTATTAACTTTTACTTCCTTCGTACAACTTTACTTATCCAAGATTTTTTTTTATCTCTAAATTATCTATTTTATTATCATATTTTTTTGGTTGTATTTAATTTATTAACTCTCTCTTAGAATAATAAAATAGAAGACAGACAAAAGTGAAAAGAGGATGTGGTTATGCTTTGAATGTCAAAATTAATATATATATATATATATATATATATATATTTTTAATGTGTGTCATATTATTTTTGTAATTTAAAAAAAAACAAGAATAGTATAAAAAAAGATTAAAAAAAATAATATTAAAAAAAAACTAATAAATTTAAACACATTAAAATAAATTAGAGCAAATAAACTTCGAGGAATTGCGTACAATTTATATATGATCGTACAATAATGTAATAGACTGATAATAGATAATTAATAGATGAGTGATTGTTTTTATTTTATTTTATGACGATAAGGATGAGTAATGAATATTTTGGGCTGAGTTTTCTTAACACATATAGTAGGATAGCCTCAAGCCCAGTTAACATGGACACTTGTAGTCAGTTTGCAGTATACTTTAATTTGTGTAGTGGGCTAACCCGAGGTAGAACTACTCTCCCAAATAAAGTCGTACACACAGACTAGATTAGATGGTCCAGGTCCAACCAAGTTGATCTAATAGATAAAATAAATAAGATAATACTCCCAGATTTCATTTTATCTCATTTTAAGGTTGTACACAAAAATAATTAATATTCTATTTAATTGACTAAATTGAATATAAAATTTTAATACTAGTCTTTTAAAATTTATTAAAAAGATGAGAGATAAATAAATTAGCTTTTATACATAACGGATAATATGAGAAATTAAGCATTTAATATTTCTTTGAAATCTATAAATGACAAATAAAAAAGAATAATTTATTTTTTTTAAAAGTCAGATAAAAAGGAATCGAGGGAGTAGTAACGTAGTATTAATCATAAATTTAGAATTAATACTACTACCCTTATACAATTCAATGCAGCAGGATCAAATGTCAGGCCACAATTAATTGTATCCATACCTTATTGTGAGGAATTTGACACTAAAGTTACCGACTTTCCGCAGTCCCAACAATCACCATCGTCTTTTGATGTAAAAACCTCGTTCATTACACATCAACTTCCATGTTTATGTTATGGTATACACAAATGCAAAAATCAAGAATAATTTTTACTCATTTATTTTTCTTTTTTCTTCTTCTAATATACTTTCCCTTCTTCATCACTTGTATTCTTGAATAGAATATATAATAATGTGAGCGTGTGTGCAAGTATATATGCGGGATAATGTGTTACATTATACCTGCTCTCTTTCACGATTGTATTATGTCATGCACAATGCAAAGTTTAATTATGAGGAAGCTAAGGTAGCCAATGTCATCCACCACGAATCACAGAACTGAAAAATAACGTCTCTGCAGAAGTATTAGAGGAGAATAAAAGCATTATATATAATATATAAATCGTCGATTAATTACACCTTGGTGTGGGGAAGAAGAGAAGGCCTAGCATGACAGAGAAGAGCCTGTCAAGTTAGCCAAGTTGACCGCCTGGGAACCCAAGCATAGGGTTCAATTAATCGACTGTGTCCGCGTGTATACGCGCGCACACGAACAGTATAATATATACAAGAGCAGAAACAACCCTTTGGATGGGAGCAGGCAAGTCATCCTTGGCTACCAAACAGACTCTTTCCTTCATGTAAGACCTCTCTTCCACTCTTTGATTAATTCCATGCACCAATGAGATTGTTAGCTGCTAATGCTTAATTGGTTCTAAAAGAAAAACTGAATTTATAGCCAATTAGCTTAGCCTAGAATATTTAACAGACGTGTCATTATATTCGATGGGGATATAATTATAGCATCCTCGGTCTGATATAGACTACATCCGTTCCGAATTATATGATCAATATTGGCATCCTAAAAGATAATTTGTGACATTTTCAAATTTAAAAATGACATAATTCAATTAAGTTTTGAAAACAATGAATCTTATAATTGTTAGCACTTTTTAGATAGTTATGATGTTCATAACATTGACATGATTCATTTAAATTTTGAAAATAATGAATCTTATAATTATTAGTGTATTTTAGATAATTTATGATATTCATGATAACGTATTAAAAATGTCTAAAATTATCCTTTAGGATGTCAATATTAATCATATAATTCGGAACCGTTTATATAACATCCATAATTTTCTGTTTTCTTCTGTCTTGTCTCCTCCCTTTTTCTTCCACAATTTCAATGCATGCATGCATGGCTTCCATCATGAACTACTTGAGTCAGCATCACAAACGAATATATTCTTACTACTACTCAAAATTTGAGATCTCTATTCGTGCTCCGCTGGTTGGCTATTTGATGGAAATCGAATTTCAAAGACGGAAAGTGTGCTATGACTTTTCTGTTAGCTAGACATTTGGCCAACCAACTTAGCAATCACCAAAAAGAAAATAAATAAAATACTAAAACTTGTACAACTTAGCTTCCCTTTATCTCCTCGTTCAAATGGTGCTGCCGCCATGCCAAGGCCCCCTCCCCTTCTCTCTCTCTCTCTCTCTCTCTCTCTCTCTCTCTCTCTCTCTCTCTCTCTATATATATATATATATATATATATATATATATATATATATATATATATATATATGACACGCACGCACACAAACACACACTAGCATAATTCCATCTTTATCATTGTTCCTTATTTGACTCCTCTTTTTTGCTAGTTTGTCTGACCTCAATTGAAGGGGCATTTGACTTCTAACATAATAATATGTAATGGGAGGGACAATATCTAGATAAAGGTGCGTTGGAAATCTTTGTGGGATTGTTTATATTTTTTCACATTCTCTCATACAATGACACTATCCTTCACTGTGATATTAGCATCAAATTGACTAAGGTGCCCCTTTCGAAAAACTCAAATATCAATTCACTTGACCCTAAATACGGGCCTGGCCAACCTAATTTTGGGCGCAAACTCACAATCCAGAAAATTCCAACTTGAATAAGCTTATTAAAATAAATAAGCTTTCAAAATATACCAACTCACCTGCCCTAGCAGTTTTTCCAAACGCAGTTTTGTAATGATACTGTTCTAATCTATTCATATTTGAAACCAGTCATTCTTAAAGTTAAAAGTCCACAACACGCATTCCGCTCCAATAAGTATCACAGAAAAAAGGATAAATGAATAAATTCAATTCTCAAAAGGAGATTATTAAAGATGTACTATCTTAATTAGCAAAAAAAAAATGTATTCTCTTCCTGAAAGAAATAGTCTAATTTTCTTTGTATTTTGCTAAGAAATTGTGCTCATCGTTTAGAGCGGAGGTAGTAATTAATACAGAAAGGATAAGAAAAAAAACGTTTGTATATATCCGTAGACAAGTATAGGTAATGTTAGAGATATCATATTTTAATTTCAAAAAGTGTCTTAAATAATATGTTATCATTTTTTTAGTCGGATATATTTCTTTTGATTGATTATGCAATAAATTATCATTAAAATATTCAATGACACATCATTTAAGACAAAAAATTTGAGACCTCTATCGTTACTCAAATAATTGTCCCAAATCAAAAGATTTTAAAGCAGATTCAATTGCCGAGTCACCAAATTTCACCTCCATTGCAAACCCACTTTACATTTTCACATCCAACAAGAGTTGATGTATAATGGAAATACTGAGGGAACTTTCTCAAACTCAGTATCCTGGTGTTGTCAGGTCGTGTTTTTCAGGATCATGAAGTGGGGCCTGCCTGAGCAACAACATAAATTTATAGCAAAGCGGAAAATTTTCAACTATGACAGGATAGAAAATTTGCGCGTAAATGTTTGTAGCATCATGGGAATAATTAATGGAAGGTTACCTCAACAATGACGGGAAAGAATTCAACCAAGAATTGATTGGGAAATAACTGATGAGTAGGGATTTGCAATTCACTCATGTGACAACATTGCTTTACGTAGAACACATGGAGAAATTTTCTAACCCAAATGTGAAAAAGAGCTGCTTCCGGTAATGGGGAAAAAGCCAGTGGTCCAAAAACAAAATCAGGGAGAAGTTGAACTTTGGAAAAGACTGCCAAGAATGATGATATCGATAACACTGTTCTAGTTTACCACATGTCAATCTTTAATTAGGTTCACAATTTATCAATCAAATACCAATATTCCCCTCCCGTTTGATCTCCCATCTCTTTCATTTATTCATTACGGAGATCCCTTCCATCCATGAATTTAGGATCTTTTGGAAGATTGAGGTTTGAAACAGATTACAATCACCATCTCATGGAAGACAAGGAAAATCCATGTAGCAAAGTATGCTCCAAGCAGACATGAGCATGTGGGCATAAAAGTTCAATCCAATGTACGTCTTAGTTTTGATAGATTGGAGGATCTAGTCATGAAACATTCCCAAGAAATCCATCTATATTTGGTTTTTAAATTAATTAAGATTAATAATCTAAAAAAGCAATGGATGAACTCAATTTGTATATTAACAAAAAGCCCTGGCCTCACCTGCTCCTGGAAATCACGTATGGGGTGGGGTTAATCATAGTTATCATGTATGGTATGTGAAAAAATAACAAAAATCGCCTACTTTTTACTTCTTCAGATCCACAAATAAGAAAGAAGGCAAAACGTACCAACTTAAGAAATCCTTTCGGTGTTTTAACCATGTTCTAGTAATACAGTACTACCTAAATTATGACACACATGCAAATCTACACATCTATCATTTTTGGACATTCATGCTTCTTTCCACAACTGCATCAGATCGATAAGGGGAACAATAAAACGTGCCAACTTGGGTAAAGTATATGTTTGCCCCCTTGTAATTAATTTATAATGTAGGATATATAGTGATTGTCGTCATATAGTAGACTCGGGACTTGATTAAGTAAGAAACGCCTTTAAAGTATGTCTGTTGGTCATCATTCAACTATTTCTTCAACTTTCAGAAAGCAAAGAGACCGTGCATCTCTAGCTCTCAAATGCAAAAATTAAACACGTACCTTAGCGCAAGCGTGCAACGTCAAATACAAGTTTCTCCCACTCCCCAATAAATAGAGACAAATAAACAACATTAATATACATTTAATAGTCTCCTTTAATCACTTTCTGTTGGTCACGTTTCGATTTAGATTATTCTAGGAGCAAGCTCATATACAAATCAAGTGAACCCTGGTTCAAATATTTGATCACCACTAACTTTAGCCTGTTATTATACTTGCATTTTAAATAAGTAATAAAATTGCAAGTACGATTCAAATTACTTTTTTGGTAAAGGTCATTGTCACAATCGCAGCCCCAAATCGGAAACCTAATAATCCCCTCCAGTCAAGAAATATGCCACTTTTTTCTTTCATATTTATATGGATGTCCCATTTATGGTTTATTAATTAATTCTTCACTCTTTTTAAGCAGAATCAAATGGGGCAATGGGTCATCTGTATAACTAACCATATTGGGAGGCCGCTAGTTGTTAAAATGTAACTCATGCCCAAGTCATGCGGCAATAATATGCGTGGTTATGGACCTTATGGTTCAATTGCAGGAGGGGAGGCAAGGTCCGCGCTTGTAAGTATCTTTTTTTTTTTTTTAGGCTAGCTGTCCGCTTAATTTTCAGGATTTTATTAATTACCGTTTTTGTTATTTCACCATTAATGTTGTTATAGAAGTATTTTCATTTTACCATTTTGATTGTTTTTGAGCTGCTGGTACAGTCAAATAAATAGAAGTAATTATATTTTAAATAAGTATAGACGCACAACAACCAAACACTACATGCATCTTAATTATTAAAAAGTAGGACATGACATTAAAATTCGTACCATACCACACTTTTCAATGATTAAAATGAATACAATGTTTAATTTTATATCCCTAAATTAACATACCCTATATTAGTTTAGTGCACAATCGATTTGACCACGTCAACCTAATTACTGATCAGATGTCGGTGATCGTTCTTGAGGACACTGCATAAAATAAATAGCAGTCGGTTAAAAGTTTCAAACTCAACCCGTATAGATTAAAAAGGAAAATTAGCTAAGCCAATTATTCTTTACCTAATTAATTACATGCATGGAGTCGCCTTATTAATTGATTCTATATTTCCCGTCATTGCATGAATGAGTGGGGGAGATTTCATTTTCTTTCTTCATTTGTTAAAGCCTTAGGGGTGGTTAGACTCAATCACAACATGCAGGTGTTTCAGGTTATTATTAATTAATTGATCTAACTGCGTGCTTTATGAAATTATAAATAATTAATTAATTAAAAAAAAGTGCATGCCAGCCACGCCAATTGTGTGTAACAGAAATATGTTAAATTACGGAAGAGAGATTAGGTTCAAATTCCATGGTTTAAAAGAAAAAAGGGATTAAGGATAAGGTCACAAACAATTAATACTATGCGTACAAGCTAGTATTCCTTCTGTCCTAAATAAAATGAGTAAAGTATATTTTTTTTTCATATATACTAATAAAAATAAAAGAAAGAGTAAAAATAGTTTTAAATTTATCCTTAGTGACCCCACAAGATTACACAAAGTGATGAGTACTTTTATTTTTTAATACTAATAGACCCTATTAAATAACATATTTAGTCTTTATTTTATGTATTTTAGACTCATGCATCCTTTAAAAAGACAAAAAAAATATACTTTTAATTATCATTTTAAGAACGAGGGAGTATTGCGTAATTGCTCTTCTTTTGGACCGGAGAAAACATTAGGGTTCTGTTCTGTACATTATCTTTGACAATAATTCAAGTTTGATGGCATCACCAAGTATTATTGGCAATGTCCAAAAATCTTATATCTATCTTGGCGATCGATATCTTAAGTTCACTGGAAGGAACGAGTCCAAACACCATCAACACTTAAATTTAGGCTTTTATTTGATTGGATTTGATATATTAAGAATTTTATTTAATACCGTAGCTAGAGAAATCTTTTTTAGCCTTTCAAAAAGACAAAAATCAAATAAAACTGCCATGACGGCCGAGTAACTAATTTTATTTATTTTTAATATTTTATTATTATTATTATTTGTGCACTAAGATCAATTTATGTGTGCCTAAAAGCTTAAAATGTTTAACCCTATTTGAAATAAAGTTTGAGATGTGAGACTCTATTATATTTTTCACTCAAATTTTTTAATGCACGTTTTGTTACCATTATCTTAAAAAATATTACCACATTTATTCCATAAAATAGGTCTTCTTGGTCGATTTCAAGTTCAATTATTATAACAGTTTACCTGACAAGTCTATTTCATAAAATAGGTCTTCTTTGTCAAGTTCAAATTCAAGCAAATAATGGAACTGTCACTTTCATTGAACTTAATAATAACCAGAGAGATAATATAGGCCATAATAGATGAATATACAAACACCAATCCTCTCTATATATGCTAACCACCCCCAACCCCTGCCTTCCCCAAACATATTATTTACTTCCAATTATTGAAAACAAACAAACAGTACCACTGTACCAGTATCTAAGCAACAATCAATAACCATAGTGTCCGAGAGTCGGGCAATGCATAAACATATGATCTGAAGCAGCAGCCATAATGGGTTGTTGAGTCACATGGACTAAATTCCATGGATTGTTCAATAACTCGTCACCACCACTGATCATATTGATCATCTGGGCATCATCATTTATTTCCAAGAACCCAGCGTTCGAGTTCAAGCATTCGATGATCTCACTCAGAGACTCTTAACTTGTGATTCAACTTAGCTAACTGAGTTTTCAGAACCGAGTTCTCAGCATCCATGTTAAGGTACATTTGAGTGGTAGCATTCATGTTTGTGCGGATATGGTTATTCTCAATCCCGAGTTGACCCAATTGGGATACCAAATCATCCAAGTGTTGTTGTTTATGCATACTCGTGATCGTCGTGCTGATTCGCGATTAGATACCATCCTCTTTCGCTTTCTTTGATCTAATTTGATTTGCTGGACATTCTGTTGATGATGACCCGAGTACTGATGTAATACCATGTAAAAATAAAAATAAAAATAAAATAAAATAAAAGTATTTAGGAAACCTTTAAAATATTTTAATTGGGCTTTTCTTATGTTTGGGTCAACCTATTAATTAAAATTATGTGGGCTTTTGGTAATTAAGGAATAAGTTTAATTTAAGAAAATTTGGGCCTTAAAACTAATTAAGTCCAATTAAAAATTTGTACTATTAAAATTAAGAGGGTTGTAAAATATATTAATTAATAAAGAAAGAAAACGTAAGTCAGTTTTTATGTAACGTAACTTTGTGTCTGATAAAAAAAATATATATATATCATGAAACGTTTACCGTTAAAACCGAGAGAGAGAGAAGTGTTGAAGAAGCAATAGAAGGAGACTTGCTGCGCTGCGCTAGAATCAGAACAAAGGATTCAAACATTTGTTTGGTTTTCTTCCTATTACTTGGTGAGTCATTAAAATAATGAAATATATATATACTATTGTGGGAACATGGATTTGACGTATGGCTTTTGAAAAAGTTGAGAATTTTTATTAAGTAATGGTATTGGTGTGTTAATATATTTGTAAAGCTTTCTGCTGATTCGAGCATCTATTATGCATATACGGGAAGGATAGGAATTAATTTATTAATAAAATGATTGTGATGCATGCTTAGTTATTTGGATTGTGGAGTCTTGATATGCGTGTATATATATGTTATGCATTAATTGCTTTATGTGTTAACTTGTAATTTCCAAGAGTCATAAACCTGTAAGTTTCCAATTGATGAAATTTTTATGTATTGTGTAAACTTTTGTCACACTTTATTTGGAACGAAATGCAGTGCATATATTTATATTTGTTTAATTTGTCTTTGGAATTATAACATTATGGTAATAATAAAATTAAGATTTATATAAAAATAAATAAATTAAACATGAATATAATTGATTAATGCATGATTCACTAAATGAATATGAAACATATATAGGTCCGGAATGTTAATATTATGAGATGTCATGTTTGGCCAAATTGATAATTAAGTTGTATAAAATTTTGTATACTGTTGTAAATTTAAATGTATATGTATATGGTAATTTGCTAAGTTATAATATTATATAACAAAGGTTATATTATGGTATTATTTTAGTAAGTGACTTTATATTAAAATGTATCTTTTGACTACAAAATGTATTTTTAATATATTTTTACATAAAGGTAATTTATTAAAAACGATAATTAACTGTATTAAATTATTATGTTTTTAGATCGGACCGAAGGAGTTAACGAACTTTAATTGGAATTTTAATTGGGTATTACATTACTGATTCCAGGTACGGATTCCGTACTCCTTCAGCGATATTCTTATTAAATTTAATTAGTTCATTTAGTTCCTCGTTTCGAATTTCATTATTAGTTCACATGTTTGTTCCTTGTGAAATTAATATGATAGCTTCATGTTGGCTTTACATAGATTTATTTTGTACTCTTTGTATTATTAAATCAAGTGTAGTGATTATTTTTGGATTCCATAGAATGTACATGTTAATTTATTTTGGGGATTTGGTATTGATTCGTTTCAGCTTAACATGTACACTTAGAACCCTTTTGTGGGTATTATGTCGCATTCGTTGTGGCATGATATCTTTATTAGATTATACCGTAGGGTATACCTGAGCTATAACCACCTGTGGGGGTACCACAGGCATGTCTCTTGGCACCGAGGCATGACACCTTCCGTGGCGGTGTGATCAGTCCACGGCGTCTCCATTTTGTGTTTGGTGGGCAATGGCCAAATTTGGTGTTTTGTTGTGGGAGGCGTATGGGTCGACCCTAGTTTCTGTTCTGTTCTGTTATGCGGTTTGGTGATGTTTGTGCCAAACACACCTTCCGATTTTTCATGCATTTGGACTCTCGATCCAATGTGTGATTTGCCTGTGCGGCATTATTTTGCCTTCGTGGCATTATTTTGTTTGCGTGACATTATTTGACTTGCCTATGTGGCAAGATATATTTCTGTTATATTTTGAGCTCGATATGAAATAACACCCAGCCCTTTGATTCAGCCAATTATTTCGTTGTGTTAGTTATGTTCGTTTCAGTTCAGTTAATGGCATTATTTGTTTCAGTTCTTTATTTTGTTCTCTATATCCGTACTGGGCATTTGGCTCATGCTGTGTTTTTCTTCCAGCAGGTAATTAGGGGAATCGTGGGCAAGTGTGATGAGAGCTCCATTTATCCAGTGGCTTAGATATATTTTGTTTAGGCTGTGCTACATTGCTTTTAATTTGGAGTTGTAATAACTATTCTAGATTGTGGTTTGAACTAGTTTGGTATTTATTGTCGTTTGACTTGTGGAGTTTATCAGTTATTAAAGTTTTCATTTTAGCAAAATAGAGTTTTTGATTTATTTTATAGTTTTGTTATGTTTTGTGGGTAACCTCTCTTTCTATTTTGGAAAGGGGGTGTTACAACTGAAGCTGCTGGCCGCTTGATCCTGAAGAAACTCCACAGGTACTAGAACAAGCCATGTTATTAGTAATATATATGCTCAGGATGTATATGACTACGTTAGCTACAGTGCAGAAAGAAAAAGAAGGGTAAACTATAAAGCACTATCTTGATGAAGACTAATTTATGGGTTTGATATTGATGGCATATATATATATATATATATATATATATATATATATATTTACGAGAAGACGTAGAACCAGTAGAGGAAGACAACAGAGAGGGATTGAACTAAATGGGTACGGCGGTGATGAGTGGAGTTTATGGTAAACTCAGAGAGGAGGAGTTCACTGAGCACATGAAACAAATATATGTATGTATAAAAAATAGAGAGAATGAAACAGGAATATCTGAAAAACCGGCAAGGTGATTGATATATATATATATATATATATATATATATATATATATATGAGAGTTTCTGGATACGTCTTTCAATTCTTACAGAGTAAAACAGAGAGATGACAAATTATTATATACTTAATATGCAGGGAAGGGTAGAGGAGAAGGGAAAGAGGGTTTTAGTGGTGTTGGTGATGGAATTTATAGACTACTGATGCCCAATGAAACATACTAATAAAGAAAGAAGTAATGTAGTGCTACTACTACTAAAGAAAGGATAAACTGTGGCATACATTTGTTTTTTTCAAATATTAAATTAAAGACTAATAATTAATTGGGGAAAATGTATTAAATATTATTAATGTTGCAGAAAAATATTAATATGCCTAAAATAAAATTAAAACGAATATTTATTGGAGTAAAATAAACAAGGTATACTAGCCTACTGCCTACTAAGTAATTCAACATCGTTTTCAACTAAGTAATTCAACATCGTTTTCACCATGCGATTAAAGACGATACCAATATTTTTTAGGTCAAACACGATGTAAATGCACCAAGACATGTAGATAATTTTTATAAAATGATGTAAAAATAATTATAAGAAAGCAACATGTTTTTCTTTTTAATATTGCTATTAGTTTACTGTGTTCCCAATTATTAGGGGACGGGAGGTACCATAAATTTTCTACAAATGACACTGTTCCGTAAATCATCAGATCCCATGTCATCAAGTTAAACTCTTTACCTTGAGGAAGGTTCGTCAACACTAATCCAAAACTAGCAATCATCTGCGACTAAAAAGCCCTGTGCCAGATTATAACAGCTTACCAAACTTTGCTGGAAATACGCAGTTGAAAAGGCTGCTCCCAACACTCAACTTTTAAAGAAGGTGAAGGGTTTTAGCTCTTCATAGATGGCATTAGCCACTTTACGGTTCACCATCATTTGTAAGAAGATTTAGGAACTGCCTTAGGGAGGCATAATTAGCTTCATTTATACCCTTCTACCCAAAGGAAAGAAAGGGACATCATAATATAATTGTAGGAAGAAGTTACAGATGCCATGTACCATGCAATAGATCTCATCCAATTTAAAAAAAATAATAGCGCAATTCATATAATGTGCTTCTACAAATACATAACTAGAACCACCTTAAAAATGTGTAATACAAACCAATACAGGTTTCTCTTTTGCTAAATAGAGAAACAGAAAAATGAGGTACCTTCTGAACATTATTAGTGCATAGGCAACGAGTTTGCATAAACAGCTTCAGGATGATAATGAAGCATTTCCCTCAACATCATCTCCCTAATCATAGGTTCTCCCATATTCTCATTGATGTCAAGATCAGTTGGAATCTGGGCGGGAGGATTGTGACTTGAATCATACAGACCTAACATATAAGGGTGATGGAGAGCTTCTGTGACTGTTATTCTCTTGGATGGATCAAACACAAGCATCCGCTGCAACAAGTCCAAAGCTAGAGGATCAGCCTGGGGGTATAGAGAAGAGAAGTGGGTTCCTCTAGAGTAGGGTAGTGATCTGATGAATCTCCTAGCCTTTGGATTATCAATAAATTTAAGATCAGCTTCAAGTTGGCTGCCAAGAACGTTGATGATTAGTTTAAGTTGGTTGAGGCCCTCAGTTCCAGGAAAGATGGGCTTCCGCCCAAGAATTTCAGCAAAGATGCATCCTACAGACCATACGTCAATGGAGGTTCCATAATTGTCACAACAGAGGAGAAGCTCCGGTGCACGGTACCAACGAGTAACAACATATTCAGTCATAAACTGCCCGTTGTCTCTGCCTTTGCGTGCCAATCCAAAATCACATATCTTCAGTTCACAGTTAGCGTTGACAAGGAGATTACCAGGCTTCAAATCACGATGAAGAACATTTGCTGTATGAAGATACTTCAAACCACGAAGTAACTGGATTGTATAATGACATCAGCAACAAGTAAAAAGAAGACTAAGTTAAATCAACACATCCCCCAACAAATAAAAGGTCCAAGAGGGGTTTAACATGGAAGTTTCTATAGCTATACTACCATATGTAACATTTAATCAAACATCATATCAACAAATTATTAGGATGCATACTATTAATAGTTTGAAAGGTTTTATAAGTTTACTCAAAAGTCGAAGAGAAATATCATATCATTCCTAAAAGGATGTTTGATCACCGATGTTAGCTAGCCTAACTCCTTAAAGTTATTTCTACCCAGATCATATACCTTAGATTGAAATTTCCTCCATCAGGATTGCTGGGAACCGTTGTTTATCCCCCATCCAACGGGTAAAGGCAGAAAATTGAATCTTCAAGACACCATTCCAAGCAAAATACAACTTACAAGCAATTACACATCTATTAATTATGTCAATTTTGAAAGCTCTCAGAATAAATGATGATATAACAGTTCAGAGAAACCTTCCATAAAATTGTGCAAACTGCAATGTTTCTGCCGGAGACTCAAAGATGAAGACAATTTAATTCCTCAAGTGTTATTGGCTATCCCCCTCATGACCTCATCAGAATCAAGGAAAAGAGGTAGATTTCGCTTTAGTCTCAATATTGCATTTATTACCACCTGAACTCCATACGGATTTAGAAATTTTAAAATTTGAAAGAATGAGATAATTTCTCATTGAACTTTAATGTACCTGAGAGTGCAATAAACATCTAGTATTTCCAGGGTTGTCTTGCTGACCACAACATACTCAACAAGTTCACATCATTTTTCTCAGATTCACATTCCTCTTGTGCAACTTAAAGTATATATATGTAGTTTACATTTTTTTTATGGTTCATTTATGGAAATGGGGAATAACAATACGCGCAAGAAACAAAGGGACATCTGTTGTGAACTAAACGCTAAAAGGTGAACTGCAAGGCATATTTAGCTTGATACGTTACTTAAGTAGGAAGACAATGAGCATCACTTTCATTTCTGGACGAAGCTACAGATAGTGAACATATCAAAGGGGTTACCTACTAATTATGCTTTAAGTTCTACAATTGCTTCAACACATTCACTTCTAAACATGGGTTCACCTTAATCTGCTTATTAAAATGAGCCACATTATGTCAAGACTTATGTGTGCAAGCTATCATCATAGCCACGCATTATCAGCTACCAGGCTCATATATAAGATCCTTTCTGACGCATTTAGATTACAAATGGTGAAGTCAAAATTTACCTTGAATAAAGAACTCAACTCTAAAAATAGTTAATTTCTGAGAATTCATCAAATCCATTAGAGCATTTCTCGATTCTGTACAGTTTAGTTGCTAGAATACAATTTGTGGAATTGTTGTAATGCAATCATTAACAGATACAACTGCAAATTGAATTTGGGCATATTGACACTATAATGCAATACATAGCTAGGATTGTCTTCATGTTAAAATTTGTTTAAATCATACTGAATATCAAATCTAGATATTGTACTGTCACCACAAAGTGAAATATAAATATCATACTGTGACTATAAACTGCAATAATCAGTGAAAGTATACAAAAGAAATCAGTTAGTCCAAAATATGAACATAAAAAACAAGTAGAAATGTAACATACGATTTCAGTCCTATGTCAGAACATAATCATCAGCAATCAATTTTAAAATGGCATTAAATAGTTGGAAAATATTTCCAGACCTGGAATAAAAAATACTTGCAGTGGTCACTTGAGAGAGGTTGGGATGACTTTATTATGTGATGAAGATCAGTATCCATCAATTCATAAACCAAGTACACATCCTTGAAACTTGCTTTATGAATTGGCATCATTACATCCTTCAAAGCAATCACATTTTCGTGCCTTATGTGGCGGAGTAGCTTCAACTCCCTAAGAGTCCTCAAGGCATCAACGCGATTCCCAAACACATTGTTAATCTTCTTGATCGCTACTTTCTCATTTGTTTCTCTATTAATCGAAGAACACACCACACCATAGGCTCCTCTTCCTATAGGCTTGATTGGAACATATTTTGTATCAATCTCAAACAAGGTTTGGTATATTGTGTAATAATGCTTCCCTCGCGGCCTGTTACCATTGGGTGGTTCCACAAGGGTTGCCATGTCGCTGCAAATTAGTGTTCAACAATTCAATAAAGATATCTGGACATAGTAAATTTAACAACGGTATTACTCTAGTTCACTTGTCAATAAAGCAATAACAATACTAGTTGTTTTAATTCTGAAGCAGGAAATATAATCAACTTAAAAATCAATACTAAATACTTACATGGTGCGCAATTCAATGATCCGTTGATCCTCTACTTTGATGCGATTTTCTGTCAATTATGTAAACTTTGAGAATTCTGACTTTCCTTTGCCTCAACTTCCAGAAATTCGCCGCAACTTAACTTGCTTTATCTACGCATAAAGCGCCAATTTTTCATAGGAAGCAGCAAAGCAGAGCAGAGGTATTTCCCCCAAATTCTTGCACTTTCGGTAAGTTATATATTTTGGAGAATCAAACACCGACTTATCTTGTAAATTCAGGTCACGCTCCCTCTCTCAATCCTCTATAAAGCTCCAAAATTAAGAGCTCTGAATCATCAAATAAAATAAGTTTGAGGGGAGAGAGAAAGAGTAGGGGGATCTGGGTGGGCGGTGGCGGATGACTGATTAGTCTTGCAAACCATAAACACGAAGACAGCTACCGAATCTCTCCTTCTATACATCTAATCTTCCTTTTTCCCCCCACTCAATTACTACTACAACGTTTTTTTGGTGGGTTATTTCAACTTCATTCATTGATTCAACGCACATTCCCCCAAATTAAACTATTTTTTTTTGACTCTATGTATAAATTGTATAATCATTGCAGAAAACTATGGAATCATTTTCGGCTCGGCTTGCTCAATCCAATACTCCAGCCAGCTCCTTTTTGGGTTTATCTTCTCAATTCATTTATTTGCTAAATATGCTTTAGACAGACTCTTAGCTTCCAATCTAATTCAATGGATGTCGTGAATGTTCGTTCGAAACATTCTATGCATTAGGAGTGAGCATGGTATGGTTTGGTACGGTTTGAAACTTAAATCGCACATGAAATCGCTTAGGTGCGGTTTGACAAATTCAAAATCGCACATAAAATCGCTTATGATTGGTGCGGTGCGGTTTTGAACCGTTTGGTGCGATTTTATTTGGTGCGGTTTCGGTTCCAAAACCAATTGAAACAATTAAATTTTATACAATTTAAATTAACAATTTAATATCACACAATATTAAATACCATTTTTATAACGCACACGACATTACTTATAATATCTTGTCTAAACAAAAGTAAAATAGAAGTTATATGAGGGATAATTCCAAATAGATTAATTAAAAATCTCTTCTAACATATAAAAATTCTAAATAAAAATAATTACATGAGGGATAATTTCAAATGGATTAATTGAAGGATGACTTCCATAATAATGTTTCTTGATATGGTTCATGTTGAAAATAGTCAAACAACGGGAAAAAAAAAAAAAATGGTGCGATGCGGTTTTTTCATGTACGGTTTTGCCTAGCAACCAAACCCAAACTGCAAATTCGGTTTTTCAACCCACCTAAAACCGTCACATACGCCGGAACCGTTGGTGCAATTTTAATTGGTGCTGTTTGTACGATTTTTGGTGCAGTTTTAAGGCCAAATCGATTTTTTGCTCACTCCTACTATGCATAATAATAAGAGAAGAGAAGGAGTACATATTTGTAAGCAACCGGCGCCAGCCACCACGTGGAAAGAAGGTGAAGGGGTCGGCTCACTTCCATTACGTGGCCGTAATCACCGTTCAGGGTCAATCCAATCCCCCCACTTGGCGTATAGAGTTAGCTTAGCGGACGTAGTTGGGCTTTGAAATATATGCCAGCAAAAGTATCTGTGTCTAATTGAATGGATATATAGTAGTAATTTGTAAATAAATATAAATTTATAAATAATTAATTAATGTCTTTATTTGTAATAAAAAATAATAAGATATTTTTATCAATGTGCACGAATAAGAATAAGTTGAAATAACCGATCAAAAAGAAAAAAACATTGTGTTTTGAACCATCCAGCAGCATAAATATTTGACACTGTAATACTAATATTGTAACAATAAATAAGTGAAGATATTACATATTAGTTAGCCTTTTAATTTCTATTAAGATAAACACATGATAATAACAAAATATATCCACGTGACATTCTTTTATACGAATAATAACTATAGATACACCGTGACACTTTTATACACTATATATTGAGGAACTAATACTTTTTCATTTGGGCTACGCAACGAGTTTCGCAAGTTCTCCTTTTAGTCCTAATATAACACTAAAATTAATTATGAAGTTATAATAGTATTATAGGACTATAGGTTAAAAAGAATATGATAAAATAAATGGATTTGTTGAGTTGTACAACGTCTTATAGGATAAGAAGAAACAAGAGAGACATTCTTTCTTTATTGTATTGACTTTTCTATTTTTCAATCAATGGGGATGGCCACCTAACTGAAGCCAGTAATAAATTCTAGCCGGTAGCCTATCCTGTCAGAGTCATCCCATTATAATTATTTAAAAATTAATATAGAAAATTATTTTTTTATAAATAAAATGTAATACTTTTATACGAGTGTGAGACTCGACTTTTGAAAAAATTAATTCTCTTAATATTGTACTTCTTAATTTTATATGTATCAGACAAATAATCGCAATATTTATGCTAAAATATGAATGTCGAAAATTTAAAGTTCCCAACCAAATATTTTATTTTAACAAAGCTCTATCACCCTTCCGAATTGCATACCAATTCTGTCTTCTTCGTTTGTATACTTGTTACTTGGCTTAAACATCCGGACTTGAAAGATTCGTTTTATATTGCGTGTTAAAGGTTGGGAGTCCAAATTGTAATAGCACGATAATACAATACTTGGTTCTTCAAGTACAAGAAAAAAAAAAGTAAATTAATGACAGGAAATTCTTGACAACGGAGCACTCTCCTAAGCAACCTTATCATTGATCAAGCAACGGAATATCCATCCAGATATCATCGGGTGAAATTAAATATGGTAAATTGCTAAATTACTTTGCATTTAATGCAATTAAGAAACATGGACATATTCTCTTTATATATATATATATATATATATATATATATATATATATATATATATATATATATAGCTTCAAAATTGTCGAAATAAGTTTTGGTTTTTGAGTGGTCAAATCTACCG
This sequence comes from Hedera helix, assembly GCA_947179155.2. Taxonomy (NCBI): domain Eukaryota; kingdom Viridiplantae; phylum Streptophyta; class Magnoliopsida; order Apiales; family Araliaceae; genus Hedera; species Hedera helix. Next base: position 49,288,756 of record OX359269.1, on the reverse strand, counting down.
TGGGCGTCGGCCACCTCCGCCTCCTCCTCGGCCTCGGCCACCTCCGCCGCGACCTCCTCCTCGGCCTCGACCACCTCTGCCTCGACCTCGAACATGTGCAGTTGGAGCCCTACCTCCACTAGTTGGTTCTTCACTGATAATGGTATCAACAACCTTAGCCTTATTACAAGCTGCTAATAATTCCATCTCCTTATGGTTGAGGAAATCAAGCACTCCCTGGAGAGCAATATCAACATCCTCACTCTTCATCATTTCCTCTGCTAGTTGAGCAGGAGTGACTTGTACCTTCCCTATAATCTTTTCTATCTCACCAAACAGCCTGTGATCTTTCACGCCTAGATAATTAGAAGCCAAAACCCTAAACCCATGATGTGTACAGTAGGGCATATAAATGTGCATATCCATTCGTCCCGGCCGCAACAATGCAGGGTCAAGCCTGTCCTTATGGTTGGTGGTGAATATAATAATCCTCTCGTCTGCGCAACTTGACCACAGTCCATCTATAAAATTCAATAAACCCGACAGTGTCAACTGCAACCAAAATATATCACACACATTAGCAAACAATAGCGAAAGTTAGTTACTGAACCAAAGCAATTAATCAATAAATAAATGACTAACCCCAGAGCGGGAATTATATTGGTAATCATCCGATTCGCGATTTTTAGTTTGGGCGCTGCAATCAATATCTTCAATCACAATGATCGAACGATTTGTTGTGGATAAAAGTACGCTCCTAAGGTCGGAATTGGAGTACATACTTGTAAGTTCCAAATCATAAATATCAAATTTGAGATAATTGGCCATGGCAGCAATTATACTAGATTTGCCAGTACCAGGAGGGCCATACAGCAAATACCCTCTCTTCCAAGCCTTCCCCACCTTCTTCTAATAATCCTTTCTCCTCACAAACCTCTCCAAATCATCGATTATAGCCTTCTTCATATCTGGATCCATCGCCAATGAATCAAAAGTAAATGGATGCTCCAAATTAATGGAACCCCACCGACCCCTACTACGACCATGGTCATAATCATCGTCGTAGTCCGACGTAATATCCTTAGTGTATAGCTTCACAAATTTGTTCTTCTCCTTTAAGTCCTGCGATTTAGCCAAAACAAAAGGCAAGTAGTCGTCAAGAACTTGCTCTTTCAATTTCTTTTCGAAGCTTAACTCGTAGTAATTATGAACCCGGTTTTGTTTTTCAGCGATGACAAACGTCCATTTGACCTCAAAGTTTTGAAATCCATCCATGACCTCAAACTCTCTGTCAATGGCGGTATTGATCTTCGCCTGGCGGGGGGTTTTATTGACTTTGAACCGCTCCGTGGACGAACTGATTCGACTGCGGAGATAAATTTCGACGGATTCGTAAACTTGGTTACGTGTGTATCCGGCATACTCGTCCACCACGATGGTGATGAACTGAGGAGTTCGAGAGGTGAATAGGTAGCGGAGCGCCGATTCGACGTAGCATCGGAGCGGACTAGGGATGAGGTCGTTGGTTACGGATCGGACCAGCATCATTGAGGCGGCGAGTGATGCGTAGGCGGAGAAGAAAGATGATGCCATTGACTGCAATTCTGAGGGAATAAACATGTTTGTCGATGACATGACTGTAATTAAATATATTGGAAATTGGATCGAACGAACGAACGAACTACTTGAGGATTTGATTCGGTTGGCTGGCTCAAGTACATTCAGCGAGGGTTAGTGATCGTGTGCATGTTGTTGGTATATATAGTGCTTCAATTACTGAAACGAGAAGATCAGGGATGAAGCGTAAACGCAGGGTTAATATATATGCAGAGGCGGTGATCTTAACCGCATGATAATAGCTCATCTCTTTTACGTAGCCACCACGCTTTGTGACTTACCTTCCATTTTCTCTCTTTTTCTTTGACCGATTTACCTTTTTGCTAGTTCCAATTAATAGTATGTCTATATATATGAATTTAGTTTATAATTTTATTTTAAAGAAAAAAAATGAACCAAGTAGCTAGGACTCTCATATGTAGATAAAAAAATATAAATACAAAAGAATATTTAAGATGTTTTAATATGTTTGAAAAAGTTGGTAGACACAATTTTTACGGGGTATGAAAATTTAAAGGTAAATAATAAGACGATATTGTTATATGAGTAATTATTCTGTGGTCCTGAAACACTTGTTACGTGATACTCTTACATCATTCACGTGTTGTTATTTCAGCACTTAAAATGAAATGACTTATATTATATGAATAAAGTGGTACATTACGTGGCAGATACTTCAGGAATATTTAATAATTTTTCTTGTTATATTCAATTCCTTCTAATAAACTTGGCAAACATATGGCATTATTCTTATCAGAGACAAAAATTCTTTGATAATCCTACACTTTTATTGTCTTCTAATTGATCATATGAAGGCAGATTTTGGAGGTTTTGATCATTTGCTAGATATATAAATGTCTTTCTCTACACCAAAGATTTTCATCTTGTAAGCTCACTCGCGTGACGTTCTTCGAGACAGTAAAAGATCTATTTTGCCCAAATGACATTTTCTTTTAATAGATTTTATTTTTAAACGGAGGAGGAGGAGGAGGTTACATCTCATATATAATTGGAACTTTAATGAAATATTTTTTCTAGGGCTATGTTTGTTTATAAAAAATATATTTGAGATTTGATTATTTTTATTAATTTAATATTATTTTGAATTATTTTATCTCATGATGGGGGATTAAATAATCCTATAGACAACTTTTTTTTACCATTATTAAGGCTATTTATGTGGGATTAATAGTACCCCTCATTTTAAGCTATTAAATGACTTTATGAGACTGTTAGTTCAACATTAAAGGATTAATAATACCGCCTCAAAGGATTAAATAGTATAAAATAGTATTAAATTAACGTAAATAGTTCAATCTCAAATATATTTTTTTGTAAACAAATATAGCCTAGCTTCTTATCCACGGAAAAAAGAAAAAAAACCCCTAGGTTTGTAGTTACAAATTAACAAATAATAGGTGTGGATTATGCTGTCCAGGGTAACATATACTATGTATAGTTGTCCATTGTCACTTCCTTATATGTAGGAAAGAAGCAAAGTTATATGAAATGGACCCCCAAAAGACATTGCCCAGTGAGTTAAGTTGTTAGCAGATAGCCTATATATGTATGTACTTACATGTTACTGTTTTAAAAACTAAATATTTACATAGTATTTGGTAATATGCTGATGACCCGGTCACAGTTGTTCTACGAAGGTGTCTGCGATCAACCCATCAAGTCTCTTTTCACAACCATCAACACATGATAGGAACATTTCAAAGATCAGATCTCAGGATTTTGTTTGAATTTATTTTCATTTCGTTGGACTAAAAATGAAAACATTTGGATAAAAAACTTGGGTCATATCTTGATAATTTATTTTGGTGATTGTATTAGTTAGAGTTTTAACTGTATGGAAAACAATTTATTAAAAAACTTTTCAATCATTTTAATAAAAACCTAAATCTATGCTATCAAATTCATCAGCAAAAATTAACTTGTTAGAGTGATTATATAATTAATGTAATAAATTTAGATCAAGGTACGTACGTAGGCCTAATGCTAACATAATCATCCCAATGTTTCATTTCTTAAACTTGATTGAAATTGCTGACAACGGGGGAACTCCCTCCCCTTAATTGTTAAACCCCGGCCGGCAATAATTCAAAAATTTACAAATACGTTTAAACCATGATGAACTAGATGTTAAATTACTGATCAACTAATATGACCAAATCAATCAAGTTTATACATATAATCTCACTAACATCCATTAATTAGTTTTAAGCCTTTTGGCTTCTGGCAGTTCAGTTCCTATATCAGTAGTTGCCCCCTCCCTCGTCCTTTGTTTCAGTTTCATTATTTTCCATCTTCTTGCGCTTGAGAAAATTAGCGAATTCGCCAAGACAAAGATCAGCATCCCTGTTCTTCAAGAGTTCCTCTGCAACTTCTGCAGGGGTGACTTTCATGTTCCCAATCAGCTCTTCAATCTCTCTATACCGCCAATGGGGATCCTTGATGTCCAGATAATTGGAGGCTAAGATCTTGAATCCATGAATTGTAAGATACGACATGTGAATGTCACTGTCCATGCGTCCAGGCCGCAATATTAATGCCGGATCAAGCTTATCCTTTTTGTTGGTGGTGAAGATGAAGATCCTCTCGTCCCCACAGCTCGACCATAGTCCCGAAAGGCTGCACTGCATTACAATCCAAACAAATTTAAGACAACTTCTAATTAGCTAAATAATATCAGAAAAGTAGCCATCTTCTCTAAAACTATAAAGAAATTACGCTGAGAGGGAAAATACTAAATTAACAACATGAAACAAAATTTACTAGCCCCTCCATGTTGACCAATTGAAATATTTCTTGCAATATTAAAAAAAAAAAAGAATTACTCTCTCTCTCTCTCTCTCCAAAATGATAACAAAATGACAATTTTCAAACAAATTAAAGTAGTCAAAAAAGTAGGAGAGAGCCCAATCTCTTTGGGGTTTGAGTTTGAAGAGAGAAAATTAATGTGAACTACTCATCATTTGTAATGTGTGACGTATAATTAAGAGTAAATTATTCTATGCAAGAGTTTATATAGTTGATTTGTTGACTTTGCTCATCACTCTTAGGACAAAATATTTTATCAATTTAGTCATTCTTTTGGGGACGGAAGTATTTTTTATTTTATTTTTCTTAAAACACATCTTGATACAATAAAAATTCTTCCTACTTCGGAAGCAAAGAATACAAGAAATACGAATTATATTCTTTATTTTTCCAGAAAAAAAACAAACAAACATATACAAGAATGAAGACAGACAGATACTACTTGTATTGTTGTGTATATAAAAAAAATTATACTATAGATAGTTGTACGCCCTTGTACTCCTATTTTAACAAATATGAAGAATGACAAGAGTAATGCTAGAGAAGATATGATACTTAGAATGCACAAATAGCAACTAAAGTTGAAGGTTTAAGTATCTGTACAGTAAGTGGTGAAAGCAAGACCAACCTGCAAATCCCGTGATGATGCCGTTCAGTTTGGCCCATTTTCATGTTTCTATCAGGTAAATCCACACTACAATCAATATCTTCAATCACAAGTATGGATCTATTTGCCGTCCTCAGAAACAGATTCCTCAAAGCCGAGTCATTCTTGACATTCATGAGCTCCAAATCTTAGATATCAAACTTGAGATAATTAGAGCCATGGCAGCCACCAAGTTCGATTTACCCGTCACCGGAGGCCCATACAACAAATTAAATACTCTCTTTTCCAAGCCTTCCCCATTTTAATTCCTATAATACTCCTTCCTCCTCCGAATAAACAAATCTAAATCCACCATTAGCCCGGCTCCATTACAAGTTTGTCAAACATGCACGGGTGATCGATATCAATGGATTCCCAAGTCGACCCTTGGGAATAATATCCGATATTCCTCAGCGTGTACAGCTTCACAACTCTCTTTTCATCTCGAATAGCCTTTGCCTTTTCCAGTAAAAACGGCAAATAAGAATCTAAAACAGTTTGCTTGTGTATTTTAAGAATAAGTATAAACACACAACAATCAAATATTACATCAAACACTATATACATCTACAACATTAAGAAGTGGAACATGACAATGAAATAAGTGTCATGCTCCACTTTTTAATGGTGTAGATAGATGTAGTGTTTGGTTGTTATGTGTGTAGACTTGTCCGTATTTTAAATTCTCAAAACAATTTTTAGTCTTGGATTGCCATTGAACATTTCCATTTGCTCCATCGTTGTAGGTATTCTTATTATTACTCGAATTTTGTGACTCTTGACAAAGAAATATCCAAGTAATCTGAATAACTTGGAAGGAATCGACAATGGTTTTGGATTGGGCTAATTTGATGGAAGAATTTTTTGGTTGGAGCCATTAATGATTTTGAGGCTGTTGGTTTTATGGTTAGTTTTGGTGGACATGTAAATTTCGAAAGAATGGAAGAGATTATTTCTGGAGATACTATCGACTTGCTCGACAATTAGAGTGAGTATAGAAGCGTCTGGGCGTCGCTGAAAGAAGGAAGGGAGAGTGTTGAAGAGGACGGGGGACTATTTGGTGGAAAGTGGTGCGGAGGAGCATGCGGAAACAGAAGCATATGCGGAGTACATTGTTGATGGCGAAGGCATGTCTTTGAGATACTTGGTTGCAAAGTTTGAGGAGCTTAATTCTCCTGTATGTATATATCCAAATAGAGCACACGCTTTGTGTGTGTTTAAAAGAAGAGTAAAATATAGTTTGGACTCTTCATTATATTTCAAATGTATAAAACCTATTTAAGTACGTCATAATAAGGTTCTTTTTATTAGACAAAATATATTTTTCTTAAACCTGTCAAAAATCATCCAAGAATTTTTCAACTAAACAATACACACTCATTTTTGGGGTGTAAACTGTATTTTTCTTTAAAAAAATAATAATTAAAATGTATTTATATATATTTTAAATATTATGGTACAAACCTCAACAACTCTACAAACTTTGCAGTTTAAAGTATATTTTAGCCTTAAAAGAAGGTAGGAAAAAATTAGTGGGAGAGAAAAAAAATAAAATAAGAGCAGATTGGAGTATTAGAATCCAAAAACTCCTAAAAGAACCGACTTGGGTGATCTCTCCCCCTTAGACAAGTCAAAAGCAAAAAAAATAGACAGATTTTAACTCTATACAAAAGGAGAGAAACAAAGAGTTAATGCATAATAGACTCAGAAAATCAGAGAGATGCAGAGAAAAATCAGCTACTGGTGAGTTAGAATATCATAGAGTTTTTCTTAACTTTGAGGTCCTAAGTCCTATCTATGCCTCCGGTTCTTCTTATCTGATTTGTTTTCACTTTTTACTAATTTTTTTATACAAAATATTTGACAGACGAAAAATTCTCACTCCATATACTAAAAGTCAAGAAACTTGAAAGACTATTATAGTACTAACAAATAAATGCGAGAATGAAATTATTTTATAGGGTTTACTTGAATTTGAATTCTATTAGAGTGGATTAGTAGAATATGTTTTTCCTTAATATCTTAAGATTTTATCACCCTAATTTTGCGGAATCTGCCACTGCATCACTAATTAAGTCAAATTTGAAATTAATAAGAGTCAAAGTGGATTGCATGATCTTATTCAAATTAAGATTTAGATTTTGTTTATTACTATTTAACCAGTGCCAAAATTAGAGATAAATAATGACACTTTTCATATTAGTGTAAAATTAAAAAAAGTCTCTCTAATAGGACTAGAAAGACAAATAGATTTTTAATTTTAAAATAGAAAGAGTAAATTAATCTACTTTATTATTTGGGATTTGACATAGAGAGAGAGAGAGAGAGAGAGAGAGAGAGAGAGAGAGAGAGTATCAATCATCTCATTGTTTACTCTTTTATCAGTTTCTTCTTCTTCAGTCTTCCATAATAATTACTTCACGCTCTGTGATTTCAAACTCTCCTTTTTCCTTCTTACTCTCATCGTCCTGTTCCTTCTCCTTTTCCTTCGCAACTAATTCCGTCTCTATTAATTTCTTGGCCTTGGCCTCTTCATTTTCTTTTTTCTTCAAATGAAGAAAATCAATTAAGCCACTAAGTGAGACATTAGGCTCGTCGCTCTTCAACAACTGCTCAGCTACTTCAGCCGGGGTCACCTCTATGGTCCGAACCAACTCCTCAGTCTCCCTAAAGAGCTCATGATGATCATCAATCCCAAGGTAATTAGCTGCCAGAAGTTTGAAGCCACACGGGGTGCAATACGACATGTGAATGTGCATGTCCATGCGGCCAGGGCGCAACAATGCAGGATCAATCTTCTCTTTGTGATTTGTGGTAAATATAATTATTCGCTCGTCTCCACAACTTGACCACAATCCATCAATGAAATTAAGAAAGCCAGACAGTGTCACCTGATAATACTTATACTTTAGTTAGCCAAACTGCAATAGATTAATCCGTATGGGGGGTAATAATAATAATAATACCATCTCACTAGACTCAAATGAGATTATTTTTATAGAGGTGGGGTAATAATATTACTATTGCACTAGACTTTGTCAATATTTAAACCGTATTGCAAATTAATTGACGGATAATTTACACGTATTATAATTAAATATTATTTTAAACATTATTTATATTTTAACTATTAAAAAATAAAATTTAATATAAATTTTTGTATTAAATCTCATTTTTTAATAATAATAATACATATAATATTTAAAATTATATTTTAAAATTATATATCTAGACTTGTTCTTAATCGATATAATGAGATAGAGAAATAGTTGTCCTTTTGATGTACGCATGGGTACTGATCAAAGTTCAGTATGACAGTATAGGTTTTTTTATACGATAGTATCTCATTTATAAAATTAGAAATATAATTTAATTTGAGTTAAATTTTAAATTTTAAAAATAATATGACTTGTAAAATTTTATAATAAAATAAATTTTATAATTAATAAATTTTATTATATAATATATAATTATATCAATTAAAATTAAATAAATTCACACCAATTTATCTCCAAAATCTTTAATTTTCCAACTAAAGGAGCAAATCTTAAAGCAATCACGGGAACTTGAGTGGGAAGGTCGTACGCGCGTGCTGGCAGGAAATTACTCTTTATTCACCTACAAACCCCTAGACAAAATATCAGACAAAAAGCCTCATAGTGGGAGTTGGTCCCTAAAAATAAATTGATTAGACACATTGATCAATTATTTAATTTTTTATAAAATTAATTTTATACTAATTAAATTTTAAATTTTTCTCTGGCGTGACGAGTGTCGTGTGAGATCCTAGGAAGTATCAAATTTTAAAAAATAAATAAGAATAAAAATTAATATTTTTATAAGTCCCGTCATATTATTATAAGTCTCATTTAGTATTGGTGTCAAGCAAGCCTACTGTGTGAGTACAAATCTCGTCTCTCATTTCTATTTGATTTTGCGTAAGTTATATTTATTTATTCATTTAAAGGTTAAATAAATAAATTATGCTTAACAGAACTTCATATCATACCAACACCACGAGACAAAGATGAGACCGGACATTTGGACTCGCATAGAAGTTGTGACCGACCATGAGTACCGGTTAAAGAAAAAATAAATTAAATTACTTGGTAGAAACGACAAAATTGAAATAAAGAAACGCACCTTGCTTTCTTCCCGATCATAAAACCCCATATGCGGCTGCAATGCTCGAGCTCCGGTCACCCTGTCTTGCAGCTCAATTGTGCAGTCAATATCCTCCACCACAAGTATGGACCGATTCGCCGTCGCAATCAACAGCTTCCGCAGGTCCGAGTTGCACCGCACCTCGGTCAACTCCAAGTCATAAATATCAAAATTCAAGTGATTAGCCATAGCAGCAATCAAGCTAGACTTTCCGGTCCCCGGCGGACCGTACAACAAATACCCTCTCTTCCACGCCTTTCCAACTTTCCTATATTTCTCTCTCCTCTTCACAAACCTCTCTAAATCCTTCAACACCATCCCCTTCACATCCGCGTCCATCGCAAGCGTATCGAAAGTCGCCGGATGATCAAGACCGATCGATTTCCAAGTATTGTTCAAGTTACTATACCTACTTCGATCAACAGTGAAGATCTTCAAAGTCTTGCTCTCTTGTTTCTTGGCGTTAGCTTCTTCTAAAATGAAAGGCAAGTAAGAATTGACAGCCATTTCTTTGTGTTTCTTTTCAAACGTGAGCACAAAACATCGGGATTCGGATCCGATTGATGAGCCTGTGTCGTCGTAAGGATTGTAGTGGCCTCTTGGCTGCTGCATTTGGTGACAGACCCAAGCCCACTTGAATTGGGCTCCCTTGTATGATTCTATGACCTCCTCGTTACGTTCCATGGCGAGTCTAATGCTGTTTTCTTTTTCGGGTTTGGTGGCTTTGAGGCGGCGGGTTTTGGGTGACATTTTGGTGCCTAAATATATGGCTGCAGCTCCGTAGATTTCATTTTTATTGAGCCCATCGAACTCGTCGATAACTATTGTTAATTGAGTGGAGAATCGGTTGAAGAAGTTATGGAGGCCCAGAAAAAGGTAGTCCTGGATTTCACGGGGCAAGTAGTCTCGGGCTATGCTACGAGCCACCATGGCGGTTGCGGCGATAGAGCCTACGGTGGAGATGACTGTCTTGGCCATGTCCATTTTGGATGTCGGAGTTGAAGACATTTTTTGGGATTTCTTAATTTGTAGCGAGGGGGGTGTATAATAATATATACTTGAAGTTTGATGAGGAAAAAAATAATAGGAGTACTAAAAAATTGCAGTGCGTTTGATCAAAACTGGCTGAAAAATGAATGATCCAGCTTGAGCTTGACTGTTTCTTGGAGACTGCAGAGAATTTGCTTGGGGTTGACTCACTGGACTTTGAAATCTGGCACTTTCTGGGAATTCTGTGGCATTGACGAATTAAGTGCCTAAGTTTTTTCCTTCACGTACGTTCCGCTTCATTCCATCGTCTTCAAAGTCTTGTATCAATTTTCTTCCGACGCTATAAAGTGCTGTGGAAAAAGTATGCTGGTTTACATAGAAAAATAATACTCCCTTTGGAGCCTTCCTCTTAAATTCCAACTGCTTCATGTAAATCTTAAAAATATATATAAATGTGGTAATTCATACTTCTTTTTAGAAATATTTACAGTAATTATGAGTGTATGAATTTAAATTAAATAAAATTATGATAAATTTATTTTAAATAAGATTCTTTATTCGAAGCGGATGATTATGAAATAGTATAATGTAACTAAAGGAAGGCATATGTCACATACATACATTCCTAAAAAACTTGGTTAAACTTCACAAGGGTAAAACAGTCAATTCACTATAGACCTGAATCCTAAAAAGTGTTGATCAACTGTTCTAAACTTTAAGGACATGTTTGTTTGTAAAAAAAATACGTTTGAGATTGAATTATTTGACTCAATTTAATATTATTTTGCATCATTTAATTATTTGACGATGAACTATTAGTCTCTTAATGTTGAACTATAGCTCCCATAAAATAATTTAATAGGTTAAAGTGAGGGAGACCTATATTTATTATAGAATTATATAATCTCTCATAAATAGTTTTAAGTATGATAAAAAATAATTTATATGACTATTTAAAGGACTATTAATTTTTTATCATGGGATAAAATAATTCAAAATAGTGTTAAATTAGTATAAATGGTCTAATTCTAAATATATTTTTTTTGCAAATAAGTTTCTTATGCCATTTCAAACAAAAGATTATACCACGTATCAATGTTTTAGGATAACCTTTTTATATATTAAAGACCCAGTTGAAAAATAAAAATAAAAATAAAAATAAAAAAATCAATTACCCCAATTGTCCCTTTTCTTGTTTCAATTCGAAATATAGGGTTTTTGTAAGACCCCGAATTTTATGAATTATAAAATTTAATTTTTCTTCATATATATATATTTTTTCTGAAACAGTAAGTGGTTAAATTAACAAAATTGAAAGTTAAGGATGTTATGTGCAAATTTTATTTTGTCGGACAATATTCGTTTTGTCGGGGAATATTCGGGCCGTACGACGGCGCCAGAATAACTAATTATTGGTGGACCCCACAACGGAATATTTGTCGGATATAGAAAACGACAGAAGTAACCTTTTTAAATAAAAATAGTCAACGGTGTTAACTGTTAAAATACCGGTGATAAAAGAATAGTAGCATACGGTAATTTATGGTATTTTATTGTAGCATACGGTATTCTACAGTAGCACACGGTATTGCACAGTGTCTCATTTTATTGGTCTGATAATTGACACCGTAATTGTTACGCATCATTTCATCAATAATTGTCACTGCATAATATTTTATGTTATCAATTCAATAATTGTTGTTACACAATATTTTGCATTATTAATTTAATAATTGTCATTACACTGTATTTTATATCATTGAGTCAATAATTGTTGCTGCACTGTTTTTAAAATTATTGAACCATAATTGTCACAGTAGCAAATATACTGTAATTTAAATTATTAAATTAATAATAATTTGTAACGTGTTTATTACATTATTGTTGAATTATTGTTGTAGCATTATTTTATTTTATATGTTGGACCCACAGGAAGAATAAATAAATAAATAATTTTTTTTAAAAAAAAAATAATAATAATTAATTTTACTATTTGAAATAGTAACATGTGGACCCTATGTACATGAAAATTTAAAACGTGAATTGTGAAGGAAAAGCAGCCAACGGCTGCTGATGCACATTTCAACACTGGCATGCGCACTGCTGCCACCTACCACACGCATAGTACCCTTATTTCTCCTATAAATAGCTTGCTCAGCTGAATAGAAAAATCACACCTAAAACATAAAATTTTTCTATAAGAATTTTATGAGTTTTCTCTGAGAATAGTAAGGTTATTTTGAGAGTTTGAAAGCCAAAAGGAGTGCAGGAATTTTTCAAGTAAGTCTTTTATTAAAGAGTAGTAATTTTATAAATTTCTATTTTTCACGGTATTCACAAATCTTCCCTTAGAAGACTCTTCTTTGAGAAGTTTCATTTTTAAAAGCTTTCTTTGGAAGATTTATTTTGGAATATTATTTTAAAAACTATTTTAAAGTAGTTATATTATACTACAAAAATTATGTTAAATATATATAATTTTGATAGTTCATATTATACGAATTATCATACACTTTGAAATTTATATGTGGTAATTACTAATTATATTAAAAATATATAGGTTGATCAACCTCATTTAAATCAATATCCAGTCACTAGTTAAGGTAAGGGGTATCACTCTCTTCATCATCATAAATGGATATTATTTTCTTTCTTACTTGAAGGGATTATCATTCTTTGATTCTCGAAAATAATATCGTTTCTTTCTTGTGCCATTTATTTCCATGTATTAAATTGTGGGAATAACCTTACGGCGCGGATTACCGCCTGTTGGTGAATAACCTTTTGTATTCATTCTTTATTAATCTTTGAGAATAACCTTACGGTGCGGATTACCGCCTGTTTGGTGAATAACTCTTCGTATTCAAATTGATGGGAATAACCTTACGGTACGGATTACCGCCTGTTTGGTGAATAACTCTTCGTATTCAAATTGATGGGAATAACCTTACGGCGTGGATTACCACCTGTTGGTGAATAATCCTTTTTATTTGTCTCGTGTGAAAATAATTTGTCTACACGAATTATCACATGATACTTTTATTCCATGTTCGTAAGTGATATCATTTTCCTTTATACTCATAAGGGATACCATCTTTTTCATCTTCCATTATTCAAACCTGCTACGATAAGGGATATTAATTTCCTTCACCTTTTGTTAATCAAACCTGCTACGATAAGGGATATTATTTTCTTTCATACTCTTAAATCGAAACTTGTTATGGAACTATTGCTTCTATAATTCCTGAAAATATTATATGTTCCATAATAGTTGAACTTCATTATTTCAACTGAACCTTCCTATTTTCTGAACCTTTCTATTGAACTGTAACCGTTATTCTGAACTATGGATCTTGAATATCATTTTTTTAAATTTCACTCCACATCATGTTGGCAATTTGGACATTATTTGAATCTGCACAAAGTAAACTTCCGATACTTATTGTTTATCCTGTTCTTCTGTTCATCATTTGTATCACTGTTATTTATATTAATCATCAAGAATCAAGCTGTTGTGAATATCTGTGGTCGGCGGGCACAGATGTGATATAATTGTTGAACAGATGATAGGTTAAAGGCGATACATATGTTCGGTGTCTTTTATGGCACGTGGTGAATGTTCTCTTTGGCCCGTAGTGCAAAGATGAACTGTTGGTTGGTATGATTATGACCAAAGGCTGAATCTGGTATAATCATAACCGTTGGTGTTATATTGAATGTCTTTGGCCCGTAGTGCAAAGATGAACTGTTGATCTGCATGATTATGACCAGGAACTGTGAAGTTGTATTATATTGACTAATGGTATTTCAGATGATAAAAGTTGATGATATTTTTACAAAAAAAAGAAGCGAGTAGACATTATAGTCTGCATTATTCTTCTAATAGATTGCTCATTCTGCTGCTATTATTGATCTGAACATTGTTTAAGAATTTAACTACAGTTTTTGATATAAACCTTGTAGTCTATTGTATTCAGAACTCAACTGTTGAAGGCTAATGATAATTTATTCGTCATTATCTTAGTCATGATATTTCTTACTGGGCTATTTGAGCTCACCCTTTCTTTTGTTCCATTGTTTTTCAACAGGAGATGAAAACGTAACAGGGTCTAGCCGGGGGATGGAGTGAGAGTCCGAGGAATAGCTGTCGTAGTCTTCACGTGTTGTAAAATAGTGTGGCAATAATAGTGAAGACTTAGTTGTGTATTATTATACACTGTATTGTTGTACGTTGTGCTTTGTTGTAATAATTTTGTTGTAGTCTTTTGACGACTCAAGTTTGGGTTGTGTGGGCTCAGATTTGGGGGCGTCACAGTTGGCATCAGAGCTTAGGGATATGGTCTTTAATGGAGATCTGGGGTTAGAACTAGGAGGGGAGAGACGAATTTAGTCACTCGTGCGTCCTACCTAAATTAGATTTTATTATCTAATGAGTTGATTTGAATATAGGGACATGAAGTGATGAGTCAGTTTGTTTGAACTAACAATTATTTTGTGACCACAGTTAAGTATGGCATCTGAAAATTAAGAGGTTAACTATGGAATACCCGAAGCAAATTTAGCCAAGAATCAGGAGGCCCCAAACAATCCTCCTGCCAACTCAAGAAATAATGTTCCTGATAACATGATGAACGATGGATTCTTTAGGAATTTCATGCAGTTCATACAGAATCAAGCAAGAGGAAATCTAGTCAATAATAACGGTAGAAACGCTGGTAATTTGAGGATGGTCACTGTCAAGCAATTTAAAGAATTGGGACCACCTGAATTCCACGGGAAGCCTGACCCACTCAAAGCGGAGGCATGGCTAAAGCAGACGACAAAAATACTTGATGTCTTACAATGCGCTGATGATCAGAAGGTGTCATTTGCCACTTTTATGTTACGAGGTGAGACAGATCATTGGTGGGAAGCGGTAAAACGTATCCAACTTTCAGCACTCGAAATGTCTTGGACAGAATTCGAAGAACTGTTTAACGAGAAGTATTTCCCAGAAAGCATCCGCCATATGAATGAGGTGGAATTCATTAAGCTGGAGCAGGGAAACATGACAGTCTCCCAATATGAAGCTAAGTTCGCTGAGTTATCTCGTTTTGCCACCCATCTAGTGGATGACGAAGCACGAATGAGTCGGATGTTCCTAAGAGGTTTGAGACTCAAAATTCGTCAACAACTTAGCTCTCATAAATTCAGTTTGTATTCAGATGTTGTGGATAGGGCTCAAAGGGTGGAACAGACAGATGAAACACTGCAGCCAAGAGTTAATAATCAGCATAGAGAAAGGAATGACAACAACCACAGGAACGAGAACCATCGAGGAGGTAACCAACACTTCGGTGGTAATTCCACATCAAATAACAGAAGAGGAGAATCCAGTGGGAACAATTTCAAAAGAAAGAGATTCCATAATAATTATGGAAGGGCACCAGCAACAGTACCAGCACCAGCACCGACCCCAGTTTCAAGGGGAGAAGATCGACCACCAGTGAGATGCTATAGGTGTGGTCAGGACGGTCACATCAGCCCAAACTGTACACAGCAGTCCAAAAAGTGCTACAGTTGTGGGAAAGAGGGTCATCTTGCGCGGTTTTGTCCTGCCACAAAATCGAGTCCAGCTGCAATGATGATACCAAAAGCTAGCGCGGATAAGGAAAAATCTGTAGTTCAAGGGAGGGCTTTTGTTGTGACATCCCAAATGGCACGAAACTCGAACGAGGTGATAACCGGTAAGCTATTCATAAATTCTCGTGAAGTCTACGCTTTGTTAGATACTGGCTCTACCCATTCTTTTATCTCACCTGCATGTGCTCAGCGTTTAAACTTAACTCCTGAAAATTTGGACTTTGACTTATCAGTTGAAACCCCATTAGGAGAAATGACCATTACATCTACTGTCTATAAATCTTGCCTAGTTCAAATCAACAACCTCACATTACCTGTTGACCTTATTTATTTGGAAATGCATGAATTTGATGTGATTTTAGGAATTGATTGGTTAATTACCCATCATGCTAAAATTGATTGTTTTCATAAGATTATTAGTTTTCATATTCATAATCAACTTGTCATGCAAATTCAAGCAACTAAACCATTGAAATCTATAACTGTTATTTCTAGCCATAAAGCCATTCGTTTATTGAAAAACGGATGTCAAGCCTTTTTAGCTCATGTCACTGATTTGAACAAAAATACGTCAAACTTGAATGATATTCCCATTGTTAATGAGTTTCCTGACGTTTTTCCTGAAGAACTTCCTGGCTTACCCTCAAACCGTGAAATTGAATTTTGTATTGATCTTGAACCCGGTACCAAGCCCATTTCCAAAGCCCCATACCGAATGGCTCCCATTGAACTTCAAGAGTTAAAAGTCCAACTACAGGAATTGTTGGATACCGGTTTCATTCGTCCGAGTGCATCACCTTGGGGTGCTCCTGTTCTATTTGTGAAAAAGAAAGACGGGAGTATGAGATTGTGCATTGACTACCGAGAATTGAACCATGTCACCATCAAAAACAGGTACCCGTTACCTCAGATTGATGACATGTTTGATCAATTGCAAGGTGCTCAACATTTCTCAAAAATTAATCTCCGTTCTGGATATCATCAGTTAAAGGTTAAAGCTGAGGACATTCCAAAGACTGCTTTCAGAACTCGTTATGGGCATTATGAATTTTTAGTCATGCCTTTTGGACTAACCAATGCTCCTGCAGCTTTCATGGACATGATGAATCGAATATTCAAGGAATATTTGGATCATTTTGTGGTTGTCTTTATTGATGACATCCTCATATACTCCAAGAGTCGCGAGGATCATGAACAACACCTGAGATTGATACTCCAAAAGCTCCGTGAGAACAAATTATATGCCAAGTTGAAGAAATGTGAGTTCTGGCTTGAGGAGGTTATGTTTCTTGGGCATGTGATTTCTAGTCAAGGAATATCAGTCGATCCTGCGAATATTGAAACGGTACTAAATTGGGAACAATCCAAGACAGTAACCGAAGTCCGAAGTTTTCTGGGCCTAGCTGGTTATTATCGGAGATTCGTAGAAGGATTTTCTCGAATCGCCACTCCATTAACTCAGCTTACTCGGAAAAGCACAAAATTCATATGGAGCGAGGAATGCGAGAAAAGTTTCCAAGAACTCAAGAGGAGACTGGTTTCAGCTCCTGTTCTGACCATTTCATCAGGATCAGGAGAATTCGTCATATATAGCGATACTTCAGGCAAAGGTCTAGGCTGTGTCCTTATGCAACATGGAAAGGTTATAGCTTATGCCTCTCGACAACTCAAAGATTATGAGAAAAATTATCCTACTCATGATCTAGAGTTGGCAGCAGTCGTTTTCGCGTTGAAGATCTGGAGACACTACTTGTACGGAGAAAAAGTGGATATCTATACGGATCATAAAAGTCTCAAGTATTTCTTCACCCAGAAGGAACTCAACATGCGACAACGACGTTGGCTTGAGCTATTGAAGGATTACGACCACACAATCCAGTATCACAGGGAAAGGCAAACGTTGTAGCTGATGCTTTGAGCAAAAGATCTTATGCAAGTACAAGTGCACTGCTGACAACACAAAAGTGTATTTTGTACGACTTGCAAAAGATGGATGCATCACAAATCCAAATGTATGCAAAAAACAGAAGGTGTGTTAGGCACAAATATCACCAATCTGTAGAACAAAACAGAAAATTTGGACCTATATGCATCCTGAACAAATATATCAAATTGCCAAAGTTTACACCCAGAGCACACAAAATAATACGCCATGAACTGATCATACCACCACAAAAAGTAATATGTTTCGGTGATAAAAAAATATACCTATGATAACCCTACAAGTGATTATAACTCAAGTATACCATGTCGTTTATTCTACCAAATATATGATATCACAACACATGCCACACAATATCAACAAAACGGTTCTAAACTTATATATTGAACCAAATCAAATTATAAACATAAATTCAAATGAAGGTAACAACATGTATCGTTCTACAAAATTCAACAAAATTTTATGCACGAAGAACAAATTCAAAAGAGTACAAAATACAAAATTCAGAATCTAGACTAAAATAAAGCAAAATAAGAATTTGACTAGAAATGAAATAATTAAACGAGTGCCAAATTTTGAATGATTAGCAAAACAAACAAATTAACATAATGAAAGTATCACTGAAGAACTATAGAATTTGTTAAAATTATAATAAAAGAAAAAGAGTTCAAATTACATAATAAAGTAAGGTATCAAAGATCAATCTATATTGCAAAGTGCCAACGAGAATATAAGAAAAAAGTAACAAGTGATGAGATATAATCAAATCCACTCTGCAAAATCTTAATATTAAATACCAACGATATCAAATACGAAATCTTATTCACTATCTAAACATATTCATCCCAAATTCAATATACAATTCAAACTAACAATTTCAAAATATTTTTTAATCTATTCAAAGGGTCTTTAATTGTTAGTCTTAGATCATTATAAAAACCTCAAAGCATACAAATTAATAATAATAATTGAAAAATCTTACAAACCCATACACCGCGACAAAATACTCTTAGAACCTTAGCCACTATTCTGGTCATAACGCTCTTCATTTAAAACCGGTGATCAAATTTATAAGTTTTAACATAAATTAGTATTTAAGTACTCCAATTTAGCCTTAAGAATCACTAATATCAAATTTAAAATTATTAAGTTATCCATTTTTAAATATTAAAACTCATTGTTGAAAATTTTGCTATAAAAATTCTAGATCAATCTTTCTTAAAATTCATAACAAATAAAATAATTAATTTTAACGATTTAAAATTGGTGAAAATATTCTCAGTTTATATAACTATAACATATCTAAAATTCATAACGAACCAACGTTCAAATTAAGATATATAATCCATACTAGACTTTATAAATATAAATAGATTTTTCGATTTTAATTTTTACATTCAATCAAATTATTTTATTGTATATAAATTCATATCCTCTTTTCGATTATCATGACTTTTAATTCCATGTCTATACTTTATTTAAAAATAATCTCTAATTTAAAATCAACTCAGTAAAACATACAACTATATTGCCAAATAATTTTTATCTTTTTTGTTCTTCGTTCTTCAACATCGAAACAATCTCTAATTTAAAAACAACTTATTAAAGCATAAAATTATAATACCAAATTATTTTTTCCTTATTTATCCTCAGTTTTTCAACATCACAATGGTAAAGAAATGGACTTTTGGGTATTCTAGAGTTCTCAGAATCTCTTAACATCTTCACAAGAATTATAAATCTTGAAAAAATATACGAAATAGACTCTAGAATTACTCGATTCAAAGTTAATATGATTGAGTTACGAATTTTTAAAATTAATGTTAAAAATAGTGACGTGAATCAAGACATATTGTGGTTTTCATCAATTTAAGGCAAAAAAACAGTGTCAAATATTTTTTTCTCTCTCTCTAAAATTAAAGTGGACCAAAAATTGAAGAAATATGATTTAAATTCACTTAATTATGATATCGAATGAACTAATTATGATTTTACTAATGGGTTGTAGTACGCATAGATATTTTACTCGAAATTCAACTAATGAAGTTATAATAGGATTATGTTTACATCTAACATTATTTAAATATAACAAAGAAATAATTATGAGTTACCAAAATCTTAATGAACTCCTTAATTCTAATTAATTATCTACAAAAAAAAACCTTTTTTAAAAAAAAAGAATAAATAAATAAATTAGTAACTTACTTTTTTAATTCAATTGTGCTTTTAAGAAAATTAATCAACATTTAATTATTTTAAAAAAAAACTTGGGTTATTATAATTTTGATACTCATCTAAGCATTTCTTATCTTCATAAAAAGTTTGGCGTAAACAAATGAAATATATATTAATATTATAACAACTTCAGATTAATATTAATTTGATAACAACTTCAAATAAAATATATTAATATTTAGTAAGTATCCCAATTTCAGATTATCATCATCATAGTATCAAGGTTGTTTGCCGATAGCATGAACAAGAGTTAATGTAATTTTCCTACGTACGTGTCGTAATTGGGTTTCCTTTTACGTATTTTTTAAAAACTGGGTCTTTAATAAAAAAAAATAACATTAAAAAATTATCACATTTATCATCACATGACATAATCTTTTTGATTGGGACTCGAAACTTAAACGGGATGGAGTCGTCACCATTATAAATTCTTACTTCTAGACAAAAGTAAAAAGGTAGAAATTTGCTACGAGATTGGAGAACAAGTAACCCTATTGTTATAAATTCAAATTCCAGTAAAAGGCAGGGGTTTTTATTTTTGAACTCCATACGTTACTCTCCGGCTCCGGATTAGATTTTTGACGAAAGAAGAGATTGCAGTAATCAGGTTAGTCAAACATGACTTTTTAGAACCATTGTTCAAATTTATTTACTTCTAGTACGTACCCTGTGAGTATTGACTGCTGCTGTTCGAAAATTTGGGATGTGAAACATGATGACGATGATGATGATACTGTAAAAGAAATATACCATACCATCAATTTAACCTAAGTTTTCAATTGAACATAAACAAACAGTGCAGATGGAGAAATTTATTCATAAAATCAAGGTTTATCTTATAGGATCGTAATGGCTCAGTTGTGGCCCTGCTTAAGATCAGATTCAATGCATGGCGGCAATACGACGCTTATCAAATAGACAACAAGTCACTGTTAAAGCCCAAGTTAATTTGATGGCCGTACCTTAAATCGATGTGGATGGATGGATGGAATTTAATTAGGGCATGAATCAAATCTATTATTAAATTAATTAGTCTTTCTGTTTTGAATTAAGTTTGACTTTTAAAATTATATGAGGCATTTTTAAATCATATAATATTAAATATGGTAATTATGATATCCGATCCAAGTTTTAAAAATCACCCTACGTTAATTTACTTGAAATATCACATTTACTTTATGAAAATTTAATTTTCTATTCCAGATCTGAAAAAATGTCTTCAGAATCCTCCTCCTCCTCCTCCTCCATTTCCATGGCTAAAACAGTCTTCTCCGCTGTTGGGTCTGTCGCCACCGCCGTGCTGGTGGCTCGCACCGTTCTGCCACCAGAGTTCCAGGACTACATCTTGTTGGGCTTCGACAACTTGTTCAAACGCTTATCCGCTAAACTAACAATTGTGATTGACGAGTTTGAGGGGTTTGAAAAAGATGAGCTTTATCAGGCCGCAAAACTTTACTTGGGTTCAAAAACTGCACCCAACAATCGCCGCCTTAAAGCCCGAAAACTCGAAAACGAAAACATTAGGCTTGCCATGGAACGTGACGAAGAGGTGGTAGAATTTTACAATGGGGCTAAGCTCAAATGGGTTTGGGTCTGTCAAGAAAAACAGTCAGTAAACAGCCCATACAACACCATGCAGGGCCGGGCCTTTGGATTTGTTCGCGAAGTTCGATCGTTTGAGCTCACATTTCACAAGAAACACAGAGAGATGGTTGTTAAGTCATATTTACCCTTAGTGTTGAAACAAGCCAAAGCTATGAAACAAGAGAACAAAACTTTAAAGATCTTCACTTTGGACCCTGATCAAATTTATGCAAACTCGACGGCTTGTTGGCAATCGGTCAGTCTTGATCACCCGGCTACATTTGATACGCTTGCTATGGAGCCCAAAGTGAAGGACATGGTTTTGAAAGATTTAGAGAGGTTTGTGCAGAGGAGGGAGAAATATAGGAAAGTTGGCAAGGCTTGGAAGAGAGGGTATTTGTTGTACGGTCCACCGGGGACTGGAAAGTCTAGCTTGATTGCTGCTATGGCTAATTACTTGAATTTTGACATTTATGATTTGGAGTTGACTGATATTAAGCGTAACTCGGAGCTGAGACAGCTGTTGATTGCGACAGCAAATCAGTCTATACTGGTGGTGGAGGATATAGATTGCACCATTGAGCTGCAAGATAGGGTGGCTGGAGCTCGAGCTTCCTCCAAGCCTAAAGACTCCAATGATAAGGAGGAAGAAAGCAAGGTTTGTTCTTTCAGTTTTGCTTTGTTCAAGGTTATTTCTATGTGCGGTGACTATGTAGTAGTGAGCGATAACTAGTGATGAGATTTCTACCATGTTTTTGTGCACAGTTAAGTGAAGTATTTGTTGGTTTGTGAAAATATCAATTCATTTTAACTAAACAAATTTTGTTTGTTAATTATATTAGGTGACACTATCAGGTTTCCTGAATTTTATTGATGGATTATGGTCGAGTATTGGGGATGAGAGAATAATTATATTTACCACAAATAACAAAGAGAAGCTGGACCCTGCATTGTTGCGACCTGGCCGCATGGACTTGCACATTCACATGTCGTATTGCACCCCGTGCGGCTTCAAACTTCTGGCAGCTAATTACCTTGGGACTGATGGTGATCATGAACTTTTTGAGGAGATTGAGGAATTGATTCAGACCACGGAGGTGACCCCAGCTGAAGTAGCCGAGCAGTTGTTGATAAGTGATGACCCTGATGTTTCTCTCAGTGGCCTAGTTGATTTCCTTCGTATGAAGGGAAAGGAAAGCGAAGAAGCCATGGCCCCAACAAATTAGAAAAAATTAGAAAAAGCAGCAGCAGAAAGGGAGGAGAATATTATATGAAAATATTTTATATGGTGAATAACAAAAAAATTGCGGTCTTAATACTCCCTTAATCTGTTTGAGATTATCCAAAAATATTTGGAGATGCAAACCGGACAATAAACCAGTAATTGCGTGGTTATGGCAGTGATAATTTCTTTCTTCTATTTCCTTTTTCTCCCCTCTGATGGAAAAGAAATAAAAAATAAAATATATATATATATATATATATATATATATATATATATATATATATCAGATTTGAGTCTGACGACTCACAAGTATCATTTGTTTGCTGAAGAAAGCCCTCCAAAATAGTACTATTAATTTATTAGAGTAATGGTATTTATGGTATTCCAACGCCCGCACAATCTTATGCTTGGACTTGTCTGGTGCACGCCTATTGTTGGGACGTATACACCCCTGGTACCGATTCAGTGTGGAAACCGATCTTAGAAGGATAGATCCCAATAACAGTAATACAACTCTGCATTTATTCCTCACACGCACAATAAGTAAACAGAAATGAAAAAATAAGTGATGACGAGCATACGTACAGTCTCCATTGGAGCACAAGCAGCTGTGGAAAATTCAATTCATTGAAATCGCTTTGTATTGTTGGACAGTGGTTTTTATAGCTTGTTCAACTGGTAGCCTCTCCAAACTTGATGCACCATAGAACCCGTGAACTCCCTTTGTTCTCTTCAGTACAAATTCTGCTTCTTTAGGACTAGATATAGGACCTGTAAACCAGGTAAAGTTTTGTTTGTTAAACCTGACAGGGGATCCATCAGTTTGTATGTTTTTAACATTTATGCCGGTACACATTATCGGTCTCAGACTATAATATTTATGTTGGTACATCCAAATTCAGGATGGATAAACAAATTTTGTTTTTTTAATCACATAACGAAAGGATTTCCAGAAGATACCTCCATGGCAGAGCACAATAGCATCAGGGTTGATCCTATGAGCAGCATCGGCAATAGCTTGTACACGAAATACACTTTCCTCCAGTGAGACCGCCGTTTTTGCACCAATTGATCCAGATGTTGTTAGACCCATATGAGCAACTATGATAGCAGCACCAGCTTTTGCCATTGCATCAGATTCACCTTCATTGAAAGCATAAGGGGTCGTCAATAGACCCATTTTATGAGCTTTTCCAATCATCTCAACCTCCAAGCTTAATACATGAAAAAGGGAAGAAACATCAATATTCTGACTTAAAGGAGCAATATCTAGAAGATTGACTCAGAAGTTTAGAAAAATTTGTGACTAATTTTCAAGTCTTACTTATATCCCATTCCCGTTTCTTCCAGATTTTGTCTAAAATTACCATCAAAGAGGCCAACAGTTGGAAAATTTTGTACCCCAGAGAACCCAATGGACTCTAACTGCCTTAGGAAGTAATCCATTCTGCGGAAAGGATCAGTTCCACATACACCAGCAAGAACTGGTACTTCTTTCACCACCTGTATAAGAAATTGAGCAGGAACATGTTCAAGCGGGTCTTGATTATTTAACTTCTAATTTGAATAGTTCAATAGCATGTCTGCATACAACAAGTCATTACCCAGTTTGGCTCCTGTTAAATGAGGATGCCCACAAGGGCAATACAGCGCATGAACCTAATATTAGAAATTATTTGCGCAAAGTGGCTGCCTCTCATAGCATCTACTTGCCATTCAAGCCAACTACCATACAAACAAAACATCACTGCCTTACTGATTATAATAACCAGGCGTTTCAGGATTAGATGATCTTCTAGTTAAATATAGGTAATCACAGACTTCTTAATAGGGCCTGATACCTCCTCCAATTACAGTTAAATATATCTTCCAGCTGCAGTAAAAAGAGGATTAATACTCTCAGGCTGCCTACAGTCGGCTAATATCTACTATGTTCACATAATTTCACAGAGAATTCATTAAGAAGCCTCGTGTTCAAAAGAATTATCGAACAAGCATTAAAGTAAAACTTACAGGTAAAACTTCACTAGCCATGTCAAGTACTACTGCATTTGCATCAGCAAAAGGTAATAAGCCAGCTAAGGAACCCCTTCCTGCCATACGAAAGCGTCCAGAGTTGTACAAGACTATCAGATCCACACCACCAGCTTCCTCAAACTTGGCAGATATGCCAGTCCCTGCACCAGCCCCTATAATGGGTTTCCCTGATTTTATTTGATGTTTTAGTTGGTGAAGTATTGCCTGCGTTCTTTGCAAGGTTTCTGTTATGGGACAATGCAGCAGATTATTAATTAGATTAGGGTCATACAACAGTTTCTGCTGCTTAGCTACCATTCTGTTGATGTCAGACGTCTGGAATCTGGATTATGGTTTCAGGTGATGTTAAAATTGAAATTAATAATCTACGTTAAATTACAAACATTACCCATATCTAACCATTACAAAAATATCCCTCGTCTGTTTTCTATAGACTATATGTAAAGAGGCCCTTTAGAAATCAACTGTTACTAATAAGTCCTTATTTTTAGATGGCATCTATTTTTGGATAAAGAATTTATGTGCAGGATAGTTTTTGTAGCGAGTGAAACATTTCAAGTGTGATTTTGTAAATTTTTTAGTCAATTTAGTCAAATGAGCCATCACATGCTCTTCTCAGACAAAAATATATGTCATCCAGGAATAAGGACCAAACTTTACTGACTAGATAGCGAAGGGGGGTTGGCTTTTGTATCGGGTTGATACTTTAAGTGTAGTCTATGTAATTGACCATGATTAAAAATAAGTTTTGATCATCAATATCTGGAAAAGGAAAAAATAGCAACCTGGTTTTGCATTTGGGAAGTCATTCAGGTTGTAAGAAATAATTCCACTGTCCTGGGCATTCACCTTGGAAACAGAATTGTCTACTTGAAGGTTTTGAAAAGGTTCAGAAAAAGCTTCACTATGATTAGCACCTTTAATATTCTTACAAATCTCTAAGAATGAGTCAACCAGTTCATTTGCAAACTCAGGGTCATTGATATGATAAGGACACACCTTGACCTATAAAAACAGAACTTTCAATTTCAGTGGACATATCGAGATAATGAATATATAAAATCGGAAGTATGATGCCTGAACAAAAAGAGAAGGTTGAAAACTGCAAAGCACATAAACATTGCGTTACCTGCCTATCTTCATTTGCTTTAATGAGTCTCTTTAGTTCATCAATAAGGATATGAGTAGCCTCAGGATCAAAAAATGGCTTCCCTGGTGCATCCAAAGCAGAGATACCTTTCTCTGGTAGGCAAACACAAACCTTTGATGACGAATTATTCAATTTGTCCGCTATAAATCTAGCAAATTTCTTGTTTTCATCCACCATAGTTCGCATTAGTGTGACCTATGGAAAGCAATCAATCATGTTAACAAGCACACTCCTAGCAACCTGAACTATCATAGAGGCATATATAACTATGATCAGCACAGCACTATTGTTACAGAAAGAGTACAATAACCTTTTCATTACAGTGGAGCAGAAAAGAGAAACAGATTGGACAGCTATACTATGCCAATTGAATAATTAGATTGCATTATGTCTAAACTATAATCTTACTAAAAGACGATAATTGGTACATGGTATACCGAGGTACAATACACTGTTTTCTTGAATCAAGCTGCCTCATGATATGTTAATCACTTAGATTACTCATCCAGATTATTATATTACACGATCTAGGAAATTCAAATTAACATCTATCAGATGATGACAATGAAGACACTTTACAAACATAAATGTTCGCAAGTACTGTATCTAGTTCAGGATTCGGGTTGACAATTTTTATGAGTTAATTGAGCCCAATAAGCAGTAAGACAGGAGGAGAAAAAACACAAACAAATTACCTGTTCATTATGTTCATAAATCTTTCTTTGCTGGAAAATAGCAGGTACGGTATCTTTGGCGCCAAAATTGACCATATCCAAGGCACCAACACTCAAAACAAAAGGTATCTTCTCCTCTATTATGGCACCAAAGCGAGAACTATCACAAGCCATTACACCTCCAACTACATAGTCTGCAACCTCCGTTGTTGTTATGTCCAAAACGCCCTTGTAAAGGAAAACATAGATTAACGAATACAAGATGAATAAGAACAATGACTTATGAACCTCAACATATTCTTCTAATTGTAATTTCCTCTGAAAGAGGAAGATTATAATCAGGTCCCTTTAAGGTTATCTGAATTACTGAAAAAGGACAAAGGCACATAATTCAAGCTCATGTGTGCTTTTTACCAGTTTCTTTAATTTAGATGCAAATATGTATGACAATCCCTTAGAAGAAATCAAACTCAAGTAAAATTTGTCAAGATAGAAGTCTGTCAACTCAGGTTAGGCAGTGCGTGGGGTTCGATATCCTATCATGACCAATTAGAGCGTGTTAGCTTTGCCTAAACAATTTCGAATTTAATTGTATGAGCAGACAAATAATTTAATCACTACACTTATATTCAAGAAGAAAGATAACAGTGCAAGAAAACAAGCAGTTACTTCCTCGCATCTGAGTTCTCCACTCAACAGCCAATGACGTGAAGGTCTGCAACTTGCAATAGGGGATATATATCAATCACAATATAGATTTATGGATGAAACAAAACACTAATCAAATACCTGTATAAATCCTCCCTTAACAAGGTCCTCCATCGCCCTGCCCCCTACCCCAGTGGCATGAAAAACCAGTATTTCATAGCCTTCTTTAATCAATCGTTCTTTAACCGCAGTTATGCATGGAGTTGTAACACCAAACATGGTTATGCCAACTGTAAATTTTTCATTATCACGACAAGATTCTTTTGGTTTTTCTAGCCTTCCAATCACCATCCCAGCAAAAGCGGCGCTAGCATTGGATAACACGGCCCGACTTACATTGTTAATGCCACATATATCGACCACAGATGGAAACAATATCAAATCTGATGTGCCAACATAAGGTTCAGTTTGACCGCTTGCTACAGTTGATACAATAACCTTAGGTACTCCAATTGGAAGAGACCTGAAAGCAGATGATAGTAAAGAAGTTCCTCCACTTCCGCCAAGCCCAATAACCCCAGCAAGAACACAATCCTTATTAGCTTTAGTAAGGAAATTCTTTAATGCATTATTCATTATTGCAATGGCTTTGCCTCTATCATCTGGAAGCTGGATTGGGGACGTCTCGGCTGGTTCAGAGTAACAAGAGAGTACATCCTTCCATGATACAAATTTGAAATCTTCACAGCTCTCCGTCTCCTTTTGACTGGTTGAAACATCAATGACCGTCACTTGTACCTGTACATATATGGACATACATAAAACTTCATTTTTGATATAGAAGAAGAGAATATTAACATTTTAAATACGTTAAGATACAAACTTTGGATAATCATGTGGCATAATTTCCGGTCACATTGCAAATTTCTTTAACCGGACTACCGGAGCACTGGGGTCCATGGAGACCAGTGTATATGACCAATAAATAAACTAATAGAAAACAACAAAAAACTGTCAACTATTGAATCATAACTAATTTAGCAATGTGCACCTCAACATTTTTAACAATCAAATTCTTCATCGTTTCGCATGGATATGATACTTAAGTCAGCAAAATTCATTCGAACAAGTCACATGGAAAGAAATTCTTAAACTTCCAGCATTTTTCTTAATTTAGGACTCCAGCTCTAGCATATCAATAGACATACTCATACACGATTAAATAATAATATAAAGCCATTATTACCGGTATGTAGATAAGCACTTTCTAAAGCAATAAACTGAAATCGAATCTCATGCAAGATGTTTCCAGGTCATCACTACGACCTATGGTAGACTATAAATAATATTCTAAATAGGAACTGATAAGAACCAAGGCAATATCTGTAGACATCATCTTATTTGATCTGATCTAAAATACGAATCAGATGTTATCTTAGTATTAAAAAACAATTAGATAACAAATTTATTCAATTGTGTATGATGCATAGACTACGCTTTAGTCACTATGGTGATGTTATATCCACTGTCTTTGCTTTAGAAAATTCCTCGAACAATGAATAGCACATTTTTGGTATACTCCTGAGTACATATTCTGTTCTAAATTACACTCAATCTTCAATTTAAAAATTGAAGTATATATATGTACACATACAAAATGCAGAGAGCAGAGTATGAATGTAACCTTGGAGGAAGAAGTAGGGGAAAAGATGGTGAGATTGGAGCGGAGGGACCGGGAGAGGAAAGAGAGCTCCTCCAGCTTCGTATCAGCTGTTCCGATACAGAAAACTTGGAGATAATTATCATTATGATCCTCTTTCTTTCCCATATCCTTCTTCTTCTTCTTCGTTTGGAGTTTAGGGCTTCTGAATTTGATAGATTGAAGTTCGCTATGTCTACCCTGTATCATAGGAACGAACGGGAAGCTGAAATGTTTGGAGATACTAATATTTTAGTAGCTATATTATTCATTAATTTCAACGTCGTGGACCATGCGTGAGTTGTAAACAACGGAATGCAGATAATGAGGGAGAAGAGAAAGAAATTAGCAAAAAAAAGAAAGAGCGAGAGAGAGAGAAAGAAATTAGAAGAAAAAAAGAGTAATTTTTAATTTATTTGTGTTTGTGAGTTTTAAGAATAAAATCATGAATATTATTGACTTTTTCAAATGTTGTATAAGTTTTTCATCTCAAGTTTTTTCACTTCGGAATTTTTGCATTAAATTTACAAATAAATGACTTTATTTTTTGCTCTTAATTTTTTCACTTCGGAATTTTTGCATTATTTGCACGTAACACTTTGGAAACACAAAAAAAATAGAAAATTGATATTTTTAGAAGATTTTTTTATTTTTTACATGAAAAGTGCCGCTATAAGTCTATAACGACGGTTTTGACCGTTGTTACGGATTTATAACAACAATTTATATATAAAAATATCAAAAAACAACAACCATTATAAATTTACAACAATATATAGTCATGGGATAAATATAAATGATTAGTACTTGTTACTTTTCGTGTTAAATCTCTCTCTATTATGTTGTCTCATATGTAATTAAATAATGTTGCAGGTCTCAAATTATAATTTTAGGGAACTGTTATCTCTATAGTGAAAAAAATTTGTCAAAATTTTTATTTATAGCGACGGTTTTAAAATCGTTACCATATATTTATGATTACACTTTACATATTAAAAATGTTGTTATAGGTAAAAAATGAGACTCACATGCAAAAAAAAAAAAAAAAAAAAAAAACTGCGAAAATATTAGTTTTCTAATTTTAAATTTATCTAGAATCTATTGATTTGTATTATGTAATATAATTGTTTAGGACTTATTAAAATATTAAATAATTAGTATAATAATAACATATATATTTAATACATATTTGAGACCCAAATATTTAACAATTACCAATAATTTATTGTTGATAATTAGAAAGAACTAGTTTTTTTTTTTTTTTGATTGAATAGTTTAAAAGACTAAAATATATTAAAATTGTAATCTCGAGTAAAATATAAAAATATTTATAATAATAAAAATTAAAATAATATTTTTTTTAAATAATTAAGAACAGAGTCGATCGAAATAAGAACTAACATCACAAATATATTTAAAAACAATCAAATTTTATAAATAATAATAGAATATACAAATATTAATAACTTTTCAATAGGAGCAACAAAGTTACAAGCCGCCGGAAAAAAAGAGAAAAAAGATACATACTACCTACTTCCGACAAAGACATCGCACCTAAAATAAATCCCTCCGAACAAACTCACCAATACTATTACATCTTTCCATTACCACTAATATCTCTCACATGCAATCATTAAATCATACCAAGTATTATATCAATATCGCGATTAAGTCGCATGCTGATACCGCAGAATAAATGATATCTGAATGACTTATAAAATTAAAATTTAATATTCATTAATAATAACATGTTAAGTAAAGATTTTAAGGAAAAATAAAATAAAATTTAATTAGTTAAATAATTTTATCATGAAAAACAATAAATATCAAATGGGTCAATATAATTAAAATTATTTATTTTTCTCTTAAATTTCTTATAATGACATGTTATTGAAAAATATAAAACTCTAATTTTACCGATTATATGCATGTAATTTATTCTCGTTATATATATACCAAAATAATTGATGGATAATCGCAAGCCAAACATTCAATCCCAACCAAAAATACTGAAATGGGAATGGAAATAATAAAGCGTCAACATCTTGTTGTTGTTCGTTATATACTTGTCACAATTAAATAGTATAATTTTATGTTTTAAGATGTAAAGCTTAAATAATATAATTAGGAATGTATTAGTGATGATGTGATATTAAAAATAGTTGTTTTGACACAAGCCGTTGATGTTATAATCCTAACAACGAATGAACAACTCAAATTTTAATTTTACTTATCATACAATTCTAATTTAAGGCCCTGAAATGCTATCCTAAGATGGGATTTTTTTATGTACCAAATAAAATTAAAAAAGTGGTACGAGTGGACTGATGACATGCACATGCTAATCTATGGAATTCATGAATTTACATAATAGCGCATGGAGGATTGGGCTCATCGTGCCGGTCCACATAAACAACAGCCACTCTTTCGTACATTGGGTAGTTCTGGCCCATATATGGTGGATGAAAATTCTGTCCCATGTAGGGCGGGGGAAAATAGGGCTGGGGCTGGGGCTGGAGCTGAAGCTGAGGCTGGCCCAGGACCTTCTGCTCCGGCTTTTTCTCTTCCGGCTTTTTTTCAGGAGGTTTTTTCTCTGAAGTGGGCTTCTTCTCTTCGGGCTTTTTTTGCTCTGGGGGTTTTGGGGGAGGCCCAATGCTTACTACTTCCACACATTTGCCAGTCTTTTTGGTGCGGCATATAACCTCGTATGGATCTGCGGCACCGGTTACCGTCAAAGTTCCTTTGGCTGCATCAGTTTCCACTATATCTACACCTGCAAATAAAAAGCAAGGAATTAATGTAAATAAATTCCATGGCAAAGCCTAGCGTTAAATTTTACAAACATTTTAGAGTAGCGCGGCTTATAAAATAAAACAAGAAGAGAATTCAACAATTACATTACATGTGTATTTATGTGTATGAGTATAAATAATATTTTAAAAAAAGGTTTATGAAACTTAATCTTTTATAGAATAAATATATGCTTAATTATCCGTGTAAAATAATGATACTGAAATTAAGATTGAGGAAATACTATTATTATTTTTCAGCTTGAAGAAGATTTATTAATAGAATTGCTCCATAACGTTGTTCAATATGCATGCATGCATGCACGTTTCAACTCTAACGATTGAATGAATGAAGCAACAATTATTTGCAATAAATTAGGAGGAAATTTTAGTTTGTAAAGTGTCAACAACGTTAACACAAACAAATTAAATTAATAACACATGATTTCTATTTTACAGATAAATTAATTAATTAATATACATGCCTGGTATTCCTGATACTGCTTTGAGGATTTTCTTCTTCCACCTCTCTTCTGAAATATCAACCTTCAAGACCGTCTTATGCACCATGGAGGAATTAAGATCGAACTACCTAACTTCTAATTCCTTCATAAATCCTAGCTTGCAGGCAGTCACGTTCCTTTAAGTATTTATTAATTAGATACCGGCATATATAATCATCGGCTTTGTAATTCACACCTACAATGCAAATTTTCAAACATAACGCGTTTCGCTATCGTCTTGTTTCATTTAAAACAAGTCGTTGTGCCATTATTTTAATCTACCAAAGCTTAGAAAATTTCAATCTTTTTATTTTTTATTTTAACTTTACGTTCTTGTTTTATGTTTAACAATCTATTTATTTGTTACGTACGTTGCCGCATGCATATGATTCTGTCTCCAACATGCATGTACTATATATGCATAGTGCAATTTACAAGCCAGCAGCAACCTAGCTAAAAGGAATTCTTGGAAGGTACGTACTAACACCAATTTTTGGCAGATACGAAAATATATCTTGATATATGTTAACATTGGAGTACTACTAATTATTATAATGGGTCATCCAATTGTTTGACAGCAACAGAAATAATATATATGAAAGTTTTTACTTTTCAATATTGTTCCAGTTATCCAGTACAAATCTTTTTGTGCTTCACTGGAATCGGTGTAATGCTTGATTTTTCATGTTTGACAGTTCCAAAAGATATATTTTATTGCGATCAAATATAGTGTTTTGGTACACCATAAAAGAAAAAGTCAACTAATAAATGTTCCTTTTATTCCAATAGTAGATATATATTGTGTGTGTGCTCCATGTAATTAATCTTGCGATTGAAACCAATAGGGGACGAATAAAATTTTAAAGACTATTTACACGTCTCCAAGTCATATATTGTGACACTTCAAATCTTCTACGTTAATATATATTCTGCCTGAAATATTTGTCTCCAACATAAGTATTGCGAGTTTATGTGTGTGTAATTAAGAAAAAAATTAAGATATTTAGATAAAAATTGAAAAATATGAACGAGAAAAAATAGGGATACAATTAGGAGGAAAAAAAAAAGAAATTGCATAAATCGTTAGTGGAGCGAGTTTATTATGAATTTATGAGTTAATCATCTTGAAAAGATAATTTTAACTAAAATATAAAAAATATAGGGCGATATACCAAGTTCTTCCCTATCGCTCTATCTACAAGTAAATATTAAAATGATTTGAATAGTTTAACATTGTGAATAATAATGCTCGATTTAACAACTGGATACGTCGCTTTATAACTTGCAGAAGAACGACTACAACCGTGAAACACGATTAAGCGTAGGGTACTGCTTAGTATTTGACTACTTGGGAGCTGGGAGATATTGAGGCAAGAGGATCCAAAATAATTGTAACCTAAAAATTTGACAACAATATTTTAGCCACACAAGGATGATAACAAATTAGGAATATCCAACGAAGCTTCCTTGTTTTATAGTAATAATAATGCCGTTTAAAATATTAAGTGTGTTACAATATTGACAAAAATATTACTATATTTACTTGTATATAATGTGTGCTTTGGTAGCATAATTATTTTTACTATGTGAATATCAACATTCTTTTCATATAGACGATAAACGCATTAAGGATATGTAAACACATGAAATTCGTTTAGTGCAAAGTTACCAAATATTCTCATAAACTTAGCAAATCAAGTATTAAAACTTGTGTGTCCAAACAGAATACTCTTACGTACTAATATTCTAAATTTAGTCGTGCCTAAAATTTCTTTGTTGTTTAACTATAATTGCATAAATATTAATATTATAATTAGTATTGGATGCTCAAATATTACATTTGTACTAAAATATTTATAAAATAATCAACTTATTGATTTAACTAAAAATCTTCTAAAAAACTTAGGTTTATTACATTTAAGTTATAAGATAATTCATAACTATAAAAACTTATATAAAAATAATACTTTAATATATCGCGTTTTAACTATATAGCATACCGCATAGCGAAATGTACCATATTTAAGGTAATACTGATTTGGGTATATGTCAGATGATATATATATATATATATATATATATATATATATATATATATATATATAGGTGTAGGTACACAACTGTGTACTTATATAGTAGGCCTTTAGCGACGGTTTGAATGGCTATGACGTCAGTACTATCAAGAAAACTGTCGTCATAGCTATTCAAATCGTCGCCAAAAGCCTACCGTGTAGGTACACAGTTGTGTACCTACATATACCCCACATATATATATATATATATATTTCGTCGTCATCGAATACAACATCACTATATTAGGTAGCTTGCACGACGATCTT
This sequence comes from Hedera helix, assembly GCA_947179155.2. Lineage (NCBI taxonomy): Eukaryota > Viridiplantae > Streptophyta > Magnoliopsida > Apiales > Araliaceae > Hedera > Hedera helix. The sequence goes on along the minus strand of OX359269.1, from coordinate 49,254,087 downwards.
ACGTTGAACTTCTTTAATATTTTCAAAAAAAAATTAATAAAAAATATAATTTGACTTTTGAAGTCAAACGATAATATATTTAATTTTAAATTGATGTAAATTTATTTAATTTTAGTTGATACAACTATTATTATTGTATAGTATTTAACAAAAATTGTTAATCATAAAAGTTATTTCATATTAAATTTTTATGAATTATACTAATTTTGAAATTTAATATATTATCGTTTGACCTAAAAAGTCAAATTGAATTTTTAATTTTAAAGCAGGAGTATTAAGAGCCTTAAGAACTGTTTTGTGTAGGGGCGGAGATAGAATTTTATATCAGGGGGTGCCAAAATTATATATTAAAATTATTTACATGCATACAGAGCCGTCCAAGTAAAATCTTAAATCTAAAGTCTTTTTTACTTGAGTAAAATTTAAATTAATTTTTTTTTTATAAGGGATGCCAAAGCCTTAATATATAAAATATATACTTAATTATATATGTATATAACAGAGAATCTTCAAAACTCAAGGGGTGCCATGGCACCCCCAATTGAATGTGTAGCTCCGCCCCTGGTTTTGTGGATCCTGACCTACCTACCAAATGACTGGTTACTTTCAGATTACAAAATAGACATACCACATAACAGTTCTGTTATAAAAATTGACTCCCCATAATTGCTATGGGAATTGTGAGAAGATAAAATATGGCTCTGCATAATAGTTATGAGTCATTTTATATTTTCTTTTAAGGAATAAAATTCATAAATTTGGGAGGGAGGGAGAGAGAGAGAGGGATGAGAATGATTCATTATATTCCAACAAAACAATCAAACACAATTTTTTTTCATTCTATAAAAATGAGTCATTCCATTCTCATATTCATTTTTCCAATTTAAACGTAACATTAATTTACAAATGAACCAAAAAACTAAAACTACTCTTATAATAATTTCTAAAATATAATCTCATAAGAGTAAAATAGTAATATATTATTTTAAATTAATTTTTTTTTCTAAAACTCATAATTATAAGAAATGAAAGTAAAATTTCATTTCTTTACTCTCTTTTCTCTAAAAAATATTTATAAAAAAAATCTGCTAAACTCACAAACACAGTGCTAATGAAAGTGATAGATACGACTTGATAATTAACAATATTAACCTTCTCAAACAACTCAACAAAAGAATATTAACTTTGGAAATTCTGTAGTCATCTAAACTTTCCAACAGAGTCATGCGCCACCTGGTGAAATTTTAATATTAAAATATACAAATGAATATTAAAAAATTCAAAGCCAAATTAGTGAAAGCTAGCAAGCAAAAATTTTGGTGGTTTTGGTTGTCCTGCAAAATCACAATCAGAGACAAGGGAGGAAGTTCAGCTAACATTATTGCCAACCGCATTATATGGAGAGAGAAGCTTAAAAAGGTGAAAAGAAAGAAGGAAAGAATATTTCAAACCTTTTGAAAGTTTATTTTTGAGATATTTTTAAATTTAAAATTAATATAATTTATTAAAAATTATAAAATATAATTAATATTTTTTTAAAATAATTTATAATATTCATCATTGTATTGAATAAAAAATCTACAAAATTAAAATTATTTTAATTTTAAGTTTATAAATATTTTAAATTAAATTTTAAAAATCAATAATAATCTTATTTTTTGGAATGTAGTATTTATACTAAGATACTACTCTATCTATTCTACAATTAAAAATATATTTTGACTTTACATACAAAGCTAATTGACGAAAACAATAAGATACTCCATGTGTTCTAAATTATTTGATTATTATTAATTTTTAAAAGTTAATTTAAAATATTTTTAAATTTAAAAACAAGATTATTCATTAAAAATTATGAAACAATCAAGTTTATAACGAGTAATACTTTTTAGATAGTTTATAATATTAATCATCAGTGTATCAATTAAAATTAAAAGAATATATATCAATTTTGAGTTTAATTTTTTTTTAAGTCAACTTTAAAAAGTCAATAATAATCAAATAATATTGAACATAAGAAGTGTTATTCTGTCAAGAGTTACATGCACTTTGCATCTTTCAATTTACCTTATTTTATATTTTGCATCTCACACTTTGTATCTGACACTTTTAGCTCACTAACACATGACATTCTCTAGCAAAAAAAAAACATTAATTGACTGACAGAATATTGAACATAAGAAGTATTATTCTGTCAAGAGTTAAATACACTTTGTATCATTCAATTTACCTTATTTTATATTTTGCATCCCATACTTTATAAATACACTTTGTATCTCACACTTTAGCGCACTGTTCTAGCCAAAAAAAACATTAATTGACTGACAGAGTTAAGTTATTTTTACCCACATATTGTCTTTTCAAGTGTAAAGATTTTACTGATGACACTATTTTACCTCTAAAAATATGGCACGTGAGTCAAAACAATTTAATTTTAAAAAATAATTAATGAATTTTTTTTATTGTAAGATATTCATGTTATTACTATTATTACTTAATTATTATTACTTTTATATAAAAATACATATTAAAATAGTTCGTGCCTTTGTACCAGAATTATATTAGCATAATTTAAGAGAAATGATATTTTCACAAATAAAAATGATAGTTTCACAAGATATCTCTCACATAAATAGTAAAAAACCCAAAACTAATATGAAAGAAAATTTATAAAATTATTATTTTTATTTATAAAAATATCAGTTCCCTAAATTAATTTTATAACAGAAGGAGTAATCATTTAGGAGAGCTAGCAACAATATTTGTACCGGGTCACTACTCTTTTTTGTGCTCCTCTTTGTGCGGTCCAAGCTTTCCTAGTGATTTAAATGGAAAATGACCAACTCAAACTTCAAATAGCCATCCTTTCTTTCCTCTCTTATTTTCCTCTTCAATAATTTTGTGCGGTCTATGCTATCCTTGTGATTTAATGAACTCTTCAGCTATAATCTGCAGATGACTATTTTTTTATGATTCGTTTTTCAAAATATTTTTTGCCTTCCGAATTACTCCTTCTTTTTTTATTATATAGATCGTTTAAGACATGATCACATATATTAAAAAATCTCATTAATACTAATATTAAGTAATTAATATTAGTTTGAAATTTCATTACTATCCATGCGTTGATTAATTACTCTTCTTTCTCTCTCTATTAATTACTTCATCTTTAAGAATAAAGTATAAAATTAATAGATTTTTTTCTCCTAGATATATATAAAACGACTTATATTTTGAAAAGAAAAAAACCCCCTCTTAAAATGATCTGTATAATAAAAAGGAGGGAGTAGGAACTAAAATATTACATATGACTTTGAAGTTAATTTTTCTTTATCAATTAATTTTGAATTAAATGTATCAATTTATTTTTACTAGATTTAATTGAACGTGGCACACTGGTGTCTTCTTAAGGTATGCATGCGGATTAACAATACTTTGCAAATTCTATCTTTAACCTTGCCTAGATATCAAATCGATGGATTAAAAAATTCCAATGCAGAGCTTTTTCATTCCAATCAGTCCAACAATGTTTGAGTTTGTACGTAACATGCAGTTTGTCTTCGACTTTATTCGAATTTGGAAAGTGGGTGCTCTTCCTATTTAGGGAGTTGGATTGACAAATTTCTTGATGAACCGTTGGCTCGCCACGAGAGAACGAGTCGAAGGCGAAAATAGAGTCCCAGAAAGAGGAAGAAATGGGGCAGGAAAGGTTTTTGTGGAACATTTCATCAAACTACTTGCAATGATCGATCTAATTGTGTCATGGCTAGTTTAATTTAAAAATCTAATTAAAAAGTCTCAGACAGTGGTCAATATATATATATAGAGAAAACTTAACGTGTTTCCTAAGAGTACATGTTAAACACACAATTCAAAAAAATATTTTCTTGAACTGTGTGCTTATCATATGCTCTTAAGACACAGAACCCATATATATATATATATATACCATATATATCGTCTCAAATCATGAATGCGTACCATTCATTTAAAGAAACTGTGACAACAAAGAAAGTGTTTGAAGAAAGAATTTAGCAATATCCCTCTGCCGACAAATGTCAAGAACTTGTGGTTTCTTTACAAAAGGAAAAGAACACGAGAGAAAATTAAAGAAGACCCTAGATAGAGCTGCTAGGCCATCCCGATTTGACTGACTGAGATGGTAGGTAGGACAGGAATAGCAATAGCAATGGCAAGGGGATAGTTGTGTCTAATCAGAATGCATGCCCGACAATACCAACTGGCGACACATCATGACGTACACCACACAAACTCATTTCCCCACTAATCAGCTTGTTTCTTCTACTCCAATTTCCTGTAATTTCTACCTTTTCTCCGATTTAAAGCTTATTAGCTAAGAGGGTCAGAGGGGGACGGAATGAGGCAGACAAATGAACAAAACTGACTCATCATTTTTCCTTGCTCAAACTTTAAATTCGACATGGGAACATGAAATCTTTAACGAGGCAAAACCTATAACCCAAGGGGCTGATGAAGCCACATTTTTACATATAATAAAGGAATATCTGAAAACCCCACCTTGCATCGCTCTAACTTTTATTTTTATTTTTATTCACAAACCCCGATAACAATACCAATAAAAATTCACTCATTCAATGAAAAATACAAATGACGTATATGATAAAATTTAGGAAATATCTATTCTATCCAAAATAAAATCTGAATTACAAATTTTCATAATCTACGCAAAAATATGTGGCTCCTTATATCCAATTAGTATATCTACAACCACTCAACCATCGTTATAAAATTAATCAATTCTCTATATAGAGAGAATCTAAGTTTTCAAAAAGAGAAAAAACTCACAAGAGTGGAGAAAATAAGAGATCTAATCCCAAATTAAGAGGAAAAAAATTTCACAAAAAGGAAAAACAAATTCCACTAACAAATTCCACGAAGGGAGAAATATTTGAATCAAATAAGCAGCTAATGATGACCAAAACATCTAGGAGTTGGTCTCTCCATAAGAAAAAAAAAACTACCCAGATCTAATTTTGAAATTTTAAAGGTTGGGATTTCTATTTAGAGAGAAGAAAAGAGGAGAAATGAAAAAAAGAGTAAAGAGATCTCTCTAATTTGATACATATGCCTTGCTCTGTTTGTTTCACAAAACTAATCTTATCTATCAAATATTTCTTTCCACAGAAATAATTATCTTTTTGTTATAGTACTTTAAAATGATATAATATTCTCAAATTTTGTCATCCCAACTTTATTATCAAGTCACTATTATTAAACTAGCAACTTAATTTTTTATATGTAAACATAAAAAATACCTTAATATTGGCAAATTAGAATTTTTTTTTTTGTGTGTGCGTGGATAAGAGGAGTCTTTATCTTTTGTTAGTTAGTTGCAACACCTAGGCTATATTTGTTTGTAAAATACATACTTGGGATATGATTATTTTTATTCATTTAAAACTATTTCGGATTTTTTTATCCCATGATGAAGGATTATTAGTCCCTTCATATTAGACTATTAGCCCCATAAAGTCATTTAATAGCTTAAAATGAGATGGACTATTAATCCCAAATTCATCATGGGATTATATAATCCCTCATAAATAACTTTAAGAATGATAAAAAATAGTCCAAAGATTATTTAAAGGATTATTAATCCCTTATCATGGGATAAATATAATCCGAAATAATGTTAAATTAATACAAATAGTCCAATCCCAAATATAATTTTTGTAAACAACCATAACCCTAGTGAATATAAATTGCACAAGTATATATTTTGTGATTTCAAAATTAGGGACTTGGCTTTCCTCCATTACAGTTTCCCTTTAATTCTATCTAATACATCAACTATTTAATCTTAATAATTTTGTTAGTAATAATCAAAATATGTTAATAGATACTTGATATTAAGATCAATTATACAAAAAATTAGAATCATTAAAAATGTTTTCACCATTAAAAGTTTAAAAGAATTTTTAACAATTGAAATTTTGATTAAAAATTCACATGTTCCTCAAATGGTGAAAAATCGTCCGATTAGTTTCATTTTTGAAACAATTATTCTACTTATTATTATAAATTAATTGATTGGTGTTAATTTGAATTATACTATTTAAAATTATAAAAATATGATGTAAATGATGAAATAGAATGAATGTGTAATGGAGGGGAGCTAGGTCCCAAAATTAGAGATGCGTCTCAGAAGCGATGGACGGCTTTTTTTAAAATAATATTTTTCAAAGTATATCCTCATATTTGTTAGAAATATAGTAATAATGACATAAATATATAGAATTAACGACATTCATATCATTTTACAGTTTAAAACTAAAAAAAAAAAGCTCTACTTTTATAACAAATTAAAAAGAAAATATATCTATAAGTTTAGAAGAGATGAAGTAGGAGATTTGATATAATGCAATAATTAATAGAGTTGTAATGTAAAAATAATATGTTATTACACGTATTTATTTAGTTCGTATTTGGTATTAAGGTGATAATTGTAATATATTACATTACGTTTAAAATTGTATTTAGTTCTGTAATTGTATGTAAATAATAAAGTAAATTATAATCTAAGATATCAAATCAGTGGTAATAAACTAATATATATATATATATATATATATATATATAATTTATTAGGTGTAATGAAAAATAAATAAATTAACGTAATCGTATTACGTACGTAATAAGTTAATACATATAATCAATAAATAAGCCAAATATAAAATATGTTAAATCAATAAAATAACTCCTATTACAATAATTTTACACAAACCAAGCAGTAGAGAAATCATGTTCCAAGTTGACAATCTTCAAAAATCAACTAGTCATCAATTTGACAACTACTTAATTCTTCATGCCAATACAAAAAGGAAGATACAAAATAAAAAGGGGAAGAATCAAGCCACTGGATCAACATTTTATAAAGGAAAGTGATATTTTCATATAATTTTTTGATATTTGTACATATAAATTGTTGTTATAGACTTGTAACTACTGTCAAAATCGTCATTATAAATTTATAACGATATTTTTTATTTAAAAATATCAAAAAACTGTGTGGAATATCAATTTCCTTTATAAAAGGACCTTGAACTTCATTGAGTTGAAGACGACAAGAACTGACATTTAACTCCTACCAAGTAACATGGATGTAGAGAAAGTTTTTCACATGACTGGTGGAGTTGGAGATACTAGCTATGCCAGAAATTCTTCATTGCAGGTCTCTCTCTCTCTCTCTCTCTCTCTCTCTCTCTCTCTCTCTCACACACACACACATACACACACACACACACACACACAAACACATGAATATTTAGTTAATTGGTCTAATTCTTTGCATTCAGAAAAAGGGGTCTGATATGGTGAAACACATAAGCATAGAGACAATTCAAGAAGTTTATGCGAAAACTGGTCCAAAGAGCATAGGCATAGCTGACTTGGGTTGTTCCTCAGGACAAAACACACTCTCAACCATAAAAGAACTAGTTGACGCTATCCAACGAACATCATGTCTTCATAAAATCTTGCAATATCCATCAGAGTTTCGCATCTACCTAAATGATCTACCCACCAATGATTTCAATGCAATCTTCAAGTCCTTGCCAGATTTCTACAAGGAGTTGAAGAAAGACAAAAACTATGGGGCCCGTACTAATTCATCAGCCATATACATAGCGGCTTATCCGGGCACATTTTATGGTCGACTTTTTCCGGACAAGTGCTTGCACTTCATCTATTCCTCCTACAGCTTGCACTGGCTTTCCAGGGTAATTAACTTAATTTCTCTAACCTACTCATAATCATTCTCCGATACCCTAATTTTGGCCGTTGGTATTGTCAGAGTAATTGGTGATCGACGCTTTAAAGATTTAAGCTTGTTAAAATAATTATAAAAGTATTGTCGTTATATAATATATATATTTACTCTGGAAGTATCAACTTAATTAGGGCAAAAATCATCTTTTTAATTAAGCAGGTACCACCAGCTATATATGACAAGGAGGGTAGATCAATAAACAAAGGCAGCATTTACATATCTGAATCAAGCCCCCCGGAGGTGTCTCAAGCATACTCTGAGCAGTTCCAAGAGGATTTTTCATTATTTCTCCGATCACGATCTGAAGAACTAGTTGTTGGGGGACGGATGGTGCTAATCTTGTTGGGAAGAACTGGTCCAAATCATGTTGACAGAGGCAATTCATTTCTATGGAAACTTCTAACTGGATCATTCGCAATTTTAGTTTCTCAGGTAATATTTTTATTTTCTTCTTTCAGTATTAAAAGTATGAACATCTTATTAATTTTCTTAGGTCACAGGGGTACTTTCCGCATCACATCTTGTACAACAATAATGCACGGTAAAACATTTGATGCAGGAGGTACAACCTAGACAATAATACAGGAAGGCTAAACTAATTAACGCAACAATAGGTATCTATATGCTGGGATTGACATGTTTTTTTGCGGTTCGGACCAATGACCATTGTGACATGTTAGTGGGGGTCTGACATTTGACTAATATTTTGGGTCTCGTGAGTTTGAACTAATGATAATAGTTAGAGTTTTCTAATTACTCTATAAATATAATTTAGTGTATGAATTATTGTAGAGAGTGAGCATGTGAATACATCGTATCAGATAAGCAGGACTAACTACAATTTGGTAAACTTCGGTATATTGTGTGTTCTTACTTTTTTATTTAATTTTCATCTAATTTCTGTGAGTGTGTCTATTATTTGATCTAACACTTCCTCTTTCTGGTTAACTTTTTATATTTATTTTACATATATAGTATTTTGCAGGGACAGGTTGAGAAGGAAAAGGTTGATGAATATGATGTTCATTTTTATGCACCATCAAAGGATGAAATAAAAGATGAAGTGAGGAGAGAGGGTTCTTTTGTAATGGACCGGCTTGAAACCTTTGAAATGGACAAGGAAGTTGATGGTGGCAACGGCTACGGAACGGCAGTTGCAATGGCCGTTAGGGCCATACAGGAGTCGATGATTAGCCACCATTTTGGCGAAGGAATTGTGGCCAGTGTGTTTGAACATTATGGAAGACTGGTGGATGAGGAAATGGCTATTGAAGATATTAGACCCGTGTCGTTTGTTATTGCTCTTACAAAATTATGATTGGCTTCGTCTGTTTCTACCCAAGCCAAATCCCATCACAAAACCAGTGTTGTATAGTCCTTAATTATTTTGTGCTTACCGGCCAACATGGGTAAAGCCCAAGTTTAGTTGTATTTCTTTTCAGGCCCATTAAGTTTCTCCACTCTATGATATAGTACTGTAGTATAAGGGAACTGATATTTTCACATATATTTTTAATATTTTCACATAATTCTCCTTCACATGAAATCATGTAAAATATCAAAAACACACGTAAAAATAATGCTTTCCTATTATTCTCGTGAAGTATTTCTTTAGGCTAAATCAATGAATCACATTATGCACCAATCAAAATTCCGTTTTGAAATGTGAAAAATAAAATATTATGCCTATATGCAGACTAGACGATGATGCCGAAGAGAAACAACGGTTCGCAAATGCATACAACAACAACATTGGAATGCTTTTGTTCAATGTATTTCTTCTTGGCACGTTTGGTCGGCCCATGTTGTCGGCATAAGTAACATTTCCAACTTTATCGACCATGGTTGTAACAGTACACTTTTGTATTGATCCAAGAGGAGCTATCAGGCTAAAGCTTTTAATTATGGATTTAATATTATTACAAGAAATTAATGAAGACTTTTCTGGTATGATAAATTTATTTACACTCTTTGTTTCATAAAAATGCTCTTATTTGTCATATTTTCATTTTTTAAATAAACAGTACACCTTTTAATATTAGTAGTATTAAATGAAATTACGGCCTCCGGTTCTAGTTTGTTATAATAATTTTATTATTACTCTTTATGCGGGCCAGAACAGAGGTAAGAAAATAATTTAATTGTTTCCTACCTGGCGGCAGCAAGTTACCGGTTAGATATTTCTAATCTTGGTTTGGTAGAGTTTACCTTATCTTGATGATTAAAGCATGTGAACCGAATTAAAAGCGAGTAATTATAAGGTAAAGATAGAAGCTGTGCTGCTTATAATGCATGTATCCCAATTTTTATGCTTATATATATTGCATTTTCTAGCGCAAATTAAGGGTGAGTTAGGTAAATAAAGCCATGTTTTTATAATTCAATAATGGGAAAGCTAGATCAGAAGAAAAGAAAAGGGTATGCGTCTCCCCCTCCCTTTGCTCTTTGGCCATGATAATGTTGACAGTGTTACCTTAAAGAATTCTTGTTTCTCTTTTTGCTAAATTAAGAATTCTTGCTTCTCGTTTGGTCCTTCCTTGCCATCAAGATGAATTATTTGTTGATATGATTATATGGATCGATAAGAGAGTACGATTTAAATATGAATATCCAAATTTATCTAATTACGAATTGGGGTAATTGAACATTTCACGAGCCATAATTTTAAAATATTGATTCAATGTTGTATTTTTTTAATTTTTTTTGCCTGATTATATATAGTCAAATATTATTATATACTCTCTTTGTTCTGAAATATAGGATCAAAATTGATTTTCAAAATTAATTTGATATATTTTAAAATTGAAAATTATTATGAATTAGCTTAAATTTGATATAAATTATAAATTATTTTAAAAGTAACACTAATTACAATATTTATTTTGTGCAAAATTTAAATGAATCACATCACTTTTGATTATTTAAATATAAAAATATGTCGAAATGAATTTAGATGGTCAATATTAATCTTATATCAAAACATAGGGAGTACTTTGTACACATAAAATATAAGTCATGTATGAAATGCTAAATTATTTTTTAAGTGTCAATAACATTATTTCAGTCGTAAGTTTGTATAAGTTTTTTTTAAGTGTCTGCACACCCTATAGGTATTATCAAGCGATCCGGTTAGGGTGAAGTTAATTTTACCATAAATTGGTATAGGGACCAATAAAGTGTTGACTTGCAAGCCGAAGTATATTCTCTTTTTGCATGCTTATCAACACTTTATTAGTTTCTAAACCAACTTAAGGTGAAGTTTAACTTCACGCTAACCGTATTCATTATCAAGTACCTCTTATCAAGGTGAGAACCGTCAATCAATGGAACCCTTTTTTTCCACCGGCTAAAAAAGTAGAAAGAAAAAAAAATGTAGAAAATTGATGGCCCATGTACGAATTGATACCATTTATTAGGTCGTTGCCCAATAAAAGACTAATAATTCAAGTTATATTTAATTCTCAAGAGAATTGAACTAAAGCACCTAAAAATTTCTAGGGCATAGGATAAGAACATTACCTTGGCATCTCTTTCTAATGCCAAAGAAAAGTTGACGTTTCTATTCAACCACTATATAAAGTATCCAATGCCAACTCTCTCATATATCTAAGCAAGTGGATAAGGGCCCTATTGTTACTTCTGCATACATACGTACACATATATTTTGCCCATATATATATATATATATATATATATATATATATACAGAAAAGTAATATTTTCACAGCTAAATTTAAATTTGATATTTTTGCAGTGATCACCACCTTCTTAATTAATTAATTTGTTTGTGTCCAATTTGCCCTCATATTGATAGGATACCCAATTGGTCATTGACCCATCTTCCCTCCATTCTTACTTCTGCAACTGAGTTTCTAAACCTCCGACATCATCTAAATCTATTAGCAAATCTCCACCTATTTTTAATTTTTTCAATATGAAGTTGATTTTAATTGTAAGGCCTTCCAATAGAACTGCTGTAATTTGGATCGATGATCCGACTAGCCGAAGAGGCGTTCCAAATGCAACCACTATAAAGAACAAAACACAACAAAAATCCACGAAAGGAAATGATCAAATTGTGTCCCTTGAATCACCAGATCTCCATAATTGAAAAATGTTGAGTTTAAGCTAACAATCCAAGTATACAACCCAGTACCCAACAAAAATCGCGTAATTCCCGCCAGCACAAACTTAAACCCTACTGAAGGTTAAGGTGTGCGAGATTAGACGTTCGCAGTTGTCGGAGGAGGGTGGCAAGAGTTACGGTGGTTGGAGGAGGTACGGAAAAGAGCAAGAAGATGATGATAGTAATATTTTAGGCATCGTTCACAGCTACCGATCGCAAAGAGCTCACCGTTGTCGAAGAAAGATGCAGCAAATTTTAAGATACCAATCACAGCTATTGCAGCGTACTGACGCCATGATGAATAGGGGATGGTTATACAGGAGATACATGGGGGAATGAGTTGCAGAGAAAGTGGATATTGAATCGAATGAGGTAAATTGGACAAAAGATTAATTAATTTAATTTGACAGTGGAGACCACTGCGAAAATATCTGGCTATGGAAATATCACTTCCCTATTGTGGCATGTGAGCCTCTCTCTCTCTCTCTCTGTTTTTTTATGGGACGTTTTGTTTCTCAACCCCATACTAGTCCTTGGGGTCCCCCCTAGTGTAATCTTTAACTGTCAGAGTTCCATTTTCGAACACAATAAATTGTACTATCAATTCTTTTGAAAACTGTGCTTTGGTTTTTTATGAAAACAGCAAGACTTGGAAGTTGGAACTACCGATGTGCTTTTTAAAGTAAAGCTCCAAGCTTTCTGAACAGTGAACAGGATGTTCTTGCATTAATGTCTTGTACCCTTGTGTGTATATATATTTAAGGGACAACGTTATATACATAATATTTAAATATAATATTTAATATTATACTTATTTTAATTATTAAAAAATAAAATATAATATAAATTATAATATTTTATTTTATTTTTTTAATAAATATAATATTTAAATATTATACACTTATAATTATTCATATTTAATATACATGCAGTACAATATTACAATGCTAGGTGCTAGCTTTGATTTGTATTCATATGGATACAAGTTAGAGAATGAAGGTAATTAAAGGACTAAATGGTAATTTTTGGAACATTTTATTGAACATGACAAGGAAGTTTAATCTGGATATATATTTTTCTTTCATCAAAATGAATTCTAAAAAGTTTTTCTTTCATCAAAATGAATTCTAAAAAGTTATAAGTTTCTTTCCCCTATAAATGATATTCTTTAATTATATTGGACAACACACTGAACGACTAAAATAATATAAACTCAATAATTTATTATGCCAGTTGTTGCATGGACTATTTCATTTTAGTTACCGTCTTTTCCGTTCAATTATTGTGTGTTTGTGTGACAGTTCTTTACCAGATGCCATGGACACAACATTTTGGTAGTGATAACCATGGACCGTGCCTTAGATGGTAAAGAATTGAGAATCTTTTACAGGAGATTTGGATTGAGAGGCGATCTAATTGATTGATGCTGATGTTATAGAAATTAAAAAAGGGTATATATATTTATGTATTGGAGTGATGGTGCATGCTTCTTCTGTTCATGTTTTTCTTCGAATAATTGGCATATGCTGCTGACTGCAGAGAATATATATATATACCTTTAATAATTAATTTCAAAAAATTGGGTGCCATTAGTTGCTTATTCAGTTGGATTTTGTTTCTTTATTGGAGAAAGTATCTAATAATCCTTACCTAAAATCAAGGCCAGAACCAGCAATTCATGTCGGGTGAGAATAAAATATTTACAAAAAAATTATAATATTGGTTATTTAATTAATTGTATTTGTAAACAAACAAAAAATACTAAAATATTTATTATACCTCAAATTTTGTTAGTAAAATTAATTTCTCCCGACACTCCACACAATGTATATATATTAAATTTATAGTGAAAGCATTGTTGGTGTCTTTCTTAATTTATAAAGTCTGAGTCTATCCTTAATAACTATTCATAATTCTAAAAGTTATGAAAATTAAATTCAAAATTTAATAAATAAAAAATTCAGACTTTTAGAAGAGGAGTAATTAAAATTTTGTTAAAAAGAGGATATAATTATTTTTGAATACTCCATCTATTTAATATACGATTAATTTTGATTTCTTAAAATAAATTTGAGATATTCCCAAATTTTAAATTGAAATAATCCAATTAGTTTACACAAATAATTATGAAAGTTATAAAGTAACTAAAAAGTACTACTAATTACTAGATTTTATGTTATTAAAAGTTAAATAATTTATTTTTAACTTTGAAAATATTTTAGATTAACTTAAAAAAAAATCAAACATAATCATAGGCTCCCTCCGTTTTAAATTATGAGATCAATATTAACTTTTAAAAAATTAATTTTAAATATTTTTAAACTAAAAATTGACATGAATTCATTTAATTTATGTCAATACAATTCTGAATATTATAAACTAACTAAAAAATATTACTAGTTATAAATTTTATTAATTTGAAAACTTAAATAAATCATTTCAATTTTAAATTTAAAAAATGTCTCAAATTGATTTTTAAAAAATGAATAATGATTTTATAATTTGAAATGGATGGAGTATTTCGAATGGATGGAGCATTTTATAAAACATAGACATTTTTTTAAAGAATTATAATTAAAATTAATTAAAATGTACGGATATCAGTAACTAATGTGTTGAAAAATGGGGACCGGCCGGGGCCTTTTTCCCACCTCTGGCTAGCTGTGGTTCCGCCGCTGGCTAAAATTGTCTTCAACTTCAGGTATATTTCGATTCTAATGTTTCAGTTTTTCAAATACTTATTTCTTATATATTGTTAATATTCTTTCTACTCTACATTTCTCGTGTCGTTGTTTCTATAGTTGATTTTAAGTTTTTTTCTCTCACCAAGTCCTAAAATAAGTATTGATATTCCCGCCATATATCACAATTTTTTTAAAAAAAAAATACCATTTGTGAGATTTGTGAATATTAATAATATATACTTTTGTTATTTGTTAATTTAGTTGTTTGTTTCTCGTGATAATAAAATTATGACAAAATTACAAAAATAGAGAAATGAGATTATTTTTGTAAAACGAGTAGAGTGTTTCAATATTAAACCAAGAAAAATTAATATTCATGTAGACAAAACTACTGGAGGGACATAGCTAACAAAGTTTCTGTCTATATTTAGACTACACACTTCTTCGGATGAAGGCCTTGTTTGGTGGCAGCCACCACTGCACCAGTACCCCTGTAGATGCACCTATCCAAATTTGGCTGAACAAACACTATTGCATGTATTGACAACCAACGGTAAAGAGACAGCAGGTTTTAGCCGGAGTGGTACTATCCCACTCATGATAACTGATAACCATGATATTGAAAAATTGAACATTGACAAGTCAAGGTGGGCGTGTATGTATTTATAATATAATAATAAATAAACAAACCGGTAAAGAGAAACAAAGAGAAATGCCCCATAAAAAGAACATTATTGGAATTCTTTTAGCCCTTGCGGGGGATGGCTAAATTAACGTTACTTGGAATTGTCATTTAAGGTGGGCTTAGTCATGCTTAATTACAGACAGACCTCACTCCAAAGCAAATTAAAGAAAGGGCATGAGATTCTTTATAATCAAATTTTTTTATTTTTTTGTATCGAGGCCTTAGGTCTATGGCGACAATATATTTCTTTGTTGTAGTCTTACTATAGGTCTCGACACAGAAAAACAAAGAATTTGATCACAAAATATCTCACCCCTAAACATTTGGGGACAAAACTTTAGACGAATAATGGGCGCTAATACTGCAAAACTCATCTTTAATTAATGGAAAACCAGTTAACAGACTAATTATTTTATTTCAATACTTTAGTTTGTTGTTTTTTCATTTTGTAGAACGTACTAGAGTTATTTTAATTAAAACAGTAGTATAATTTAGTTGTTCAGCAGGCAGGTGGGGTAAGCAGATATTAATATTCAAAATAATTTAAGCTGAAAAAAATGCATGCATCACACTTGCATGAGGAAGCTAAAAAAATTGATTTAATAGGCAAAACTGAGCCTTTTATTCGTGACTAAATCCAAGTAAATCTAAATTTCAAAAATTAATATTGATCATATAGATTCTGACGAGGTGAAAGAATTATTTAGGTACCACCGATTGCATTTTACATTACCACATTCATTTTTAACACTTCTCCTTTTTATGAAACCTGAGTTGCTTCGCGATGAAAGCTTCGATGGTACGCTGGAATTCTTCATTACTCAGTTCATCCACCGAGCTCCCACCTTCAAATTCCCGGCATATGTCGGTCTCAGATCGCCGTATCTTTCCAGAAGGCTTATCCGAATTCTCTATATTCAATATCTCCGACTGGCAAACTTTCTGATCGGAAACCGAAGAATCGGTCTTGACCAATGTAAGTTCGTTTGTATTATAATTTGGAGCAGAAGTTGCGGTTTTCACTTCACATATGATCACCTGCTTGTCCTGGTAAACTATCTCCTCCGGTTCGGCAACCGAATGACAATTATCCGGCTCTAAATTGATGCGATTTTCAATATTTTTAGTGAATTCGTGGTAGTGATTAGTTTCGGATTTTATTACGGCGGAAGATTGACCGGTAGGTTGGCCGGACTTGGCGAGAAGAGTGAGGACGATGACGTTGCCGAGTAGAAAGATGAAGAGAGGGCTTAAAATAATGAGTTTTAGTTGCCGGAGGTAAACGCCGGAGATTGTGACGAGAAACGGAAGGCGAGATGAAGTCCAGGAGAGGAAGATCAATGCCGCACAGAGCTCGAGTAATCGGAACAATTTGGCAACATTCTGGAGGCGACGGTATCTTAGCAAGGCGTTTGCCATTTCACTTTTTAGGTTATCGAAGTCAAAGGCATCCATTAAGACTGAGAAAATCTAAAGAGGTTGAGTGGAGTGTGCTGATTTTCCGGAAAAGTTATCAAGGAAAAAGGAGGGAATTGAGGAGAGAAAAATTAACGAGAAGAGAGTACGAGTGACTTTCGCTTTCCCTTCTTCTTCTTCCCCTTTCCCTTTCCCTTTCCCTTTCCCTTTCCCTTTCAAGGGGATGTTCGTATGGAAGAACAAATAGTGTACTTGAAGATTGAACCCTGATATCACCCTTCCTGATGAAGCTATGGGTTTTTATAGACCGCTCGCTCGTACAAGGCAAATAATACTAGAAGTTCGTAAGGTAAGATTTTAAAAACTTGAATCTCATTAATTCTATCGTAAAAATTGTTTGATTGACTGATTGCTGCATTTTCACTTTTCACCTCTGTTTCTGAAAGAAAGTACCAAGAGTCTTTCCTAAATTATTTTGTCTCCTTTCCATTTTCTTATGCTTCTTCAAAAAAGTGAAATTTTTTCCCTATGCACATATTAAATTACCACTCACAAACAAAAAACTTTTAATTTAATTTGGAATATAAATGTCATTGAAGAAATAACTATTCACAATGACCCTTACACGCACGAAGAAAAGGAATTTGCCCTATCAATTTCTTAGTTTTATGCAAAAGACATTATTATTGTAGAATCTAAATATTCGTTCATTCAATGATAACTTTATTAGAAAAATTATAATAGAAAATGAATATGATAAATGTCTCTAACTAGATCCAACTAATCAGACTAAAAAGCAAAACCAACCGGGGCTTGTATAATTTTTGCAAACATGTTCCTCTATCTTCTTCTTTTTCTTTTTTTTTTTGACAAAACTCCTTCTAAGATGTGTTTGTTGTGCAAAAGGGACCCCGAGCCTTCTAAGTTAGGGTACTATTGTCATTTTACGAGTACACCCAAGTTACCATTAGAATCTAGCATTTGGCAATAAATAAATAAATATATATATATATAGTGAGAGAGATTTAAAATATCAAAAACAAGTTGGGCCGAATGAATTTTGTGAGTATCAGAACAAGCTAAACTTGAATCAATTATTCAAAATAACACGGGGGGTGCGACACAAATTTATAAATCATAACTTGAGAGTTAATGGTAGACATTTGAGAACTATATGAATTGATGGGATGAAAAAATAGTGATGGTGATAATGGGTGAGGTTGAAAATTTTCGCAGGGCAAGATGGAGATTAAGGCATAAGAGGGTGGAGAGAGGAAAATTTAACATTTTATAACCCTAGGAGAAGATGATAATTTAATAAAATGATAATAATACCCTAACTAAATAGTTGGGACTACTTTTTGCACAATTAATACATCTTAAATGGAGAGTTGTCAAAATAAAAGTTAGAGGAATAGTTTAACAAAAATAATATAAATTGAATGGTCACTTTTGCATTTTAGTCGATCAATCTAACTGAGGATTAAGGTTTTCAACCAATTGGGGAAAAAATTAATCTTAAATTCTTTTTTTTTTAATATCAATATAGAAATGGGAAGGAATATTAATTTAGAATAGAAAAAGAAATTCAACATTAAATATAACAATATATTTTAACACTTTTATTAATTAATTTATATATGTATGAATAAGTCTGGGTATTGAGATGTAATTATTTGGGTCCGAGTTTGGTGTGGCTCATAATTATTTATTTACGGCCTAGTGCAATTGTGGTCTGATTTACAATACACTACAGTGAGTACAGTGTAGGGGTTGGCCCATTATATTGTTTCTTGGTGGCTTGACATATTAGAAGGGTCAAAGTCCATATTAGTGCCTTGACTTCGGATGCGCGATACTAAGGTGATGAACAATTATAAATACAGTTATATGCAAAGAATTACCGTACATCTGAATTACATATTCATTATTATATTTATGCTTTATTATTTACAGCAATTCAATCCCTCAATTGTTTATACCGGAGTATATTCGGACGGCCCAAACCGTCGATTTTTTTTTATATAACCTTGTCTCTTTTCAAGTACAAGTTGATTGTAGTTTAATGAGTTTTGTGATGAACAAAATCACACGTTAACACCGGATATTCGTGGGTGTCCGTGGGTTGAATCTTCTCCACGCGTAGGGGGTGGCCGGGGAGTGAGGATGGATTTCCGATCCTAATTGAATGGTGTTGATCCATTATTATGCCAGGTAGAAGAAACGTTGGGAGAAGCATGTGGGAGGTGTGAATACAATTACTTTATATATATATATATATATGTATGTATACCAGTACTCTCTTTTTACTGTTTGCTATTTTCGTTTGGAAAAATTGTTTCTCCAAACAAACTATTTTGCCTATTAAACATCCACATGTTATGCACGTGATTAATTTATTTTGATCAAAATTAATTAAAGGGAACTATTTTATCCAAAAAAAATAATTAAAAATATTATTTATAACATTGTGAAAATTAAAACATTAACCTTTATATTATAATTCATCATCAGCATGAAAGAATAGTTTTACAATTTGCCTTTTTAATTATTTTTACTAAAATAATATCACCATACTTTAAGAGATGAAGGAGGGAAATGATTTTATATATAAAAACCTACCATCTTTAACCTATATAAACACATTTATTCAATTGATGATACCATTTTATGTTGTCATCTTAATTTTAATTTTAATTGAAAGGTACGGACTATAACTTTGGTAGGTGCTCTCCTCAAAATAGACATTACCTGTCCCTCACTTTCTCTCGGCATTTTATTTTCTTTCCTATCCCTCGCACATGATTTGCAACTAATATTATACTTTTTATCCTTTACTAACAAACTTTTAAATATATACTTTCACCATTTAAAATATAAGAGTTAGGTTGATCATTTAAAGTCAAAATGAGTTATTTTTTATTTAAATTTATATAAATTTATTTTATTTAAGTAAATATATAATAGTATTTATTTGATTCTAAAACACTAAATAATTTCTCCTCCGTTGCACTTATGCGAATCTATACTATAACTTGGTACTTTCAGATCAAAGTTTGAACGAACAGTGGGCGTCCCTTTCTCCACAACTCATATAGAATCTGATCCGTTCACGTGTGCGACTTCATTACCATTTGGAACCCCATCTGTACTTGTACTTTAAGCCCTATAGAGGTAGCCCAGAAAATAACGTGCTGTTATATCCGATAAATAGAGACGTACCGATCATCTATTGCACTGCCTACCATTAGTTTTGATTTTCAATTCCCATGGGGAGCTCCATTTTTATTCTTGTTGTCGCATCTTACCCCATGTTGTAGACTGAGGAGACCATTACGCAGCAGTATTAAATTTCTTGAAGAAAAACTACAGTCTAACATTACATCATAATTATTTTTGTAACATAAATAAATGAGTACAAATTTAATGCATATGTTTAAAAAATAAATAAAAAGAATTAATATTTTTATAAATAAAATTTAATATTTTTATAAAATCTTTCTCATATAAATGCGGGAGTCATTTATTATTCATATGAAAAAGAACTTGTATTTTTATTTGTGAAAAGAATAAATATAAGTGCACAATATTCAAACATTACATCAATCTTAATCATTAAAAGGTGGTGCATGACATTAAAATTCGTATCATTCTCTACTTTTTAATAGTTAAGATAGATTTAATGTTTGAATGTTGTGTATGTAAACTTGTCATTAGGAAAATATCAATTCCCTTGATATTTTATAATTAAAATTTTATATTTTTATAAAGCCCCCCTCGCATAATTGTGGAGTTCATTTACTATTCATGTGAGATATTTTTTTTAAAATTATCATTTTAACATGTAAAAGTATCAATTCCCTAAATATATTAACAAACAATAAGAGAAAAAGAGAACTAATATTTCTTATTCTCGAATATAGTATGGTTAGACTCTATATTTATTATTTATAATTAGGGATAACAAATTAAAGCGAAATCGATCCAAAACTACTCGAATCGCATCAAATAAATCGGTTATTATTCAAAATGTTGGCCTTCTAAGTGTGGTTTTGGTGCAAATTTTTTTAAACTAAAACTGGAGCCGTGCAATTTTGGTATTTATATTTGAACTGGTAGTGTACCGTAACGCCTCTTGAACTGGCAATGCAGTGGTCCTTAAACAACTCTATATATACTTGTTTATTTGAATTATATCTCTATATTTCATTAATGTTATTATTCTTATATAGTATTATATATAATCATAAAATTACTCAAACGTATATTTTTATTATATTTTACTTTTGCATATCAGAAGTTAATTTATGATTTTTTTTATATATATATATAGTTGATAGATATTAATCAATAATAATGTTAAAATTATAATAATATTATCTTAATTTTATTTGAAAATATATTCTTATATTATTTGTTAATTTTTCTTGTGCTATTTTAATGAATGTTATTGTAAAGTATGTTGTAAGAATATTAAATTAATTTGATAAAAATTAACTTAAAAATATTTTTAATTTTTATCCGATATAAATTGATACGATATAATTCAAAATATAAATCGATCAATGTATTTTTAATATGAATTTTTTTTGAACCGTTACGTGTAATTCTGATTTATATTGAAAAATTGAAACAGCACCGCCCATTGTCATTCCTAATTATAATATTTTAGAAGGTCTTAAATATTTTGTAGCCAAAGCTCATGACTTGGCGTCTTGGCCTATACCGCGAGAACCTCCCGATGTACTAGTTTTGCTAATATATCTATCTATATCGTAAAGGCTAAGAGGAGGTTTTGGTGATTTTGTATCACCTCTGTCGCCTTTTTTTTAATTCTTTTATTTTTATAATTTTAGATATATTATTATTTTATTATTTTTAATTTATTTTTTTTATATTTTTATTTAATTTTTCAAATTTTATAAAAAATTTAATTTATCTAATATAATTTATATACGTAACGTGCGTGCGTGATATCGATACTTGTGTATCAATAAAGTCTCCATGAAGGTTTTGGTTAAGGCTACAAATCGAACTAAACGATTTAGACTCGACTTGAAAAAATGTGAGTGAGACTCGAATTCATTAATAATATGATCTAAATCTGAGCACAAAAAATAATTCGAATAAAAATATGAACAAAATCTGAATAAAGTTATACTCAACTCGTTTAGGATTTAAACTACTCGAATTTTCGATTATGATTTGATGCATACTTAATTGATATATATTTGAATGGATACTCGATATATTATCTTGTAATATATACAAAGTTAAACAAAATTTGAATATTTAGTTATTATTTGTTTTTTATAATTTTATATTTGTTAAGTGTAATTATAATTATATTTTTTCAATTTTAAATGAAATAATAAGTTCAATTAATAATTATATATATTATAAAACTAGCTACTATGTGGAGTTTCGAATTCGAGTTTAAATTTGAAATTCACAAATAATTTAAATATAATTTGATCAGAATGGGATCGAATTCGGATAATGAAATTTCAAGTCGATTCAAATTTGAGTGAAGTTTTTTAAATATAATTCGAATTTGAGTCGAATTCGAGTAAGACTTTAACTTTACGAGCTGAATCCAAGTAACTTAGAATTCGACTCGCTTGCATTCTTAATTTTAATGAAATTAGGTCATACTTTTTATTTTTCTTTTTTGTCACTAAAGTTTTACTCATATTATTATTTTATTTTTTTTATATTTTTTTTATTTAATCCTCAAAATTTTTTTATTTTTTTTATTTTACCCTATATAAAATCAACCTGAATAAGTAGTCATTTAGAGTAACAAGCACTTTTGGACGTATCTTATTAATATAAAGATTTATAGATAAAACTTCATTTCAATTTTTTTGTTTAATACAAAAGGTTGTTATCCCCAACGCAAACATGCAAAATCTTCAGCTCCACTAGCCCTCAATTTTAAACACGATAGAAAGCTGGACCCATATACTCCCATTTGTTCCATAATTTCCGCACCTTGACAGCTACTACTACTTTCTTTTTTCTTTATCTTTTTCTTTCCTTTTCTTTTCCCAATTTGTTCCAAAAATTCTGCACGTACAAGTAAATATTATTTTTTTTAGGGACTTCCGCAACCACTAATCTTGATAAATAGTGCACAGAAAAAATATTCCTCTATGGAGTTTTGAATTCATGACTAATATATATATATATATATATATATATATATATAGGTCTTCATCTATTATAATTGATTATTGGCATTTTTATTGTAAATTGGTCCCGTCGCTTATTTTTCTTGTGATTGACTAATTTTAATCCAATATGCAAAAGAGAAATATGAGAAAATGATGAAAGAGAATTCTGTATTTATGGTGGAGAATCTGCAACCAATGAAAGTTAAGTGCTCTTAGCTAGCATCGATGGTGGAAAGGAAACTGATCTTTTTAACCTAATGATATTTAAAGGTGATTTTGATTTTAGTCAATTTTAATATATATATATATATATATATATATATATATATATATATATATATATATATATATATATATTATAATTAAAGTATAAAGGCTTGGTAGTTTACATTATCCAAGAAAGCAAGAATACCAAGAAAGAGAAATATGAGAAAATGGTAAAAGAGAATTCTGTATTTATGGTGGAGAATCTGCAACCAGCGAAAGTTAAGTGCTCTTAGAGCATCGATGGTGGGAAGGAAACTGATCTTTTTAACCTAATGATATTTAAAGGTGATTTTGATTTAAAGTCAAAAAAAACTTTTATTCTGAAGATGATAATACTAACTTTCATGCCTGTAAAGACATTTGGAGTTATTTGTAATGGCCGGTTTATAGCTATTGACATTTAAAATTAAACAATGCTTACTATATTTGTCACTTCTTTAGTAATCAAATTACGTGGCCCAAGTGAATTATTCAAAAGATTATATTGACCTCTTTTATTCCATTTTTTAAGCATTTTTTAAGCTCCGAATCTTCATAATATATTCGAACTACAATCTGATATCTATACTTTAGTTGCATTTTTCGATAATAGTATGAGTAAGATTTATCCATCTTCTATATTATAATGTGATTATCCTGAGCCGCTTATCGATGCAACTGTATCGCACTATTTTTTTTTCTTTTACCTTTACAAATTTAATTATATTATTATTTTGTTTTTTTTGTATTAATTTTTTTATTTAGTCATCTAAATTTTATAAAAAAAATTATTTTATTCCACATAATTTACACACGCAACACGTGTATCACCGAATGCTAATATGATATAAACTATATGGTTAATTACATGCTCCTTATGTTACGTTTGGATTGAAGTAATGAAATCGATAAAGAAATTAAATAAAGAAGAGAATAGAATTGAGATAAATGATTCATTCTATTTATCTCTGTGATGAAGTCATTCCATACACTTCTTATAGGAGTAAACCTCACAAATTTGGCATGAATAAAAATGTATGGTTCATTCCAATAGAATAATCGAACACAATTTTTTTTTATTTTATAAAAATAATTCATTACATTGCTACATTTATTCTTGCAATCCAAACATTAGAGATTATATTACCTTTTATCTGTGTCGCACTACATTCACAATTCCTTTTAATGTTTTTTTGGTCAAAGAATCTTATGCTCTCTATTGAAAGAATTAAGCACAAAATCTTAGGTAACTTTTCATTTCAGATCAACAAATAGTCATGTGAAGGATGAACATTAGGTAAGAATTTAGAATGGGCTAGTTGTACTAATAGTGGAGGGATATGTATTCACTTAATGATTCGGGCCGATTAAAGATTTCAAACGTTTCTCCATGTTCCACTACTCCTGATGGTAGCCAGCCATTTATTCTCATCCTTGCCTTATCCCAAACAAATAAATTAAGGTCGGATCTGTTGTTTTTGAATGCTGGATACGGGCTTGGATATAGTCTTCCTGATAAATAAAAAAAAGGCCTATTTTGATTCCTAGATCTTGGACCAAAAATTACATGTAATACCCCAAAATAAGCCTATTAGAGTAATATCAGTTAGGTTGTGTTTGATAAAATTGAATAATTAAAATACAAATGATTAGTATATCTTAATAAATTAGGTTATCTGACTGAAATAGTATTTGAATCTAAAAATTGTTTGATAACTAAAACGTGAGTTGTCTCTTAATGACATTATTTTACCATTTTAAAGAATAAAATTTTATTTAATAATTTTAAATATTCAATTTAATAAAAATAAGTGAATAATACTGTTGAATGTATTTATATCCAAAAAAAAAATCAAGCTCTTAATGATTTGGATACTATTTTATGTCTTAACGATTAAAAGATATTAAAAAACAAATAAAATTTTAACAAATAAATTTTATCTTTTATATACCGAGATGAAGAGGCACTAAAAGCTAAACAAACTTTCTTAGCTAATTGGAGCCTCGCAGGCCCTTGGGCAGTACAATATTATTCTCCATTAGCCTCCTAGGCGGAGCCTCGCAGGCCCTTGGGCAGTACAATGTTATTCTCCATTAACCTCTTAGGCCCGTGTTGATGAAGCTTTTCGTGGAACAGGCGCCAACCATGTTTTCTGGTAAACAAGCACGCATTAAGTGAAACAAGTAGATTGCGAAATCTCATAGCTTTTTTTTTTTGTTTTTTTTTTGTTAACGTTCAGTTTTTCAACTGCAGTCGAACTAATTTTTTCAGTTCGGACCAACCCTTTTAAGATCCATGACCCTATTATCATTTTTGCTTTAATAATTATTACAAGTGAGATTCGATTCCAAGATGTCTGGATTTATGACTCATCTCAAAATATTATTTGAATCACTACGTCAATTGTTGGGGTTAAAATCTCATAGTTGATATATCCTTCGCTAGGGGTGTTAAAAAAGTTCGATTTTTTATCGAACTGGTCAGTACCGATTTTTTTCGGTATCGGATTTTTCAGTACCAGTTTTTTATACTTTTCAGTACCGGTAGTGATATGGATATTTTTGAATTTCAGTAAAAACTAGTATACCGAAAGAACATAATTAAATAATATAATAATAAATTTATATTAATTATTATAATATATATAATAATTATATATATTATAATATATATAATTAATAATAATTATATATATTATTATAATTTATAAATAAATTAATATATAATTATTATTTATAAATTATAATTATATATATTACCAATCGGTATAAACTGAAAATCGAACTGAATTTGTACCGAACCAGTAATTCGGTACCGGTATTGAAACCGATAATTCAGTACCGGTACCAATTTTTATTTTAACAATAATTTGAGTTTAGTATCTATTCGATTTTTTCAATACTAATTAATTTTTTATTAATGGACAACCCTATCTTCCTCCCAACCCCAACCCCAACCCCAACCCACCTATAATAGTAGTACGTACACTCCAAATGATAAAAGTTCGGCCGGCCTGTTTAGAATTTAAGAATTATAAGTACCAATAGTCGATTCAACTAAAATGTATTGATATTATTAAATAAAGCACATCATTGTGGATTTTGGACTAAATGCGCGCACGAGTTTGAAGTAAACACATTACATTACTATATACTCCCTCCATTTCAGCTTATTAATAGTTACTACCGTATAATATAAAACACACGTACTAAAAATATTACTCATTTCTTTTTATTATATAAATTATTTAAAATATGATTATAAGTATTAATTTTTTTATTAATACTAATGTGAAATAATTATATTAGTTTAAAATTTCATTACTATCCATGCATTAATTAATTACACTTCATTCTCTCTTTATTAATTATTCCATCTTTAAGGTTAAAGTAAGAAATGATTAAATTTTTTCTTCTAAATATATGTAAAACGACTTATATTTTGGAAAGAATTTTTTTTTATAAAACGACCTATATAATAGAAAAAATAGAGTATTACTTTATAATTAATATAAATCTCAATTTTCATATTTGTCTCTTTATATTAAACAAGAGAGAGAAAAGAGAATAATAAAATTTTAATGGTAATATATTTCTTTTGAAAGATGAAAAGAATTAAATACGAGTATTATAAAAATGTAGATAACACATTATTATTAAATTAAAAGAGAAAATGTTCCTAAAATGGAATGGAGGAGGGAGTATTAATTTGTACAATTTATAAAAAATAAAAAAATAAATAAAATTTTTAATTAATAATTTATTATTATATACATATACAATAAAATTATATCAATAAATTAAAATTAAATAAATTCATATCACTTTAAAATTAATTACTATGCGGTCAAGATCAAATTATACCTGGGACGTACGGAGTGAATACAATAATGATCAAGTTGTTTAAACGTTTTAGTTTATCGGGCGGAAGAACCTCATCATATATATAGAAATAGTAGTACTAATTGGCAAAAAACCGGTGGTAAGCAATGGGTATTTTACAAAACTATTTTTTAGTTTTGCCATTTAAACTCTAATATTTAATATTCCTATCGATAAATAGCAGATTCGATTATTATGAAATAAATTTTATTATAAATTTATTTTTAGATTAATAAAATATTAATATATAAATAAAAAGAATATTTTTTAATTTACGTGTTAATATTTTATTAATTTAAAAATAAATTTATAATAAAATTTATTTTATAATAACGGGATCGATAAATGGCATATAGTACGAGTTGGTTCTAGAAATCGAATTTGACTGTATCATCAAACCACGTATTAAGCCACGTAGTCGCTTCTGGAATTGAGAATTCAAACTTGGTGTACTTTTCAGGTAAAAGTACAGTAGGTCGGTCATACGGAATGTTTGTTGTGTAACCGCACGTACGTCATCTGTCAGTTTCTCATTCTGACGGTGTTTGCTTTCTTTCTTTTTTCCCCGCAAATTCTTACGTTGTTTTCCATGAACGAAGGAAGATATATTTCCCATATCTATCTATCTAATCTACCTACCAACTCAAGACGACACGTGTGGGGGTTGAATTAAAACAAAATGTTTGGATTAACGGCCACCTTTAAAAAACCTCGTCGTCCTCCTCCGCTTCTTCTCAATCAATTAAAACCCCTTTCCCTTTGGCGCTCAAAATTACCCACCTCAGACAAATTGGTTTTCTTGGAAAAGAGGGGCAGGATTCCAAAGTTGATGGCTGATTCCATTACGACTCGAGTATCTGGAGGGATTAGTGATGAGGAAGGGATTGGAGCTATTGAACAAGAAGCTGCTGCTTTTATTGGTGAGTCTTCTGAGTTTCATTCCAATTTTGCAGCTGCCGGCCTGGAATCCACTCTAAATAATCTGGTTGGTATTTCTTTTTTCCCTTCCTTTTTATTGGAATTATATATTTATGCTTTATGATACTACGTACTATTTATAATACAGTATCTAGTTATATAATAAACTGTTTATCAATTTCTTTGTTATCAACTCATTGGCATTCCTTTCATCTTCTTAATTGAGGGTATATAGATACACTATCCAATATGTTGAAATTGCGTTTGTAAATATCTATGTTGAAGTTTGTCAACTACTGTTTGTCATATCAGTAGTATGCAATTTCTGTTCTTTCATAAAAATGAAAAGTTTTTTATATGATTTATTAAGAATTAATTTCCCGATTCCAGAGCAAGTGGCTTATGGTGGCGCTTTGTTGTATGGTCACCCTTTTGAGGCATGATGCAAAAGCATTGTGGATAGTTTTGGGTGCTGAACTAAATGTTGGGCTCTCGATCACTCTAAAGCAGATACTAAACCAGGAGCGACCTTCTACCTTGAAGTCAGACCCTGGAATGCCATCCTCGCATGCTCAATCAATCTTCTTCATTGTCTTCATCGTTAATCTGTCAAGTAACTATCGCCCTCCACTTTTTAAATTGAGATTTTATAGGGAACTGCTTTTTTCACAAAAGGTCCCGACCTCGTGGAACTAGCATATTTGCTTCATTGTTTGTGTAAATAACCCCTCCCTTATTAAATTGAAAGATGATTTAAGTAGTAGTATATAATTTTATGAGATGTAGTTGATCTTGTATTATAATTTAATGTGCAAGCCATTTTTTATTTATTATCCTAATAATTGTAACCTAAACGGGCCTCTTGGAAGAAAAGATTAAACACTTAATACTATTGCCCGTTGGCATCTAATGAAGTATATGCTTCACCTTTAAACCTTTCTTGAGTTTTGTTATTATGTTTACTGTTTCTCTTACATTCTCTCGTGGACAAAGGGGTGAGGTTAGACCACAATTTTGCTTGTAATTGCGTGCTTAGTTACCTGACAATTCTTCTGACATCATGAAACTAAGCTTTTTAGGTTAAGTAAGATGAGATGTTCTCACTGATGTTTCATGCTCTCAAATATAAAAAAATATTGGATGGATAGTGTCAAGCATTGGCAGACGTGAAGCATTGACATGGAGACCTGATAAGATGCGACATTGCCCATGTAGAAAGTAAATTGTACGCACAGCACAGCGAGAACATTACTAAAATCACCCAGTAATAAAAAGTTTTCTATATATATAATATTTTAATTATCACGTTGTTTAAAACTCGCAAATGTAACTTATGAATCGTGATAACCAGTAATCACCCATGTTATGTCTATAAAGACTTAGTAACGAATATCTATTCTTGTGCAGGTAGCTATATGACTGTGAAAAAGTATATACTGTATCTACTCCTTAAAGAACTCTGTCATTGTCTTACTTATACTATTGATAGAACTATATTTTGTTTTTACAAACAATTACACATCTGAATCATGCTGATGAAAACAATTATTCAAATTTTGTCGTCATGTTTAACAATTGTTCAAGGAAGTATTGGACTTTGTACTTAGTTAAGAATATTCAACATTATCATTGAAGAAGTGTGAGGCACGTGATTACAGAGTGTCTGTGAAGTATTGGTTATCGGTGAAGTATCAATGTCTGACACGTGTTATAGAGTGCCTCTAGTTACTAGTTTGCCAACATAGGTGCCCAAGCACCCTGATACCAAGTAGTGTCCAAATCATAATCAAAGACTCGGAATACTTAGGCTGTGTTTGTGAGTTTTGTTTCGGATGGAAGGAAAGTGAAAGTTCTTCCTTCCAATTTTTTCAGCAAGAACTTTCCCTTCCCGTTCCATCCTGTGCCGTCCAGTCCCTTCCCTTCCCCTCCCCTGCTCCCAAAATAAAACTCACAAACAGGGGGTTAAGAACCACTGTGCAAATGGAATGCTGTTATGGCTAACATATATAGAATATTAAACAAGAACATATGATGTGAGTTCTGTATCTTTAATTCTTTAGCCCGTGTGAGAAAAATTTGCCGTCTCATTGGATTGAAGTCATATCCTTTTATACAATCATTTATGTGATACATTTATGTTTTATTAGTAGATTCGTTTCGTTCTCTTTTCTTTTTCTTCCTTTCAGTTTCAGTTTCCTCGTTGGAAATTGACGATGACTCAAATCTAGAAGTGGCCTGAAGTAAAATATTACTATTATAATTTTCCATCATTGTGCTGGTTACAAAACTTTTCATCGCTTTTTTAATACTAATTCTTTTATCGTTTATTATTTTTCTCCATTTCATTTTTTTCTCCCAAATAACAAAAAATTGCTCTTTTTAATGTGCAATCTTACTTTTTATTTATTGCTATTGCAGTGATGGAGTGGCTCGAGATGAATGGATTTACAATAACTCTTGCTGGGATTCTTTTGGCACTTGGTTCATATTTTGTATGTATCATCTGGACTCTTTTAATGGACTTTCTAGTGAATAATAGTCAGCATATTCAATAGGCGTGTAACTTTAATTATTTATAGGCGATCATATTCTTGTAAACTTACTTGTAAAATTGATAATCCAACCTTGAAATAAGTTTGACAACTAGGTTGACAGTAATGCTAGTGACCTAGTGTTTGATGAATTTTAATACAATTGAAGACTTATTTTTGGTGGACTACTAGCTTGTGCAATAT
The DNA here is from genome assembly GCA_947179155.2 of Hedera helix. Lineage (NCBI taxonomy): Eukaryota > Viridiplantae > Streptophyta > Magnoliopsida > Apiales > Araliaceae > Hedera > Hedera helix. The sequence continues at coordinate 49,223,409 of OX359269.1, read as the reverse complement.
GAGCATTTGAATCAAGTCATTCTAGCCATAAGGATCCTGAGCTTTCCTGAAGTGAGATCTGATAGAAACTAGTTATTAAGATTAATTTTATGCGTTTTTTATTCCAAACTAACGTATTATAGAAAAACAGAACGTGTTCTTGTTTATCTGATATGTTCTAATTTTGAGTAATTCATGCCTACTAGAGCAGATTTGTTATGGGCGGGCTGCATAATTTTACACAGTTTGTTAAACTTTCAATACAGATTTTTATTGTTGAAAATTAAAATACGTTGAACTGTTAATAGACTTTACAATGATAAAGAAGATTAAACATGTACAATCCTCTTATGTTGTGTTGCTCCTTTTGCAGACATGGTTACGGGTTTCCCAACGATTTCACACTATTGGCCAAGTGGTCGTGGGCGCTGTGGTGGGATCCTTATTCTCCAATTTGTGGTTTTGGTTGTGGGACGCAATTGTACTGAAGGCATTTATCTCCTATTTGTGGGTTCGATTCATTGTAGTTTTTGGAGGGGTTGGAATTTGTTTGGTCTTTTTTTTATACGTTATTCAGCACTGGGTTTTGGGTGAGAAGTGAACTTTATGTTATGCAGGTGCACCCATAGCTAACTTGCTCTTCTTTTATCTACTGTCTGCGTGATTGTTCTGTTTGCTTGAAGATCAGTGACAGCTAATTTTTTTTATAAAATGTAGATGAAAGGAGTCATCTTTTCCCAAAATCTTGTTGGTTTTTCGTATATTTTAATGAACCAGAGACTGACAAAGGGCATTAGCTGCATTTATACTATATAGGTTTTGGATGATATATCCCAAACTGGTGAAGTGTAATATTATACCATAACACTTCAAAATATGGTGCACAGCAATTAAACAGAGTGCAGCATGTACATCAACAAATAAGAATTGTATATCAATTTCTTTACTCTCTATATCTAAATACTTGCCTTTCGAACTGCAATTTATTTAAATCATATTCAACATAAGTGGTCATGGAAGCTAGCTTTACACAAAAATATCATAAACTCGTTATGCTTTATGAAGAACAGAGTCGTGTGTTGTTGAACCGGGTAAGGGTGATGACTAAATTCTGAATCCCCCATCAGTCATTGGACATCACGTACTGCCGTACTAGAGAAAAAAAATATTATGCAGCTCCATAGCCGTTCCTCATTCAGTGTATGAACCTTTGAGCTTACGTGAAAAAATAATGAAATATTCAGTCAGTTCTAACCGTATTCTAACAATGAGCAGAAAGATCTTTAGTATTGTACAATAAATATTAATTCACTTCTATGTTAAATGAAATCCACCAATTCTTACCTAATGGCACCACAAAGAAAAAGCCCAGAGATCCGTATTTCAATGGTTTACACATCAACCAGGAGTCCACCCCGTAGAAGATTGTTCTAACTTTTAACCAACAGAATACTTTTTCCTTATTCATGGACTCGTCCGCAGTCAATTGTAAATGGGGACTTTGCGGGGCAAAAATTATTTTACCCCCTGAAAATGCAAACATCATTGCCGGAACATTGGAGCATCTGTTTTCAAAATGTCAAAATCTGTACTTTTGAAGTTGCAGTAGAAGATAATCAAAACTTCCAGGATTAACAATGTGAATTCCCTTGCGGGTTGGCTTCAGAAAGGCAGAAAATTAAGAGAAACCATAACCACAGTTGCCTGCTCTTGGTGCTAATAAATCATCTAATACCAAAAATGAGGTTGACTAACTGAAACTGGCGAGTCTAATAATCTTCCAAGCGCACCCTTCCACGTCTTCCTTGCTTATCCAAGAGTGTAACTTGTTGACTGAATCAACTTCTTGTTGCTGTTTCGTGCCCTGCAGCTCTTCGGTTACACCATTAGAGCTTTAGAGCAAAACCTCTATGCAATTTGATAAATCTTGACCTCCCCTAATCTTCGACATCATATAGAAGAGAACCCAAGTCCTGGATGGCAAATTCATCCCTTAAAGAAACCAACTGCAAACCAGTATATATCTCTTCGCACTGTGGGTGTGATCGATCACCAGCTACAAATGTAAAAATCCAGTCCTTGACCTTAATCCAAGACCATCCTCAAACCCTTTGATTTCATCAGCTTTCTCACATCTGCTGCTTCCCTCCACCTTCCCTTTGCAGAGTAAATATTTGCCAGGGTAATGTGGGTGCCACCTGCACAATTTGGATCAATTTCCAGAATCTTTTTGGCAGCTCGCTTTCCACAATTGACATCACTATGTACCCTACATGCTTGCAGCAGAGTTGACCAAACTACATCATCCTGTTTGAATGGCATGCTTTCAATCATGTGCTCAGCATCGCTTAATCGTCCAGCTCTGCATAGGAGGTCGATCATGCAACCATAATGTTCATTAGAAGGATTGATTGTGTACTCCTCACACATCATATTAAAATAGCGATAACCTAGGTCAACAAGTCCAGCATGACTACAAGCAATAAGAACACCAATGAAGGTCACAAAGCCGGGTCTTAGACCAATCTTAGGAATCTTGTCGAACAATTTAAGAGCTTCCTAACTGTATCCATGTTCAGCATACCCATTAATCATGGCGGTCCATGATACAATATCATCATTTTCCGCCACACTAAAGATCTTGGAGGCATCCCCTATACTTCCACATTTAGTATACATATTTATTAAACCACTACGTATCATAGCCGTATGATCTAACCCAAAGGACAGCACATGAGCATGGAGCAGCTTCCCTTGCTCGAGAATTGCCATATTTCCACAAACACTCAACACACTAGCAAGAGCAAACTCGGTTGGCCTTGGTCCTTCCCTTTTCATCAATGAGAGAAACTTGAAAGCCTCCGAACCACAACCTCCTTGGGCATACCCTGCAATTATAGTACTCCATGAAACAATGTCTTTTATGCTCATTCCGTGAAACACCGTAGAAGCTGAATTCAGCTGCCAACATTTTGAATACATGGTCATAATGGAATTTGCCACTGATAAAGAACCCAAAAAAACTACATGGAGAACATGTGCGTGTAGTTGTTCTCCCAAATCAATTCTTGAAGCATTTGCACAACCCAGAGATGACTGCTGCAAAATTATACTCATTAGGACTCGCATCTAATTCTCGCATTTGCAAGAATGCTTGGATTGCAAGATCCTCCATGCCCATCTGAACGTCTGTTGTAATTATCGTTGTCCAAGAAACCACGTCTATAGCTCTCATATTTTTAAACAAGAACAAGCCATAATCTAGTTTACAGCACTTGTTATACATAGTAGCAAGAGTATTAGCCACAAATGAGGTAACATCAAAGCCCATCTTTATCGTTTGGGTGTGAATTTCCCTTCCACAATTCAAAAAACCAATGTCAGCATACGCCTTCAATGCAATTGCGAATGTATAAGAATCATATTCTACACCTCCTCTCCACATTTCAGAAAAATACATCAGCCCCTCCTTACTATAACCAGCATGAACAAGGCCTGTAATAATGGCAGTCCAAGAAACAACATTCCTTATTGGCATCTGATCAAAGACTCTACAACCCTCACTACTTTTACCAGTTTTCATATACATATCGAGAAGTGCACTCCCAACAAAAACAGAGTTCACAAAACCAGTTTTGACGCAATACCCTTATACCCATGTAGAGATTCCCCATATTGAACATTCATATTGGGAGCACATGCCTTAAGTGCAAGACTAAGTATGAAGGGATTCATCCTTATTGTGAGCTGAACCCACATATTCGAAAACAATGACAGTGCTTCAGGTGAATCAGAGGCATGGACATAACCCGAAATAATGGTGGTCCAAGAGATTTCATCTCTGTTAGGCAATCTATCAAACATGTGCAAAGTGAATGGTGGGCAAGAAGATGATTAGTTTCAGGATAGGCAATGCTTGATGCTGCTGTATATAATCTCCTGACGTATGGCCTAAATGCTAAAATCATGATTTTGTCCAACTTGTCAGCCATACAAAGTTTACGTAGTAGAAACTTCGAAAGCAACCAAAGATTTCTATACAGGACCACCAATAAGTTTTTAAATTTGTCGGACAAACGGATCTTCAAGCCCAAATGTTTCTTAGTGCCATGAACCAGAAGCCTTAACTCTACAAGCCCAATCTGAAGAGTGGTTAAAAATAGAAACATAGAATGTGATGCACTTATTAATTACTCCCTTCTAATCAAGTTTACATGATATTGTTTTTCTTTTTCACTTCTATAATATGTATGTGGTGTGTGTGTGTGTGTGTGTATATATATATATCCACATTTAGAATAAATTATAATCTCTTATTATAAAGCAGCTCCCTTGAGCTGCTGATGTCAGTAATGAATTTGTGTCGCACTATTTTTTTTGTCATATCGTGTGTGTCATTAGATACTATTATATATAATTAAAGTAGATATATTTTTTAGGCACTTTAAAGCTAGAAATTATTCAATATTCTTAAAATATTATCACGTGGTGTCTCAGGTCAATCACATGATCTGTTATAGATCTAATATTTTCATTCTTCTATGATGCTAAAGTTTCAATCTTTGACTTAGATCTGACCCATTGATAACAGCATGTGATTGACCTGAGGACACTACGTGACAATGTTCCAGAAACATCGAATATTTTTTTCTTTAAAACGGGCATTTCCCGAGAAAGTAATTGTAATTATCTTGACACAGTAATTTTTTTCTCTCTCCTGGTTGTAAATGGGGTTAAATATATTTTTCTCCACTGTATTCGACCGTAATTTACATATGCGTCATTTTATTGAATTTTTTTACAATCAAATCATTGTACTCAATTTTTTTTACAAAAAGTAAAATTTTTGACAAAGACCGTTAACCATTTAACAGAAAAATAGCGTGATAGTATTAAATATCATTTTCGCCATTGAACTCGAGGTCAATTTACAATTGCATCACTGAAAAAAATAATAATAATAATAATAATAAATAATAATAATAATAATAATAATAATAATAATAATAATAATAATACCACCTCCGTTGCACACAAAAAAAAAGATTAGTTATATTTTTATAAAATTAATTTGAAGTATTTTAAAAATAAATTATAATTTAATAATAATAATAATATCATTTCCGTTACACAAAAAAAATGATTAGTTTTCCTTTTTCAAAATTAATTTGAGATATTTTAAAAAAAAATTATTTGATAATAATAATAATAACAACAATAACAACAACAACAATAATAATAATAACAGCAGCAGCAGCAGCAACAACAACAACAACAACAACAACAACAACAATAATAATAATAATAATAATAATAATAATATATCTCCGTTACTCAAAAAAAATATTAGTTTTTCATTTTAAAAATTAATTTGAGGTATTTTAAAAATAAATTTTAATTTAATAATAATAATAATAATACCATCTCCATTACACACACACACAAAAAGATTAATTTTGCTTTTTAAAAGTTCATTTAAAGTATTTTAAAAATAAATTTTAATTTAATAATAATAAAAATATTAAAATTTATTTTTAAAATACCTCAAATGAACTTTTAAAAAGCAAAACTAGTCTCTCTTTTTTTGTGTGTAACGGAGATGGTATTATTATTATTATTATTAAATTAAAATTTATTTTTAAAATACCTCAAATTAATTTTTATAAAGCAAAACTAATTATTTTTTGTGTGTAATAGAGACAATATTATTATTATTATTATTATTATTATTATTGTTGTTGTTGTCGTTATTATTATTATTATTATTATTATTATTATTAAAAAATATAAAATTATTTTTAAAATATCTCAAATTAATTTTGAAAAAATAAAACTAATCTTTTTTCTTTGTGTAATAGAGATGGTATTGTTATTATTATTATTATTATTATTATTATTATTATTATTATTATTATTATTAATTTTATTTTATTTTTAATTAAAATACCTCAAATTAATTTAAAAAAAATAAAACTAATATTTTTTTTTATATATAACGGAGAGGGTATTATATTATTATTATTATTTTATTTTTCAGTTATACAATTTTAAATTGACCTCGAGTTTAATGTCAAAAATGATATTTAACACTGACACATTATTTTTTTGTTAAATGATTCACAGTCTTTGACGAAAATTTTATTTTTTATAAAAAAAAAATTGAGTACAATAATTTAATTATAATTTTTTTTAATATAATTGTAAGACCCCGAATTTTATGAAATATAAAATTTAATTTTTCTTCATATACATATTTTTTTTTATGAAACAGTAAGTGGTTAAATTGACGAAATTGAAAGTTAAGGATGTTATGTGCAAATTTTATTTTGTCAGACAATATTCGTTTTGTCGGGAAATATTCATTTTGTCGGGGAATATTCGGGCCGTACGACGACGCCGAAATAATTAATTATTGGTGAACCCCACAACGGAATATTTGTCGGATATAGAAAACGACAGAAGTAACCTTTTTAAATAAAAATAGTCAACGGTATTAACTGTTAAAATACCGGTGATAAAGGAATAGTAGCATACGGTAATTTATGGTAGTTCATTGTAGCATACGGTATTCTACAGTAGCGCACGGTATTGCACAGTGTCTCATATTATTGGTATGATAATTGACACCGTAACTGTTACGCATCATTTCATCGATAATTGTTATTGCATAATATTTTATATTATTAATTCAATAATTGTTGTTACACAGTATTTTGCATTATTGATTTAATAATTGTCATTACACTGTATTTCATATCATTGAATCAATAATTGTTGGTGCACTGTAGTTAAAATATTGAACCTAATAATTGTCACAGTAGCAAATATCCTGTAATTTATATTATTAAATTAATATTGATTTGTAACGTGTTTCTTACATTATTGTTAAATTATTGTTGTAGCATTATTTTATTTTATATGTTGGACCCACAGGAAGAATAAATAAATAAATTTAAAAAAAAAATTAATTAATTAATTAATTTTACTACTTGGAACAGTAAACATGTGGGCCCTCTGTGGGGGCCACATGAGAGTTGGTATGTATTTTGGGGTGCTGAAATTGGTGAGAAAGAAAAACAGCAACCGCCATCTGCTGAAATTTTAACACAGGCGTGCATCACACCTGTTGCCACCTACCACGCATAGTGAAAATTTTCTCCTATAAATAGCTTGCTCAACTGAATAGAAAAATCACACCTAAAACATAAAATTTTTCTATAAGAATTTTATGAGTTTTCTCTGAGAATAGTAAGGTTATTTTGAGTGTTTGAAAGCCAAAAGGAGTGCAGGAATTTTTCAAGTAAGTTTTTTATTAAAGAGTAGTAATTTCATAAATTCCTATTTTTCACGGTATTCACAAATCTTCCCTTAGAAGACTCTTCTTTGAGAAGATTCATTTTTAAAAGCTTTCTTTAGAAGATTTATTTTGGAATATTATTTTAAAAACTATTTTAAAGTAGTTATATTATACTACAAAAATTATGTTAAATATATATAATTTTGATAGTTCATATTATTATACGAGTTATCATACACTTTGAAATTTATATGTGGTAATTACTAATTTTATTATAAATATATAGGTTGATCAACCTCATTTAAATCAATATTCAGTCACGTGTTAAGGTAAGGAATATTATTCTTTTCACACTCTTAAATTTATTGCGGTAAGAAATGTCATTTTTTTTCTTACTTGTAAGGAATACCATTCATTTCAAACTCTTAAATTTACTGTGGTAAGGAATATCATATTTTTTCATCTTCTATTATTTAAACTTACTACGGTAAGGAATATTATTCTTTTCACACTCTTAAATTTATTACGGTAAGAAATGTCATTTTTTTTCTTACTTGTAAGGAATACCATTCATTTCAAACTCTTAAATTTACTGTGGTAAGGAATATCATATTCTTTCATCTTCTATTATTTAAACTTAGTACGGTAAAGAATATCATCTTCTTTCATATTCTATTATTTAAACTTACCACGGTAAGGGGTATCACTCTTTTCATCATCATAAATGGATATTATTTTCTTTCTTACTTGAAGGGATTATCATTCTTTGATTCTCGAAAATAATATCGTTTCTTTCTTACTTACTCATAAGATGTGTCATTTATTTCCATGTATTAATTTGTGGGAATAACCTTACGGCGCGGATTACCGCCTGTTGGTGAATAACCTTTTGTATTCATTCCTTATTAATCTTTGAGAATAACCTTACGGCGCGGATTACCGCCTGTTTGGTGAATAACTCTTCGTATTCAAATTGATGGGAATAACCTTACGGCACGGATTACCGCATGTTGGTGAATAACCCTTTTTATTTGTCTCGTGTGAAAATAAATTGTTTACACGAATTATCACATGACACTTTTATTCCATATTCGTAAGTGATATCATTTTCCTTTATACTCATAAGGGATACCATCTTTTTCATCTTCCATTATTCAAACTTACTATGGTAAGGGATATTAATTTCCTTCACCTTTTGTTAATCAAACCTGCTACGGTAAGGGATATTATTTTCTTTCATACACCTAAATCGAAACTTATTATGGAACTATTGCTTCTATAATTCCTGAAAATATTATATGTTCCATAATAGTTGAATTTCATTATTTCAACTGAACCTTCCTATTTTCTGAACATTTCTATTGAACTGTAATCGTTATTCTGAACTGTGGATCTTGAATATTATTTTTAAATTTCACTCCACATCATGTTGGCAATTTGGACATTATTTGAATCTGCACAAAGTAAACTTCCGATACTTATTGTTTATCATGTTCTTCTGTTCATCATTTGTATCACTGTTATTTGTATTAATCATCAAGAATCAAGCTGTTGTGAATATCTGTGGCCGGGGGCACAGATGTGATATAATTGTTGAACAGATGATAGGTTAAAGGCAATATATTAGGTTAAAGGCGATACATCTGTTCGGTGTCTTTTATGGCACGTGGTGAATGTTCTCTTTGGCCTGTAGTGCAAAGATGAACTGTTGGTTGGTATGATTATGACCAAAGGCTAAATCTGGTATAATCATGATCGTTGGTGTTATATTGAATGTCTTTGGCCCGTAGTGCAAAGATGAACTGTTGATCTGCATGATTATGACCAGGAACTACGAAGTTGTATTATCTTGACTAATGGTATTTCAGATGATAAAAGTTGATGATATTTTTACTAAAAAGAGAAGCGAGTGGACATTATGGTCTGCATTATTCTTCTAATAGATTGCTCATTCCGCTGCTATTATTGATCTGAACATTGTTCAAGAATTTAACTGCAATTTTTGATATAAACCTTATAGTCTATTGTATTCTATCAAGAACTCAACTGTTGAAGGCTAATGATAATTTCTTCGTCATTATCTTAGTCATGATATTTCTTACTGGGCTATTTGAGCTCACCCTTTCTTTTGTTCCATTGTTTTTCAACAGGAGATGAAAACGTAACGGTGTCTAGCCGGGTGATGGAGTGAGAGTCCGAGGAATAGCTATCCTAGTCTTCACGTGTTGTAAAATAGTGTGACAATAATAGTGAAGACTTAGTTGTGTATTATTATACACTGTATTGTTGTACGTTGTGCTTTGTTATAATAATTTTGTTATAGTCTTTTGATGACTCAAGTTTGGACTGTGTGGGCCTAGATTTGGGGGCGTCATAATAATAATATATTTATAAATTAAGATCGAGTACAATGAGAAAAAATATATTTAATCCCCATTGTAAACGTATCCAATGTAATATGTTTTAAATCTCTTCTTATTGTAATGTAAAAAGTTAGGTCGCAACCGAGCATGACGTAGGTCATTAGAAGCTCAGTTTTGTCAAGGTGTCAACGTCGACAAAGAAAGAGCAAGGATCCTCAAAGGCGACCATTTCGCACTAATTGAGGTTTTAATTTCTTAGTATGCGTGCGAATGAGATGTTAACAAAAAAAAAATCCCCGAGATTTATGGTGTAACATGAGTCAAATGTACTGCTCACCAACAGTGTTGAAGTCAGAATTAAAATTCAGTGAACTCAAATTATGAATCGATAAATAATTTAATGGAAATTTTGTACTTCCGAATCTATTTTTTTGAATAATTTTATATTTTTTTATTACATATATAAAATATATATTTAATTATAATGATAATATAATAATTATTAATTTTATATATATTTATATACATGTATATATACACTTTATTGACCTCTAATAAATTTTTTTAAAGACAAATTGTTTATAAATAATTAATTTTTCAAAAAATAATATAAAATAAATTATTAATTAGTTTAAGAAGATTATATGAATATACATGTATAGAGAAAATATGAATAATATGATATTGAGATTTAAGTAAAAAAATTATAAATTTTTAATTTGATCTCGAATATTAAATTTTTTTAATAAGGTCAATTTATATATAATATTTCAAATTTTCAAATTTTAGCATATAGTATGAAACAAAACAAAAATTCAGTGGGGTCAATTGACCCCACAAGCCCTAACGTGGCTTCGTCCGCCAACCATTGTCCAACAGGTTTGTCATTAAGACACGATGGGTAGCGGTACCAAAGTTCTGGAGGACCACACTTGGATTCAACCTCAAAACCTAGTAGACAGGAGACACTAAAGCAATACTCCCTCCACCATTTAGATACAGAAATATATTCTTTTTTACTTATCTTTTATAAATTTTGTGGAATCATTATTGTCTTGCTTTCTCGTATTATCCTACGTTAAGTTTAATGAGGTGTTTCTCTTTTATTTTTTTAATAAATTTTAAAAGGATAATATCGATATTTTAAATTCAATTATCATATATCTTAATATTTGTGTTCTCACCTAAAATGTCAATTAATAAGGAATAGAGGAAGTATTGATGTATTATAATCAAATTCAACAGTACACATAATCCCAAAACAAGATCATTGGAGAAACAAGCTCAAGCTTCCCATCAACATTGAGCTTCTCACACACGAGAAATTTATAAAAAAAGTATCACTTCTATGTATCTATGTATATATATATATATATATATAACCTCCTGGATGTACTGCTTGCATACATCCCTAAAGAGAGAAATTATCTACCTAGAACATCAAATTAGTGCACTCCTGGTCACAGGATACTTGAGAATAGGAACTTCACTTGAACAACATTTAGCACATACTTCATATAAAGAGGTTGAATACGCTTGCCCTTTTTTCTAGCCAACCATTGAGCCCTCCTAGCAGCCCTTGCCCTCTTTCCACCTCTCAACAATTCGCCATTCTTGCACATATTTTCCGAATTTGATAAAGTTTGTGACACTGTTGGGCAATCGTGTTTGAAGTTGAGGAACTCTGGCTCAAAACTACCTCATACCCATCTTGGAATGAGTCCATGCCTTCACTTAGAAGTTGCCAGAACAGGCCCCCCGCAGCTGCACCACCGCGCTTGGCTGATGCGTATACCTTGTAGTAAACAGTGTTGAACAGAAGGTCCCTTTGATAGCGGCTGAAACCAGAATCTTTTGCAGATTTTCCGAATTCTGTAATGAATAATGGCTTCCGAAGTACATATTGTGCATCTTTAATGTGAATGTTTAGCCAATTGTTCATAAAAGCTAGTTCGTTTTGGTCATTTGAACTAGATAGCCTGATAATAATGCAAAAAAAGCAACAAACAAATTAATAAACCACCAGTTTTGGACTAGTCTAGTAAATATTGTTTTTACTTTTCCCTTTTGTTTGGGTTGGATAATTACCATTGATCAGGATAACAGTGAACGGTAGCAAAATCAATTCCAGGGATGCGATTGTTGGCGATGAAGTCAGTTCCTATATCAAATCCAGGATTGAGGGTCTTCCTCTGGGGTGTTGTTTGACCATAAAATCCCTCTAACCCAGCCTCCAGCAAGTGATTTCTATCTATTGATTTCACATGAGAAGCCATTTCCATTATCCAGGCCTGTCACACAAGAAATTTAGTATGCCTTCTGTGATAAATTTCTGAATTAAAATGTTAAAAATTTATGGGCATTTCAGAATATGCAACCTCAAATCGAAAACAGAATCAAGTGCCAAGGAAACTAACTTAAAGAAAACCGAAAAACTTTTATATGAAAGGTTAAAAGTCGGATCTAGAGCAGTTTAAAGCAGAGGTGAAGGTCATGAAAACCTGAATAGTCCTTCCAGATGCATCTGATGTGCATCTGGGCTCATTCATAAGCTCCCAGGCCATGATTGTTGGTTCATTCTTGTAAAAAACTCCAGTAATGGTGTTATATCTGTTAAGAACGGTCTGCAGAAGAAACATATACAAATAAATGTACAGATTGTTAGTTTCAGATATGATATAGTCCAGAAAGGGTGTAGAAAATTCTCAACAGACATGAACCATTAAACCTTCCAAATCAAGAAATAATGAGAAAATGGTATTAGCTGAAAGAAAGAAAGAAAGAAAGAAGAAGAAGAAGAAGAAGATTAACGAGGATTTATATGCCATTTACCTTTATGTGGTTCTTGTAATATCCCTTAACAAAAGGGTTTCTAAAGAAATCATCATCAGATGTCAAATACTGCCCTTGGTTTCTGGCCCAGTCCACATACTGCTTCTTACCCCCAAAGCTCTCATAGTTATTTACTAAACTCAGTATAAGCTTAATCCCATATCTTCTGGCCTCAGCTACAACAAAATCCAATCCCTTTGGACCAACAACATAAAAATAATAAATAATTGATAATAAATAAAAAGGAAAGCAAACAAACTGTATATACAGATACATATACAGAGCAAGATAAATTTAGAAAATTAGTTGAATTTATAAGATATCACCTTAAACATTTGCTCATTATAAGAGCCAGGAGAGAATTGCAAGGGTCTGTATCCACCATCACTGAAAGCCCAAGTTCTTGCAACAGTGAGGCCATGGCTAGAAGCTTCTCTGAATGCTGCGGAAACTTTAGGTCTCTGAGATGGGTCGGAGGCCACATACATCAACCAGTAGGCATTAAAGCCATTAGCATAATAAGCACTCCCATTTAGCAAAAATTGCACACCTCTGGTTGTGATAAAGCCATTCCCAGCTCCAACTTGAACAACAAAACACTGTTGTTGGATGAGAAAAAGAGCAAGAAAAAATGTAAATATCATATGCGTCATATTTCTCATGATAACTTTTGATGTAAATTGCATGCACAAGGGGGAAGAAGATGTTTTAAAAGCAGAGTAGAGGAAGGTGGGGGGCTATTAAGAGTGTTTAACCTTTAAACCCGAAAAGATTGGATTCTATGTCTTATTAGTTGGAAGAAAATTTTAAATTTATCTGAAAAAATTATCCGCGAAAAAGACGAAATAGTATTCTTTTATTTATATTTTATAAATGAGATAGGGTCATACTTCTTTATCTTTTATAAAGAGCAAGACTTGTGAATAATTTTTCCGAATAAATGCAGAAACAGTCTTAGTTCAATAGCAATAGAGAGGAAAACAACAGAAAATGCCTAAAATAAGGTAATTGATTTGTCCTGAGGAAAGCCTTCAGCCTATAAGCTATTAGAACTAGAAGAGGACTTTGAATAATCTTCTTTTTAAAAGTAAAAAAAAAATTAAAAAAAATAAATTATATGTTTTTAAAGTAGGATTGTAGGATGTCCTTATCAAACTCTAATTAAGATTTGGGTATCACAATTTTTAATAGCATATTTATATTTTTCACAAGTTAAACTTACCAGAAAACAATCCACGTAAAGAAAATAATTCGTAAAGTTGGTGTTTATTTCTGTAGCAGTAAAATAGTGGTAAATGAGCATCGATATAGTATGTTTTTCATAAGAAATACTATCAATTTTGTGCTTAGAACACATATGTTACATTCCTACTACACTTGATTTTTTCCGACTTTAATTTGACTTTTAAGTACACGAATGAAGGTTTATTATAGACGTACTTAATTTTACTTTTCTTAATATTGAGTACAGAATACAAATAATGCTTCAAAGCATTTACAAGGGTGGGTCCCTACCAATACCTAAAGTCACGCACTAGCAGTAGCACTAGCACGGGGTGCAAGCTTGTGGACATTTTACCTCCATGCGTACATTAAAATAAATAAAGTACAAAGAGAGGGGGAAAACAAAAAAAGCTTCAATTTGTTCCAAGTTCAGTAAATGTTGTACCTGTCCAATATCTATCTACTCGGTACTTTTCTTACTCTCGTATTTTCTTCTCTATAATGGATTATTCAATTCAACCACCGACAGTTCATCTCATGCCATTGATTTCAAACGCTGTAGAAAAGTTAAAGGTCAGGATCAACTACACCATTCATGTGTCTGTGGTTTGGACTAGACTGGATCATTCTTATATAGCTGCTGATGGACGTATTTATTGGCTGGTTAAGCGGAACCCCCTTTTTTACGACAAATTGGCGTGGTCCGTCGGGTCAACAATGGAACTGCCATAAAAACTCTATCCCCACATAAAGTGAAGAAAGTCAAGTGGGTCAATTTGCGCTTCTTAGCATACACCTAATGAAAGCCGTACGCATATGTAGATTCACAACACCCCACTAAGATTGTCAAGTTGTAGTCTGTAGGATCGTCGGCACTCTTACTTCTCAAGGCCCAAACAGAGGCCCAAAGCATTGAGCATGTATAAAATGGCCCATCGGAGTAATATACCGTTGAATCATGCAGCCCAACTGAGTTAAACCGACCGTGAACAATGTGAAGCAGAGGCCCCCAGGACAAAAATTAAAATCCCTTGATTATGGAACACTCATTCTTTTGCCACCCATTTGTCTCTGCTGCACCCTAAATTCATTTTATCATCTTCTACTTACTTTAATATCTTTATCTGAAAGAGAACTGTCTACTGTTTTTAATTAATTAATTAATTAATTAATTAATTTAGAGTTATTTTTGTTCACCCTACGACATCGTTTTGTATTGGCAGTAAATAAATGACCCCCTTCTCTCTTGCCATTCGGTTTTCATCTACTTAATTTGTGAAATCCAAAAGCTCAAATTATTGTGTGAATTAATTTTAATTTAACAAATAACACTCTTGCCATTTGGTCTTGATCTAATTAATTTGATAAATCCAAATTATTATATGAATTTAGTAATATTTTTCAAGTACCCACTTCATTCCAAAATTATATATACTTATTTTTAGTGATAACTTTATTTTTATAAACATATTCCTAATATTTGATAAAAATTTAATAGTTATGTAATGATAATACTCAATTTATATTAAATAAATAATAATACGTATTTTATATCACGTAATTCTAAAATTAGAATACATCTCTACTCTTAGAAAGGACCCAAAAAAACAAATGTGCCGCTAATTGAAACGGAGAGAGACAAATACAGATCAACCATACTACATAATTGCCAGATAAGGAAAAGTTATATCCATCTTATATTTTTGTTTTTTGTTCCCATGAACGGAATAATAAACCAAATAATGAACCCGACAACCCACCGCAGTATAGTATTTTTTTTTTCTGCTGGAACTATACATCTTGCGATGGGGGTCAAAATTAAGCAACTATAGACAAGCAAGAGGTAAGTATTCACATGATGACAAATTACATCTTCTGTTCACTTAATTCTATATAAGCCGCAAATACCTATCCATGTAGAATCTCATCAATTGGATGATTGTACACATTCAGGAGCATTCGGATGGATTTGGGGAACATGATCCCTTTCCAGTTGGGAGATAAGACCATGCTAATGCAGCTGTTCCGAGGGTAATTGCAGCTGCAATTGACCCCCAAACCCACCTCTCCCTTCGCTTCCTGCTTTGCCTAAGACGTCGTGCTGTGTCTGCACAAGGTCAAACATGGGAAGAGATCAGAAATTAAAAACGCTTCACTAACTTTGACATACTATAATTAATCAAGCAGAGTAACAAATGACGTGGAAAAAGAAGAAGATAAAATTACACAAAACAAAGACAAGATGCAAAGCAATTCTTGGAATATAACTGAAAGAACGTAAAGAGTAATATGTTTACTTTATGATGGTACAGAAATCCCACCTACAACTTCCTGATTCCTCTGAGACATCTCTCGATTTACAGCCTCGTAGTAGTTCAGTCTGTCCCATAACCGAGCAATCTCAAAGTTCTTAGCCTCTAACCGGGCTTCCATTTCTACCTCAACCTCAGCCTTTGCACTTCCCCTCCCAATGGAATTGGACACATACCTGGCAAGATAGACTTGCTGGCACAGCTCTACTGCAGGATCACCCATGTGTTCATCCTCAACTGCACCAATAGGACCTGCAGGGAGTGTCAAGCCAACTATAGACAACTGTTGCCGGAACCTCAGCCAATGGCTTTGCATATCATTCAGGGATTCTTCTGCTTGCTTTCGCTTCTCTATCTCCAAAAATAAACTTAATCTTATTTCACGCAATTCAGCTTCAACGTCAATCAGAGGAGGCTGTGGTCCACTCTCAAACGAAAGTTCTGAAACAAGAAATGGAAAACATCCAAGTAAGCCTACCAACTTTCTAATAATATGACATTTATATAACTGTATTACTAGTGTTTCATAACCAACAAATAAGGTCAGGGGAAAACATTGCTTAGATTATCAACTTTTACAAAAATTAAATTTGAGAAATAGGAGATGAAAGAAGGGGCTGTAGGAAAATGAAAAGAGAAAGTTGTAACAGTAAAGGCAAGTTTTGAGGAGAAGCTAATACAGTGCAAATCATTGTTACCAAAAGCTTGGGCCATGCAGATCCAAATACTCCCACCACCAACATATATAGCCAAAATAGAGTTTAAAAAAAATGAGAAAGAAAAAGAAAAAAGAAACAATCACCACTTACCTTCCCACGCATCATAAAACTCTGCCAGTGGGGTGGTGAGACTCAAAGACTGTTCTGCTTCACCGCTACTCTCACCCACAGTATTGCTCTTAACACTCGTTGAGTCATGAGGATCAAAGAAATCATCCAGTTCAGCATGTCGTAGCCCATTCAACATAACAAACTTCATTGAACCATTTTGTGCAGTTTGACCATTACTCAATTCACTGCTTCCAAATTCTCCATCAGAAACGCCGTTGTCATCCTCAACAGGGATAGGAACATTAAACGTAAAGTCAGCATCCTTGTCCGAATCGAAAACCTCCTTGTCTTCCTTTTTTGCATTCTCAGCTGCCTTCTCTACTTTTAAAACATGTTGGTGAGTAGCAACATCATCCTCAGAGAAACTCTTAAGAAGTCGTGGCCCACGCCGCTTGTGATTAATGATATAAGGGGACGGAGGGAATGAAGATGGAGAATCTGGAACCACTGGAAGTGGGGTTGACTCAGGAGTGGCATAGAGTGCAGGACAAATCCGAGCCCAATGGTGTTTCCTATCTACCTTTGTCATCAATGCACTGTCTTCCCTCTCCATCCTTGGTTTAGGAACGTTAACCCCCCTATCCGACTTGAAAGTAGGGTGACTGATTACCCTCTCAAGATTTGAACTAGGAGTAGTGTTTCTACTCTTCTGTTTCGAATCAGGAACATACTTCCCTGCTGCCATTGTTTCTAAAGCTTTTGGCTCTATTAACCTATCCAAAGCTATAGCTGTAAAAGTTGGCATGACTCTGCAACATTAAACAATCTGTCTAACTTGTCAAGCTTCCCTTTTAATGACAATGTTCCTGACTGTTCATAATGAAGTTAAAAGAAAAAACCAATCACACCTATATGCCAAAATTTACACATTTTAAAACAATAAAACCTGGAGCAAGTTACCAGGTGAAAATTTTTCTTTCCATTATTCACCGTATCTAAAATACTCCTCCATGAAGTCAATTTGAGACATTTTCAAATTCAATTTTGGAAACAATATATCTAAAAAATAGTTTAAAATATTCATAGATGTATTGACTAAAATTAAATAAATTCGTATCGATTTTTGATTAAAAATGTAATATATATATAGGATAAAAATGTTCTTCATTCAACAAAACAGAGACGCATCAGAAAGGACCGAACGCCTAAGAGCGCGAAACCAGAGCTAGTAATTGAGACCTCAATCATATAAAAGTTCGAATAAAACCCTAGAAGTCCATAACAAATACTAAAACTGGCAACTCATATGTTTCCAGCTTCCGTGGAAGTATATATCTGACTATACAGATATAAAAAAGATGAAATCACAGTAAAAGAGGATCATAAATAACCAAATCACACCTCAACGACTTGGCAAACATACAAACATCAAACATCGGGACAGGAGATTGAATTTCAGATATACATGCATAAATACAGACATACATGCAGAATAGAATAGAACAGAAAAGGGTAAAAGTACCTGTGAGTAAAGATGGAAGTGGAAATTTGGTGTAAGACGTATGAGATTTGATAAAGCAGGGAGAAAAATTAGGAGACTGGCACCCGTTTCTTTTGAATCAAGAATTCTTCGTCCCCTTCCTCCTCCTAACCTTTTGGAAACCCATATAGATAGAGAGAGAGAGAGAGACGAGACGAGAAGAGCCCACTATTTTTTTATCGTCACGAGCACCTCGCCTTTTTTCTCTTTCTGTTTCTCTATTATATGAAGTAATTTTCTGTCTTTTGCTAATAAGCCAGAATGAGGCATCGTGACGACTATTTTAAGATCGACTCGTCTCGTGTAATACTAATTAAATTTGCTTTGAAAATAATAAATAAAATCCAACGAGTCCTCGTGAGTCGTACATACTACACCACGTAAACACGTGCTTCCATTTCTGCCATAAAACAGGTTCCAGCGCATTCATAATATCCAGGTTTTAAAGCCATAAAGAAAAACAAATACTCCCCTCATTTCAAGCCTTCTGCGAGACATTTTACTACTCTATTTCTGATTAAAATATATATATATATACATACACGTGGTCCGAACCACTTGTGCTCCTCTTTATTATTAATATATATCGATAAGGCGAGCATATATACTTTTTCATATATGACGCAAATGGTTTGATTGAGTTATGTATGCATCCTCAAAAAAATGAAAAAGAAAAAGAAGTTATTTTTATGCAATTAAATTAGAACGTTCCATGTTAATCGGCTCCTTTCATTCATTTCCAGAAGTTCCATTTCATGTGGCAACCCTATGGATTTTGAATCCAAGGATCCTGTGGCATGTACTTCTTCTACCCATGCACAGCATATATGCTTAAATTCCTTCCACCAGTTTTTCCACGTGATTCTCTCCCTTCTGGTTTTCGAATCACTTGTGACACATTAGTAAATACTCCATTTGTCCCACAATTAGTGGCACTTCCAGATTTTATTCCGTCTCTGAATGATAATTAGCTCCCTCAGTTTGCATGCAAAATCTAAAAGTTGCTTCTGATGTAACTATATAATTAATTAATTCTTCATTTATCTGCAGATGTATTTTGTGTCAAAAACCAATGTTCTCAGACTCGGACCGGTGATCGAACCGGAAAAGTTACCGGACGGACGGGTCACTGGTCCAACCAGTGGTCGGACCGTTATTGAACCGGTGACGTCATTAATATGTAATAAATAATAAATAATTAAATATATTAATTATTATTATATATTATATATAATATTTAGTAAATATGTAAAATTAATCAATTTATCAACACAAAAAAAAATTTAAACCTATTTATATAATGTTTACTTCATGCAATTCAAATAAATACTAAATTTATATAAAAAAAAGATATTAAATCATGATCATAACACAAAATTCAAGACTCAAGAGTGATAAAATCAAATACAAATGAACAAAAACATCTCTAGGATATATTCAATCAAATTCGGTAAAAAAATAAATCTATTTGTACAATATTTATTTTATATAATTCAAATAAATACTAAATCTATATGAAAAGAAATATATTAAATCATGATCATAACTCAAAATTCAATCAATGATATATTTAATTAAGTTTAAATGTTTAAAATTTTTAAATAAAAAAATTTAAAAAAAAAAAAAAGGAGGTAGGGAACCGGTAAAACCGGTGAACCGGTCACCGGTTCGACCGGTCCGACCGCCGGTTCACCGGTTTTGACCGGTTATTGACCAAAAACGGTTTTTGAGTTTGGACCGGACCGGAAAGTGAACCGGTTCCGGTCGAACCGCGGTCCGACCGCCGGTCCGGTCCGGTTTTCAAAACCTTGTCAAAAACATTGGCAGGAGAGCAGCATGGGAAGCCGCTAAAGAGAAGGTCAATGCCAAAGCCCCATTTATCATGCCAACAATGCCGCCCAGCCTGATTACAGCACTTTCACCCATTACAGGTATACATTTCCTTCTCAGTTAACATCAAGATAATTGCATGTATTCATTTAACTCAGTACTGAAGCTGATTTTCCAACCCGTCTGGTCTGGATACCTTTTATGGGTGGGGGATGGGGGGTTGGGAGGGGAAGCTGGTATGTTAAGAGGACTAATCTAATGTTAACATTTATAGGCCTATCCCCTTTGCTGAATAGTAGTTTGTACTACAAATGATAATGACTTGCTATTTTGTTTTCCATTTCTTTCATATAATTCAGACCGTCCTAACTAGACCCGGTAATATGGACTGAAATGCATTGGGCTGAATTTCAAATTATAAAGTGAGAAAAATAAATGATCTCACCTATATTCACCAACATAATAATAAATGGCTGAATATGAGCTGTCATTGGCCCCATTTATCTACTGATAACATAGAAGAGGCTAACAAGGGCGGGGTTGTAACTACACGGTTTAGTCGAGATAGAAGTTCTAACTGCTTACGTTGTGTCTGAGAACAACTAATCAGATCAAGTTAAAAGCTGAACCCTCTGGAATATTAATCTCAGTTTATATCATTATCAAAGGCCCTTTATTAAAGATTAATAAATATAAACTAAGCTCAAATTTTTAGTCATAATGGACCATAGCATTAATATATTTTTTTGTCTTTTATAAATTAATTGCCCCTGTTAAACAATTTTTTGTGTATAAACCTATTCTTTTATATAACATTTTGTATTTAGATTGTATAATTGATGGACATTTTTATTTTTGTAATTAATACATCTTTTTATGAGATTTAGGAGTATTTCGTAGTATAATTAGACAAAAAATATATAATTTATCTTTAAATAAAATATAAGTTAATTATACAGTAAAATTTACAAATACAACAACAACAAAAAAAAATTAACTTTTACACTTATATTTATTAATTTTTTAGAGAGAAACTAAAAGATGGGATTTTTTCATAGAGAATGCGAAAAATCCACATATACATAAATCTATACCTATACTCAAATTTGATATACGGACTAACTCATATCCACCGATATTCATTTACAACCCACTCAAATTTTAACACATTTAAATCCAACCTATATAAACCCACTCATTTATATCCGTCCAAACCCCCCCATTTGCCGGGTCTAATCTAACCTTTGGTACCAAATTTTGAAATAATAGCTTTTCTTCATTCTCTAGTATCTATTCCTTGCCAATTCCTTAAAGCTTAAATTACATCTAGCACCTATTAATGAAAGAATTGAAAAGATAATAGAGATGTGCAGAGATTTACTTGCTAGCAGCGTAAATTACATTGTTAAGTAATATCACTGGGATTTTGTACTCGTCAGCAGCCAAAAAGCCTCAACTATGTTCCATGCTTCCTAAAGATGGACAAGAATTGTTATAGCAATCATTATCAAACGAATCAAAGAATTGAATAAATCAGTTGTAAAGGGGTCAATTGCAACATAATTAGCCTTAAAATTTGCGAACCACAAATAACATGGAGCAAAAAGGCATAGTTACCAATTGCCACTGCTCCCACTGCACTCATTAGATAGGCAAAATTCTATTAACATAAAGAAAGACTGAGAGAATCAACGTCCAACAAAAAAAGTAAAAACTTCATCAAATTAAAAGGGGCAATGTTGCATACTAGTAGAAGGTTGTCTCATATGACCATAACTAATATTTCTCCGTATCAACATCTGTAAATGCTACAAAAACTCGAAATTACTTCATAGCAAAAAAAAATTATCTACTACTTCAAGTGATGCAATTTTTGCAATTCAAAATTTTATGCCAAACTGTGTGCCTCATGACACATTATGTATGATAACTTTTCCAGCCAGAATTATTAAATAAAGAATTATTTTATTATTGCATATTTGTGACAATGGCACGGATATGGAAAGATATACATTTCATTATAAAGGCCGTCCATGCACATATATATTTATATAAAGCAGATTTTTTATTTTTTTTCCGTTTAACCTTTTTACAAGTAAGAAGTTTTATGCTCATATGCTTGAATAATACCACATTAACAAGATTACAAACTCAAAAAGCATGCTATTGGAGTGTGTTGTGTACAGAGACGATTACATTACTGTGACAATCTAACGTACCAACCACCAATTAAGCGAGTTCAGAAGGCAAATAGCTGAATATACTCGGTATATTATAGCAAAACAAAATCATAATATACGGGGGAGCCAGTTCGCACCTTCAGAAGATCAAACACCTTTTCACATATGTACTTTTGCTGAATACTAGAACCCCGCTGTTGTAATTTATCAGGGTGAACACAAAGAGTAGCTTTCCTGTATGCTTTCTTTACAGCAACATCAGTTATAACATCAGTTAGTGGAATTGGCTGCCAACCACTATCAGGCCCAAGAATCTGCCAGTAAAGAAATTCTGATTTAGTGCTTGAATTCATGGAGAAGTATTTAAAATAGGACTTTTCATACATCTACCCTATCAAGCCAAGACTTCATTGGTACTTTATATCAAACTCCTCTCCAGTTTGTAAGTCTCCTTTCATTTTTTCGGTAATTAACTAATTATACTGCAATTGACATGTTTCTTTACTTGATCTACTTTTGTCCTCTTTTAACTAACTGTATGAATAGTTTTCAACATTTTTTTATGAGAGTAGTTATTAAAATAGGCTATGGTAATTACCTATGCTTTTCCCCCCTGAAAGATGCCTATAAAACTCTGTAACTTTGAATACAACAATTATAAGAAAGAATATGGTGTTGTTACAAACATACACGCAGCATGTCAACCATCTAGTTAGTATTTAGGACCTTGTAAGGCTTATACATAGTACTGCTTATTAGATATTATCTACTAAATTGAAAGGACTAGGCTTTTGAAAGGTATCACTGTCGACATCGACTTCCTGATTTTGGTTGAGAGGGCTTAGCATTCTTAAAGAAAGTGCCTCTGTGTTCCCCCACCCACTTCTGTGTTCTGTACATGGGAATTTATTTCGCAGCAGCAAATTTCTTATTCCACAACCTCACACACACCATCTACTATAAACAAAAGAGTATGTTCTCTCCTACAATTTATTTATTATAACAAGCTTAGTGGACCAAGATTTCTAAAAGTATACGTGCATTTGATATATATTGTATCTTAAGGAAATTATATATATAGGGGAAAGGTAATCTAAGACATGCCTTAACCAAGCTAAGGCTACTTAAAAAAAGGGCTAATATTGTATAATATTTATAATTAATGATTTTTTTTATAAAACCTTGAAATGGAAAACTTAACCCTAAGGGGTAAAACTAAGTTGTTTTATTAAGTAGCCTTAGCCAAGCTTGGCTAAGGCATGTTTTACATAACATTTTCCCATATTTATATATATAAAAGAAAAAGAAAAAGAAAAAAAGGTGAACCTAGTAAATCCATGTAAACTGTCGGATGGCTGTAAGCTTGGCCCTGAAATGTTAGGCAAGTAGATAACACTCAATAGGAAAATTAAAAACAACCGGAGGACAGTGCAACACTCAGAAGCCCACGCTTAAGCATTTAATCTCAATTTTGTTGGCCTTGTTTCTAGTGCATCCATATGACCTTACCAGGAATCCATCCAGAGTCCAGACACACTAAACACAGTTAAGCTATTTCTGGACAAGAATCTCATTCTAAAAGTGCAATTCACATAGTATGCGAGTACAAATCATAGCACAAATTTTAGGTTCAATCATGCACTCAAAAATCCCACTAAAGGAACCATGATCAAATTTATGAGTCAAGGAATAGTGATAATGGAACATACATATTGCAAGGTTGAAAGCAAAGCACGTAGGTTCCCTTCTTTTCCACTTGACCATCGCTTGACCTCAGCGTCCAGAGCTTCTGCAAATCTCTACAAAACAAAAAAGATTCAGAATAGTACATGCAAAAGCAGCTTAAGAGATTATTCAGCTAAAAGGAGGCTCACATTTCTCTCTACTTGCTCTTTATGAGCAAGAAGATCGCACATATTTTTCTCAGCCAGAGCTTTTGCCTGAAATATTGCCAGATATAAAGTTCAGGTTGTCTAACTTGAAGTTCACAAAAATCAAATAAATAACAAACACATACTGCACGCTCAGCTGTTCTCTGATGTCTTTCTAACTGAGCTTTACATCTCTGAGCTGATTCACCTTCAAGTCCTACAAAGATTAATATTATGTCAGGCTTCATATGCAATTATATTTTCGCAGATAGCAAGCTGAAAATTGTCAAAGGTTGAAGGAGAGTAGCATCAAAGAAAAGCAATATTATATTTTCTTCACAGAAAACTATAGTTGATGTTTCACATATCACATACCACCATGAACTGAAGAATGTGAATATTTCAAATCATGATAAGACCCCACACTCTGATATTGCAGGTCCTGCCAAGTGCAATTTAGTTAATAGGCTGTTGGGCATGTAACTCAAGGATAACATCAAAAAATGTATACTCACAGAGGACGAAGAGGTCTGTCTCAATCCTTTCTTCCTGGAATAAGCAGAGAATTTGTCAACCACTGATCTCTCTACTTGCTCGCGTGCCTCAAATGAAGCTTTCTCAGCCTTTGCTTTTTCAAAAGCACGCTCTCGAGCCTCAGTAGTTGCTCTATCTACTGCAGCACACTCTACCTTGAGCCTGGCCTCCGTCAAAGCCTTTTCAGCAGTTAGCCTCTCCCTAGCCTCTGCAGATGCCTTCCCTAACCTTTCTTGGGCCTCTGCCAGTGCTCTTAGTCGAACTTCAGCAGCAGCTCTCTCTACAGCAGCCCTTTCTGCCCTATCCCTGCCTTCAGAAAATGCACTTTCACGGGTAGCTGTATCAACAGCCATCCGATCCTTTTCTCTTTCCCTCTCCCTCTCTTCTTCTATCCTTCTTAGGCGATCATTTTCCAGATTTCTTTCCCTTTTCAACCTCTCGTCTTTTTCTCTCACTCTTCAAGTGTAAGCTTCTCGTTTAAGTTCATCTCTTTTTTTCCAGGGATTTGGCTTGCGAACTTTTGAGCAGGCAGAACATCTCAAAATTTTCTTTCGTGTTCAACCCCCTCTCTGACTACTTGAGATGACATGAATTTATCCTTGTTTTCTCCATGGTCAAAGGCAAATTGAACTCCTTTAATGTTCTTCCTGCTCTCGATCTCTTTACAAGTTAAAATGTTAGTGTTCTCAGTATCAGAAACTCCCTTACTTTTCTCAATGTGTATTCCCCCAATGCTAATGCCATCTTTCCTTGATTTTGCTGCACTATCACGTAGACAAGGTGACTCCTTAGTATCTTCCGTTCTATTATTTGTTTTTGCAAGTAGCAAGTCATTTTGATCCATGCCAGATGAGTTGACTCTTTCTTCAATTGACCCATTCTTCCCTTCAACAGCTTCAATTTCTCTTTTACAATTTTTGGGTTCAGTCCTCAACCCTTCATTCTCTTCATGCAGAGGTGCTTTTTGAGTTTCTAGTTTTTCATGAATTTTATCACGGCCAGCCACTCCAGTTGTTTGAGGGGCCTCAGTCTCACCCAGATTACATGCTCCATCAGATGCCTTCTGCCCCTCCATACTCGCATAAATTCCTTGGTGTAAATTCAGTTTCCTATTATTTTCTTCCCCCTTATTTTGAACATGAACATTGTCTTTTCGGCAGAATCCTACACAATTAATATCATCTCTAATTCTGTTTTCATAGTCCGCCCTCTCACTGGCCTGTTTTGATCTATCCTTAGTATCTTTCTCCTTGAAATGCAGTTCTACTCTTTTATCAGTGTCATCACTTTCATCAACCTCTTGCAATCTGTTCTCATTTTCTTCTTGCTCCCAAGCCTCTTTGAGTCTCTTCTCATTCTTTTCACTTTCACAGTCATCCGTTAGTCTAGTCTCATTTTCCCATCCATCATAAGCCTTTTCTTGTTTCTCTGGATTCTCTTCTGAACTCTTCTCATTCTGTTCTGCTTTGCAAGCCCCTTTTTGCTCTTTATTATTCTCTTGCTGCTTGAGATCCACTTTTAATCTGTTCACATTCTCTTCCTGCTCAATAACCTCTTTTGACCACTTTGTTTTCCCTTCACTCTCAAGAGCTGCTTCTAATTTTTTCTTATTTTCTCCTATTTCATGAGTCTTCTCTTGTTTCTTCTCAATTTCTTCTAGCTCACAAACTTCTTTTTCTTGCTTCTCTTTGGAGCCCAGCCCTAGTGCCTCCTTTAGTTTTCCCCTATTTTCCACTAGATCAACATCCTCTTTAAATTCTCTTTCATATTCTTTGCTGCCAAAACTTTCTTTTATTTCCCTTCCATTCTCTTTGCTATCATGAGCTTCCTTGACTATTTTCTCATATTCCACTCTTTCATTAACCCCCATTAAATTCTGTTCAGATACCATTTCATTCTCTTTCAGCTGTTCTTTGGTCAGGATTTCAACATCTTGACATTTATCAAGTTCACATAGTATCTTCTCAGTTTCTCCAAGTAGTAGAGTCATTCCAGTTTTCTTTTTCTTATCTTGGCATTCACGAACTTTCTGAACCACATTTGCTTTCTCATGATGCTCCTCTTGCCTGTTTGAGCCTTTGGCACCTTTAAGCACGTCAAATTGCTCCCCAGTTTCTTCCTGTACAGGGTCCACGCTTGCTGCTTTTATTCTCCTAGTATATTCTTGTCGCTCTAACAATTCTGCAGTACCTTTTTCTTTCTGTCCACTGTCATGGGACTTTGATTGTTGTGCCAAAGTTTTTTCATCCTTAAGCTTCTTTGTTTCAACCACTTCATAAAATTTTGTTACTTCTCTCCACGCACTTCCTTCAGTTTTATGTGACCCTTGAGATGATGTATGTTCCTTCCCATGATCATTGAGAGCAGATTTGACAGCCACATGTATATGGCCTTCTCCATCTGTCACACCTACCTGGGTTGTGTTCCTAACCTTTTTCTTTCTTTCCGCAGCATAAGGTTCCGTTTCATTGCCTTCTCTTTCACATGTGCTTTGCACTCCCTCATCTTGAAAGTTGTTGAATCTATCAGACTTGCTTGTCTTTTCTCCCTTATGTTCTATACCAGTTTCCAAGTGCAGCTTCGTACGGCTTTGAAGGCCCATCTTCTTGCACTCCATTAATTCTTTGGCACTTCTAAGTTGTGCCTGAGCTTTCTCTACTGCATCTTTCATAGCCGCAGCGGATGAACTCGTATCAATTTCCACATCAAAATAAGCTGGTGAACTGTCAGTTTACATCCTTTCAAAAGCATAACTTTTGGAAGCTTTGAGTTTTGAATTTACTCTACTAAAATTTCCCTTTATGCCAGCAAAAGTGGGTGGTGGTCTACAGGTGGCAAATGAGAAGGCTGAGTTCTGAGGCTGATGTCAGACACAGATATAAATGCCTTCTGAGAATAGTTTTTCATGCCTGGACGAAGGTCTGAGTTCATTAGCATATTCTTGTACGCCAAAACCACTATTCGGGGGTTGTGACATAATAGTTTTTCTGAATCTTTTTCCTTCAATAACTTTCCCACCAAAATCAGTATTGAGGTTGAGATGCAAGTGCAACTTCTCATCTTCCATCTTTTGTGCAGGAGGAGTTTCATCGAGTGTGGAGCTATATTCAGGAGCAACATTTGATTGAGTAACATGAGTCATCCTATTTAACATATCTTCCTTGCCTTTTGGATCAGCCTTATGATACAATATGTTGAACTGCTTAGTTCCATCAAATAAAGGGGGCAAATCTCCTCATGACAAGCTTTGATTCTTTTCAGAGCAAGCAGAAGGATCTGATTCATCTGAGAGAGACTCACTTTGAGCTGGAGTCCTGATGATGAGACAGAACAGTAGATAGCATGGTCAAATTTCTCTTTTAATGACCCTTTCTGGTCAACTTAATAAAGACAATCTATGATGCATGAAATGCCAAAAAGCCATTCGTCAGCTCCATATGCTGACTAAAAGTTAGCGGTTTCCTTTTATCAGTGTCAAACTCTCAATTAATATACAAGATTCCAATACAGAAGTTCCAAATTGTTGGCTTGTTACTTACCACATGTATGTTTGCTAACTTTTCCTTGCAGATATCTTCCTAAAGCTAGTTTTGGTTGATTGAGAATTAATTTAACCTTCAACTATACTTGATTCAATCCTTGATCATGGCCCTGACACAAAAAAGAAACAAATCTACCAATAGGCTCTAAACTCCCAATGCATCATATAATTTGAGTTTATATCAATTATTACCGTAAGTTAACAAGTGTCAAGAATAACATTAGTGTCAAACATTATTTGAACTCAACAAACTCTCATAAAAAATATCAAGTCATATACTAAAACAACTTATGGCCTATGCACAAAACTCATGGTGATAAGCCAAGCTCAATATGCCAAATAATTGTTATAGTCAGAAGCCGAAAATAAAAAATATAGAACTACTAATATTCATATCTCTATACCCTTGGTGCACATTTCACTCTCCAAATTGTGGGGAAAAAGAATTCTAAATTTTGAAAAAGCTAAGGAGCATACTTAAAGAAACCCAGCTTCTCTAAGAACCCTGCTCTGGTTTGCAGTACAAAATTAAACCAAAATTCGCAATAACAATCTAGGAGAGAAATTTTTCATAAGAATCACATATAATAACCAGAACATGGATAAAGTAGGCAACCAATTTGTGCTAATCTAAGGAAAAGAGAAATACTGTTTTCTAAACCCACTTAACACTGAACTTTTTCCCCTCTTGTTTTTCTCTTTTCAACTATCTCCTTCATGGCATGAACTAAAAACCTCAATTACACCTGAATCTTACTTATAAGACTCCATAAATCTGCAAAACTCACTCATAAGTCATAAACAGCAACACTCAAATAAGTATCTGAAAATGCAAATAATATTTCTCCATATAAAACCATGCTACGCACATTTGACTACCATAATCTCAAAACGAAAAGAAATTTGAAGTAATCAACAACGAATGAGCACTCTCCATATGTGGAGTTCACTAGAAAAAGGAAGGAAAAAAAGCGCGAAGCTAGAGCAGTAGGGTGAGCATACCAAGCTTCGAAAGAGGAATCATCTCCACCGTTAGTTTGTTTGAACAATTCCTCTTGAGAGACAGCGAAATCTAAATCGTTAAATCCGCCGAAAACTTCAGAGTAATCAAACTTGGAGCTCCGGACATCAAAGAAAAGGTCGGCGGCCTCGTCGACGACCACCCGAAGATCAAGAATCGGAATAGAAGGGCCTCGAGAGGCGTGATATCCTTCAAAAATCTCAGTGTAGTCTTCAACGAGAGGAGAGAGAATAGGAACTCCGCACTTGGCCGGACCGCCGAAAACGTCGTCGGAGACGGTCTTACCTCCGAAGCCATGCTCCTGAAAACTTTTCTTTTCCATGAAAATGGAGTACTCCTTCTCTCTCTTCTTCTTGTTCTTAGCTTAAAAATTCCAAGTTTCTGCAGCAGCTTCACTCCGAAAGGAGAGAGCGGCAGGGACAAAAGTGGAATTAGAAATGGAATATTGAGTAATAAATTGAAAAAGACTGTAGCTACCTACCTACCGCTGGGCTATTACGATGGGATCTCTCTATCTAATTGAATGATATTTTCAGCTAAGCTAATAAACGGTGGCATTTTATATATTAAAAGTTACTATAAATTACTTTTAAAATATTAAAGTATCATTACTACGTTTAAAGAATTGTATATAAGCAGACTTTAATTTATTTATAAAAAAATTAAATTAAATTAAACAAGTATCATTAATATAAATGCGGAATTATTATTATTATTATTATTGCTGTCCCCGCTGCTTGATATACCTACAAATCAATTCAACTAATATTCTAACCCTGAATATTATAATCATCTTCATCTTCTTGGTTTCGACTGGTGCATGTTGTAAACGTTATTATCCCCCTCCATAAATTTTGTTATCCGGGCTTGAAGTTGAAGAATTGTGCATATATATAATTCTAAAACACAAGCATTCCTCCATTGAATTTTGATAAAAATCGATATGAATATCATCGTCGTCATCATAACATATTAACATGCATGCATGCATGCAAACTAACCAACCAAGTTTCGTTCAGCTTGGTGGTGCCATGAATGTGAGGGCCAGATTGGGATTTGGGCAAGTAATATAATTGTAGGTTCTATTTAAAGACAATTAAAGGCTATGAATACGATATATTGACAAATATTTATGAATAATAATTGAAACTTTTTGCCACCCTTAACTTAAACCAGCTCGTCAAGAGCTGAAATAGCTTTGAAAACCTGAAAATATATATGTTGACAGAAATGTTTAGTTTTTGGTATCGATCTGTTCAAATACGTTATGTTCAGTGGCGGATTTTGACATCAGTGCGGATAAAATTATATTTTCTAAATAATTTTTTTAGTCACTGCATCACTGAGTTTTAAAATGGATAAAAAACTTAAATTTTTTATTCAATTATGTTTTTAGGTTTTTCTTATTATTACTGAATAGTACAGATAATAAATAGACTAAAAAATTGGTTATTTTTTTAAAAATAAACAAATTCAGACGAAAAACTAATTAAATAATATAAACAATTTTTTTATAATATCTATTGTACACTTTACATTATAAACACAACAAAAGTAATATGAGGGTTTGTTTTAAATATAAAATTTAAACTTTTTTTATTTTTTGTTATAAACTCAATAACAACATGAATAAATTTTATAAGTTTTTTATTTTTTTCTGTGCAAATTTAAGTTTTCTATTTATTTACCGTTAAAAACTCAAAACCCTGGTGTTATAGAAAGACAAATTAATTTTAAAAAATTAGTACAACATATTTAAATTTGTAAGTCTTGCAAAATTACACATAATTCAAAATAAGATAACAATGTTCACAACAACATTTTTCAAAATTTTATATCTTGAAATAAATGCATAATATCTTGCCTATTGATTAATACAAATACTTCTTTCTCAAAGTATGTTACTAAACAATTATTCATCTAAGCATTCTCATCTAATTACGTTATAAATTTTTCACGATAATTTATTTCAAAAAATACTATTTCAACACTTACAATTGCAAACCCAAAAAAAAAAATAGAGTTTTTAACTATAGATATGACTACCACTAACATTAGTGTTTATCAACAAATAAATCACGAAATAATCTATATGTCTCATTTTCTCAATAATTTTTTGACTATTAAGCTTTTTAGTAAATTATGTGTTGATCCTAAAATAATTATATTTTTTAAATAACTTATTTTATTTAAGTCTCTTAATATTACAAATATACTAAAATTATTATAGCTAAAAAAAATCAAAATTCTAGTGTAGGCAATTGCCTATACTGGCTGCACATAAATCTACCCCTAGTTATGTCCACCCAATAAGAGTTACATCTGGCGAATTCAGTAGACTTAGCAATACTGTCTGTTGTTAAAGTTAGACCGTAAAAACGTATGCTTTAGTGTTATTGAGATAAATATAAGAGAGAAATGAAATTTCTCACGACTTTAAAAGGTCAAACTCTTTTGCTAACACTAAAAAATATAGGAGAAAATATGAATATAATCAAGTGCAACGCATGCACGTGTGCACAATGTGACGACACGTGACACTTTATAGGTACACTGAACACTTGCACTAGATCATATGAACACTTGCGCGAGATCATATGAGTTTTGTCAAGAAAAATATTCATTATATTCCCTCCAATTTTTATTTACCAAATTAGTAAGTTTCAAAGTATTTTTTTAAAAGAAAATCTTCAGTTTTGCTATTTACAATTTTTGTTAATTTTGTTGTATTTTGAAAGTGAATTACTTGTAATCCGATAACAAACTCAAATCGAATGAGAGCAGTTATCTCTTTTATAATATTGTTTACACGTCTCAAACTCAAATCATTTTCTATTATATTTTATATAGTACCATTCTAACATCTATGATTTAGCCGAATAATAACAATAATCTTCCTTGATACAATTGCTCCCCTTGCATACTACCGTTAGCCAACCCTTTCTAAAGCAAAGCCTATACCATAAGCCAAGTATGAACTACTAATGTTCCTTTAAAAAAAAGAAAAATATATTATACCTCCTGTATAACTCATATTGGTGAAAGATTCAAATCCTGCGTCGCTCATACTCTACAGTCTACACACAAAAATTTAATAAAAATCCTTAATTGAACTTCTTCTAATCAATAATTTTATTTTGTTCATTTTTGCATGTGTGTCGACTTTTCAACTCGACACTTTTAACTTCATAGTACATGTGCTAGTGCCCAGAGACCAAAACTAGATAAGAGTACAAATGGAACAAACCATGATTAAGAGGTGACCAGTATGTTCTTTTCCATTTTGTAGCAGAACTTTGATGTTCAAAGATTTAAATAAATATTGCA
This sequence comes from Hedera helix, assembly GCA_947179155.2. NCBI lineage: Eukaryota > Viridiplantae > Streptophyta > Magnoliopsida > Apiales > Araliaceae > Hedera > Hedera helix. The sequence continues at coordinate 49,190,788 of OX359269.1, read as the reverse complement.
ATAAAAAAGTCCTTTTTTTCATAAAGAGGTACACACCATCTTCTTGATTACTCCATTCTGGCTGGTCCAAACATACACCAATGAGGCAATGCTACATTATAGCTTTAGCAATGAGTCCATTGTGTCGGAGTAATTATTCAGTAATTTTAAAGCACCTGTCACGTAATTTCTCACACTACTCACGTGTTATTACTTTAGTAATTAAAGTAAAATTATTTATTTTAAGTATTAAAATAACAACACTTAAGTGATATAGACCGTAAAATATCACGTTACAGGTATTCTAAGAATATTCAATAATTTTTCATTGTGTCGGCACCGCAAAAGTTGTGCTCTTCTGGGTCCATTGTGTTGGCTACGTTATTTATTGCAAGTCACATCTAACAGTCTAGCAGAAGACTGAAATCATTCTCAAATTTGATAAATCAAGTTTTAATTAATCTTGTGTTTTAAGAATTAGCGTTTGCACTTAATAGTAGTACATGCATTATTATTAAGACACACGAGTATTACTAATTAATATGGGAAGGTATGATTGCGCAAATGTGTGTGTGAGCACACATGCAATTGTTATTGATTCCTCATAATTTATCATCTGATTATGTGTATGTATGAGGTTTCTGCCCATATTTGAGTGGTTTTGCATGGAGTGGATTTTATTATTTACATTGCCTTTTTGAATCAATGTGAGTTTGTCCTTAAAGTCTAATGATGTACAGCAATAGACTCGGAACATTTTTATTTTGGCGGACATGCTTAGTGGGTGGCATCAATTCGTATAGGCAAGATTCTTATGTAAATATCAAAGATGTCCGTTTTAAAAAATATATAATACCAAAACCACGTAGGCTTGGTGGGCTCAAACGCAGAGTTAGAGGGTGGGGGGGGGGGGGGGGGGGTGTTCTTGGTTTTTTTAATCACAAGCTTACTTTTGTTTCTGTTTAATTATTTAGGGGTTAGAATTCTTTTCACAAGAGCTGCTATTGACGCTTTTTTTCCACAGCAATTTTTTGCAACAAAAGGATATGCCTCAGACTAGCCAAGACAAAAAAGGAGTTACAGGAGTAACAAGTCCTAAAGCCCTTGCGAAGATGACTCTTTTCAGCAGCATATCAGCAACAAATTACTTATAAACTTGTCTAGACAATTGCCAAATCTACTGATTTCCGAATTTTGATCTTTACCTTGAACAGAAAGATGCATTCATAATAAAACTGTCGAGAGTTGTTCCTTGTAAATATCAATGAAGATCTATTTACTATCAGTTGGTATTACAATTACAATAAAAGTCGCAGCAAACAAAACGATGTTAATACGCTCAACAAGTTTGATCTGAACCACTGAAGGTACTATAACATAATGTTAGGGGGAAAGTATGCAATAGCGTAGTAGTGGCATCCAACAGCACAAAAATGTGATTTTAGTTCAACTGCAAGTACTAGAAAATCATTTGTAAAGTGCTTGTGAAAAACTAGATTCCCTTGTTTTTATTTCTGGTCAAACACATGCACAAACTACTGAAACATTCAAATACATGTTTCACTGTAACAGTCATTTTTCTCAGCAAGAAATTACGTCTCTCATACACCGAAGACGATGAGCAGAGCCATACGGAAGAAAGGCCTACAAGGATCAGATCCAACACTTCAGCCTAGCCCCAAAAAATTATTGGAAATGAAATGCAGTGGCTTCCTATAATACTCCACATGAAAGCAAATATCCGCTACTAATCAAATTCAATAAAATACCTAGCATGCCAAATCTCACACTTCAAGAAGCCTTTGGCACTGCCTTTTCTGGTAGGACATTATCAGGCAAGATCAACTCAGGGGGTGTTTCACGAACAACACCCAACATAGAATCATACTCCTCATCTTTGTGTGCAAACTTCTTCCGGAGCACCTTCTCAAACTCAATCTCATCATAGCTCTTTGCATTTTCTGCAGCATGAACCTGTGCTAAATTGGCATAATTTGTGGCCGACTGGGAAATGAAAGCTATTTCTTCTTCAGTGAGCTTCCTCAGGAGCTTTGCAGGATTTCCTCCCCATACCTGTAATTAAAGAGTAAAATTATATAAACAATCACTCCTTGACCCCACTTAGACTGCCGCCCTCATACCTGTAACTAAAGAGAGTAAAACTATATAACTGATCGCTCGCTAATCTTACTAAAGCTTTTATAACAACATAAAGGCATTATGTAAGAGCCAAGTGTGTTGGGCTGAAATCACTACTTGGATGGACAGCAAAAATGTCTAACTTACGAGGATCAGCTAAGCAGATGAAATTGTATCTATCCGGGTTTAGTTGCGACACAAATATGTCACAAAAACGGGTTCTCAGCGTGCCTTAAAATCCTCGCTACAAGCACTCAACAAAAAAACAAAAAAAAAGTTATCGATTAAACCCTGACTGATGGGGTATTATTTAAATGATGACAAAGAACCCTTGGATGTCTTTGAAGTACCAGAAGATCGACAAATGACATGCCACTGTAAGTTAAACTCCCTTGCCTCAAGCATATCTAGCAGTCGATCCTATGCTCCATATAACAAATCAAGTAATAAACTTGCCTCACTAACTAAAAAAATACCATAATTGACACATTCATTTAAAATGCATGGAAAACCTTGCTTCATACTGATGGAATAAATACAGCGTCAAATTTACCGTAGGTTACTCAAAACCAACATGGCTGTTAAGATCAGTGTAAACATAAATATTAAAAGTATTATACAACTCCTTAACTTCACATAAAGAGACAACCACAAATTCATCAAGCGTTAACAGACCTCTCCACAAGGGATCCTTGTATTTTGCCTCACAAGGGCTCCAGCAGCAACCATGGAATGTTTCTCAACAAAAACGCCATCAAGCAACGTTGCACCCATACCAACAAATGCCTCATCTTCGACAGTGCATCCATGTAAGATAGCACTATGACCTGTACAGTTCAACTTGGAAATTACAGATCAACATATTGCCTATAATTCAGAGAAACACCAGGTTGATATCATTTAAAGTGAGAATGGATGCCACCCACCTACAGTAACATTGTCGCCAATAATAGTTGGCAAAACTTTTCCAGCTAGATTAGATTTGGCTACATGAACAAGAGAATTGTCTTGTATGTTTGTTCCTGATCCAATACTGATGCTGTTGACATCACCTGTGTAGAAGCCGTCACATTCACACGAGTACATGCAGTACATGACACACACACTGATGTAGAACAAGTTATAAGTTGGGCTCATTAACATTTTCTTATGCAAAGTTGAAAGAAAATTTTGTATCTTGCATATACCAATATCGGACAATACATTTACATATCGGTTAAAACCATTATGTATCAGCCACTGCCAATACTTTGAACCACGATCATATAACCTATATAATGTTACACGTATTAAATGACAATTTTGTATTTATTAATTTATTATTTTACTTATCCTTATTTTTTTAGTAGTTTTTTAAATTTTTCAAGCGATATATAGCTTTTTGATATCGCCCCGCTAACAATAACCAATACCACATAAAGAATAGACTGTCCCGATACCGCGACTTTAGATCATACTTCTTGTTTTATCGATGCATATCATGTTACTCAGTGTGACTTTGTCATGTCTTTTTAGTTAAAAGAAGATTAATTAAAAAGGTGTGATGCAGTCGGTCACCAGCAACCCCATCTTGGTAGTCCTCTGTCTACCAAGAAGGGAAATTTCATTTCATCACTTGAATAACCTCTATGTAGAAAACTAGCTTCTCACATAATTCCTTCTTTCTTTGTTGTGGTGAAATGCCCATACATACTTATTATCCATTGCATACCCTATTACCGATGCGATGCCGACTTTAATCAAACTGCAACTTGAACCCGCCACACTCCTCTTCTACGGAGCTTGAAAATTTCATAGCATAAGCAACCCTTATTTACAGCTAGCTCTCTCACCAGTCAAGCCTGGGACCTCCTCTCAACTTGAAAATTCGTCATGCCACTTGCATCTGTTCACAAACAGTAGCCTCAAGAAAATCAAAGTTCACACGCTTGAAACTCATAACCTGACAGTCATTTTGATGCAGGACGAGGTCGTCGAGCCCATCGCGAAAGTTGGTTGAACCAATATAAAAGACTTTGGAAACCCAATGAAAAACTGTATTTTAATTAGAAGTTGTATTTTAAGTAATATCTTTAATTTGTAGTTACCTTATTTAATTTATAAATATCTTATTAGAGTCTAATTTAGGTAAGGAGAGTTATCTAAGAGTATTATAAATAGGGATGTACTTCATTATTTTTGATACATTGAATATTAAGAATTAATTGAGTTTTCTATGAGAGATTTTCTGTGTAGAGAAATTCCTTCGTGTCTCATACCCGCACCCCATTACATTTGGCATTTATCCTCGATGCTTTATAGATATAATCTTACATTCAGTATTTCCGTTATAGCACTGGATCTTGAGAGAGAGGAGGCAACTGGTAGAGGAGCATTTCATCCCACTTTTAAGAATTACATTTTTACATAACTACTTCATGGATATTTCAACCATCAGAGTAGAATTCTAAACCCCAAAACCATCTAAATTAAAAAAAAAAAAACTCTAATCACCGGATTTAGGAAACCACCTTGCATGTCTTTGGAGTATAAAGGTAAACAAACAGATAATTTGCATTAAATACAATTTATAAAATGCAAAGTTTGAGATATACAGATTGCATTGCAATCACAATCAGGACATACAACAGAAAAGAAGCTCGATATTTATGAGTTCAAATAGCCCAACCTATCACAGGCAACATATGTACGGGTTTCTTTGAATAATTAATATGCATAACAAAATCAAGATCTAATATGCAGTGTAGCTTACCTCTCAGAACACATCCATACCAAATAGAGGAAGCACGTCCCACCTGAACATCGCCAATAATAGAAGCACTAGGAGCCACAAATACATCCTTATCCACTACAGGAGCTTTGTCAAATACATTCATGAGCGTCCGGTGCCGAGAAACTAGATACAATGCGTAAAAAGAAGGTGTGAAAAGATTGATATTTCAAAACAAAGACTTAAGATGGTAGAAGAAAGGTATAACAATTAACAACAAAAGTGAAGAAAGAGAATACAGATATAGAGGCGTGGAACAATATACAATAACAAGAAAACTATGAATTCTAGCACAAAAATACTGAAACTATGGAATTCATTCGGACAGGACAAATGTTTGTTTATAAGAAAAAAATGCAATTGCTTAATACAGCTCATAATAAATCAATTTATATGATATAAATAATTAGATGGTACTTACAGAAACAACTGGTCATAAGCAGAGCAGATCCTACTTTTTTTATAATTGTTGCAGAACATAATTACAAATTCCAACACTATCTTTTCCTAGCCTCTACTAGGTAACAAAAAGTAGTATATACCAAAAGGAGGCTTACCTATATATTAAAAAAATACAAAACAACATAGCCATTTAACTGTATTAATCATGCAACTATCTAAAAAAGGACACCTCGCTCTTGGACAAAAAACAAGAGCAACACTATACAGACATTTCCTTATCTGCAAATGCTGTGCTATTTCTCTCTCATCATAGACATTAAAACACACGCAGATAGACCCAAAGGTGCAACCTTACTCATCTTTCTCTCATACAACAACCAGCTGAGAAGCAATCCAAAATCTGAAATAGACATCAATAAAATAGGTTGAGCAACAAAGATCAAAGCTCCCAAGGCACTGGATAGCAAAGGAAGAGGTGCTCAGTGACTTTCAACTCCCTTTGCACAAAAAAGTACCAGCTAACAAAAAAGTACCAACTAACATAGACTTTCCTACTCTCAGGTTACCACCAGTCAGGGGGAGCCTCCTAAGCAAAATTAGCAGTTCAAGGAGGAGCCTTTGTTCTCCACACAGGCTTCCATGGAAAGAGAAAAGAGTAATTGTGTTACTGTGAGGTGAAAACCGTCATCAGCTACTCTTTCAACAATGACATTAAAAATGTGCACAAAGCACATTCTTCACCCCCATTAGTTCACCAACTAATCTTCAAGTTTGGTGTTCTGGGACATGAAACATCCAGCAGTTACAAGAATCTCAATTTTTAACCAAGCAAAGTACGCTACAGACGCCACATATATATATTCCAAAAACACATAACGAAGTCGCTATTTATTAACTAAAAAGTAGACGAGTATAGAGTCAAACTATATCAAACCGTTTTAAGACGTACTGAATACACGTGAAAAAATACATTTTAATTGATTACTGAACCCTAAAATGTATGCACAACATTTAATCGATGGAAGTAGGAATCAAAACCAAACATGTGTAATGTTAGGGTTCAAGCAAAGCATAACATCAAGAAAATTGAGAAATTGCAGACTTACGTTGTTCTTGGAAATAGTAGTTGCCTTGGAGGCGGCAGCCGAGGCGATCAATTGCTTGACCGGTTTCACGGATCCAGAATCCAACAGTGTAGATTGCTCTACCCAATGACCCCATCTTTTTGATCGATTATTCAACCGTCGGGCTGATTTTACTTCCGATATGGCTCTGGTTTTAGTTTTTGAAGGATTTGCGTTTCAGGCGTGATAACACGTCAGGGAAAGAAAGAGAATGCCGAGGCCTGGTGGCTACCAAGAGTGAAGCGAGTTTACTGAGTAGTAGATGGCCAGTAAAATTTTAGGAAGTACTCATTTTATTATTTTTAAGAGCATCATCCATCCTCTTTTATTTTCTAGTCACAAAAAAATTGTCAAATGGAATTTGTTGCGGAATGAAGATAGTATATATTTTTTAGTTAAAGTTGTTAAATTGATAATACATAGATGAATGGTATTAAAATTACGAGGCATCGTTAATAAAATACAAATACTTAAGTAATTGGTAAAAAAATAAAAATATTGAGAATGGTTGACCCAACAAAATTTTAGGTTTATATTATTAATGTATTGAGTTGTTGCCGCACTAGGTATGCACCTCATAGTAACATTTTTTCAGACATTTTACTTATGTTAGAAAATGAGAGAATTTTCTATTTTTTCTTAAAATTAATATAATATAGAATATTGAACAAGATTTTATGGTCGATCCATAACTCTTGAATGGTGAAGCAAAAGCTGGTGTTCTATTGTCTCGTTACATTTATTTCACTCGTTCGTTAGCGTGCACATCCGTTTTCTTCCTTGCTAGCATTTTACTAATATAAAACAAAGGGTTTTTCTCTTTTTGTCAAATTTAATAAAATATTAAAGAAAAGTAAAATAATTCATAATTATCCGGTTAGAATCTTTCCAAACCAACCCATTATTTATCCCAACCCAGGAAATCTTATGCAGAAATAAAAAGAGTTGGGTGAGGGAAAGGGTATACCAGCAAGAAGTATACCGAAGAGTTCGGAACAATAGTATCGAACTTATTAATAGCATTATCAATTAAAAATTAAATTTTTAGATTTTACCGCGTGCTATTGAAGGATTTTTTCTATGGAATAAAACAACTCGCAATATGGGCCATAAATACTATACTTGAATCCATTTGATTTTTTTACCGACAAATCCCGTGCTCAAAATATTATAAATTATAAGATTAATATTGACTTTTTAAAAGTCAATTTAAGATATTGTTAAATTTAAAATTGACATTATTCATTTAAATTTTAAAAATAATAAATTTTATAACTAGTAATACTCATACTAATTTTTAAGTTTAATATACTGTCGTTTGACCACAAAAATAAAATTATATATCTAATTTTGGAATGGAAGAAGTACTTTTTAAGTAATTTATGATATTATAACTAAATTAATATAAATTAAATGAATTCATACCCTTTTTGAGTTTGAAATTGACTTTTAAAACCAATATTGATCTTACATTCTAGAAAGAATACTTCATTATTCTGCTTCTTTCTTTATGGGAAGCAAACTGCAAACCCCTCAAGCCAGTGTGTGTAGGAGGGATTTCGCAGAAGGAAAAGCTGTTCAACAATGTAATATTTAGACTCCAAGCATGGATTTCCTCTGCTTCAAGATGAACGATGTGTATGTTGTCTAGCTTCGTCACATTTACCATAAAAGATTGCAACTTTCCATCTTTCAGCCTAAAACCATTTCAACATACAAAAAGAAAATCACAAATCATTAGTCCCTTCAGACCATTTTCTAACATTTATTCCTTTATCAAATAATAATAATAATAATAATTAAGTCCCATCTAATTCTTGTGAACTTAATATTACAAGCAATATCTGATGGAAAAATTATCCCAAAAGTAATTTTAAAAATTTAATAAAATATGATTATTTTTATGATTTTATACAAAATAATAATTATATATATACTATGTATCTATAGTATGAATTGTTACCTAGTGTTTGGTTGGATTAACACGTTTTAATCTTCGAGTATCCTCAAGATCTTCCTTTCTATGACCTTATGTTGAATCTGCAGTGTAATTTCCAAAGCACCTTTCTAAAACAATACTTTACGTGTTTTTCTTAAAAGAAGAAAAAGAGTATACGCTATTTAGTCTTTTCTCTTATTTGAAATAATAATCTTATTTACGTATCTTATCAATCTTATAAAATTGATTTATATTAGGTTAGGATGGGGATCCTCAGGAATTCATATTTTGACTCCAATACTTATTCATATATTATTATCTAATAATAATATACTAAATAAATATTAATTATAATTAATTCCACTAAATAATTGTAATTATATTTCAGTCCAAGAATTAAATAAAATAAACCTTTTACTAATTAATTGTAAATATTTTCTCTATAGATGTACATAAATATTTCATAATTAAATATAATAGCAATATATTTAAACTAATTTCATAAATCCATAATTTATCTTCATTTGATCATAAATTGATTTAACAATTAAATCAGTCATTTAAATAATAAATATTAAAAGACTTGGCCAAGATTCTATGATCAATAATAAATTATCTTATGAAAAATCTTATAAATGTTTTGACAATAATAATGTTCTTAGTATTAATTAAATATATTAATTAACATTTTGAGGTTTAATTAACACAATGTAATTTCATTCGTTGGAATATTAAACTAATATATTTAACAATATTAAGTCCATTATAATTTCAAAATTAAGAAATATTAATAAATTAGTATTTATGTGAAAATATTTTATAAATAAAATATTATCACATGATCTGTTTAATGCACACCGTTAATGCACTAGTACTTTAATTAGAAGTCCAACTTCCATGATCAAGATAAATCATCTATATTAAAGTACTATAATCTATATGATAATATCTCCAATTTATCATAAGTTATAAACTATTATATCTTTATTTATATATATTACATATGATTTATATCTTCTGTGTATAATACTTATTTATACACATAAATCATAATATATATAAATTTGGAGATTTATATTAAACATAATAAATGACCATTTAATGAATGACGAATGATATACTTTTATTAATAATAAATGTCTAACATTAATAAGCATTAAATAAATAGATAAATAGGATTTTTATAGAAAAAAATCCAACAGTATCAAAGTGATGCGTAGATGCTGTAATGCTGTTAATACTAACATGATGCAGCAAACATTTAGGCGGGCTTTGCTGCAAGAAGTCTTATCAGCCTTTCTACTTGACTACTCTTAGTCACCCAGCCACAACCAAGGCTTCAGAAGTAGAACATTATTGCCTCAAGCTTTCCACTATGTAAGAAGCATACAGATCCCTGCATCAGGAAACATTTGTGCAAAGACAGAATTAGTAATATATGGAAAGGTATTTGTTTAGTAGAAGTATTCCTCTTCAACAATATCACAAAATGAAAAAAAGAAGATTACTACGTTCATTTGTATGAAGAAACTTCAGATCACTTACATGGAGTATTTGATTGCTTCTATAGCAGCATCAGCAGGCAGAAAGTCGTCCACTCTAACTGACTTGTTCTCATTCTTCTTATCTATTTTTAGAAAAAGTGAAGGATATACCCAATGCAACCAAGAAACATATTTAATAAAACAACCACAACCATTCATTAAATAATTTACTTATATTTTCTAGAACCTACCAAACATGCATCCAAAATCCTCTTTTACTAAATTATACAATAGATTTAAATAATTTCAACAGGTAATGCCTATAATGCTAAACCTTAGGTCACCCCTGGCTACCATGAATCTACACTGCCAACACCAGGCACTTACCTTTTGCAATTTTCTATCAGGTTGGAATCCAGTAATAACACTAAATGATCACAACTATAAAGATATAACGAGCATTGATGCATTTTAATGGATACAGTCCTCAAAGAAGCGGCGAATCTCAGCAAGGCGATGTGGAGGTAGTTCTTTGATGTCCGTGCAATGACGGAACTCAGGGTCATCAGCACATACTGCAATGATTTTATCATCCTTCTCACCCTACAAAGAGATATTACTTAAAATTAGCCACTGAGACATAAACTAAAACAATCAGGACTAGAAAAATTTCCCATCATCATATTTCCTATTTTATAATCAGGACTAAAAGAGGCTATATAAACCAATGAACTGAATGCAGATGTGGGGAGAATAGTGAAAATCCATCCAATCTATAGAGAAGAACCAGCATTATCGGGACAACATCCTTAAACATGGACCAGAAGCTGAATGAGAGTTAAAAGCACCTGAGATCACTTAGTTTACGAGATTTGATGAAAATTAGTTTGAAGACTAGTAACCAAATTAGAAGGGTAAAACTTGCAAAGTTTGAAATAGTTACCAAATTAGAAGGGTAAAACTGCTGCAAGCAAATAACTGAGCATTTCACTCTCTTAACATTGCTTTGATGGAACAATAATTCTTTATTTATAGAAGATACTGGATGTCAAGGATACAAGATTAAGCAGCAGCATTAAAAAAGAGCCTTTACCTGGTCAATCATAGGCATCAATCCTATGGCACGGGCACGAAGGAAGGTAGCAGACAATACAGGTTCCTAAGCAAGAAAGAAAATGTATGCATAAAGTTGATTATTTTAAGCTACAAGATACAATCTTAAGTAACTTCTATTGTAATATGATCAGATATGCTGAGAAGAAGCTACCTGCATCAGTACCAGGACATCCATGGGATCACCATCTTCACAAAGGGTGCGCGGAATGAACCCATAGTTGTGCGGATAGACTACTGATGAATAAAGAACTCGATCAACCTGTAGGGAAAAAGATTCAATATTTACTCTATCTATTTTGTCTTCTATCTCTCTATACGTAGATATCACACACACACACACACACATATATTGCCTGCATGAATTTGCTTGGGCAAAGGGGGGCATAGAAAGTTGGCATATGATACAAAACTATCCATGCTTAAAATAACTAATCAGATATAAGATGTTTATTAACATCTTTGGAAAAACAAAGGAAAAAATAATAAAAGGTTACTTTAATTAAAAGTATAGATGGGGCACATTCTAGATGTACACAAGACAATTATAATTTATACGGTACTTAGTACCGACTTCTGGCATTGAGTAGAAGATATTATATACATGAAATGTAAGCGGAAAAATATATCCAGTGGTAGAAGTGTTAAATAGAAGGAGCTGCAGTTATGAAAATTGGAGATGAAACTCATATATATTTACACACACCGACACACTCGTGCATGCGTACACGAAAAGTTAGCCTTCTGTTCCTCTGCACAAATCTCAAGTGGTATCGCACACATCATTTAGAGATATAACTAAAGTATTCAGATGTTTCTTGTACTAAATTGCATATACATTATATGTTAGAGCATTGCTAATCTTTTTCAGCGTTAGATAATTAGCTTAATGGTATTCAAAGACATCACCATTTATATTCTATTTCCTTGAAACTGTGAATAGATAAAGTCACCTTGATAGTGTCTCAGTTTTAAAAGAGAAAAAGAAGGAATAGGATAAAGGAACCGTACTTTAAAAAGGCCAGATGTCTTATCAAGCTTGTACTTAACTTTGCTCCCCTTCCCAATTTCAATCACCTGACAAAAGTACTTCGCTTTAGGAGTTGAATCCATTTGAAAATAATTGAGGAAATAAATCATCCTAATCTCAAGGAGCAGTATATGTTTTATGATCCCGTCACATGATCAAGGTCCTACTCGATGCTAAAGGATGCGTAGGTCCTTGCAGTCATGGGTCACTTGATCTTGGTCATCTTTATACATGCCCTCTAAGGTTGAGCTAAACAACTATGAAGCATGAATAGCATATGGTCATGCAAGAATCAGACACTATGGAAACCAGAAACAATGAAAACAACCATCTATCATCACTCTCCGTTACAACCAGATGGCTTCAATATCGAATAAAAACTAGAAGAGTTCCATTTTGTACAAAGGCTCTTACAAGAGTAACCATCTTTAAAGATGAGAGAAAGAAAACCTTACGCAGTTAAAAATGGCAGGTGCACCTGATCCTGCATACATCAAAATTACATGTGTAAAACACACAAAAAGCATATGGGTAAATATTTGAAGTAAATGTGACCTTCTTAGACTTCACAAAGGGAAATAGTATCAACAGTACACGTTTGCAAACAGATTGAGTCCAAAGGGTACAAAATTTAAGATGCTATGTACAGAATTTACATAAATTTGATGAGGACATGAGTGACTGACACTCTTAAGATGTTGATTCAATGACTAGAAGTAATAAAGAAGTTATACCGATCTCTAAGTCATGCCAGGGATGAGCGGCAACAGACCGCTGTGACATAGACTTAAGGATCCTTTCATTGAGGGCGACAAAAGATTTTCCTGATTTATTCTCACTCCCTTGTGCACTGTTCTCAGCCATATTCACCTTCAAGATACTTTGCAAAATAAACAACAAAGTTAAAACAAGAAGTACAGATATAAAGCAGAAAAACATAACCTGATGAAAAAATAAAATTAAATATAATAATAATAATAATAATAACCATTTAGAACAAACATTGTGGATGAGAACTTGCTTAATCTGTTTTAGCTGAAAATCAATCAAAAAACTTGTGTATTCACATGGATGGTATGATTTACATAATCATAACTCTAGCCGAAAGAAGTGTCGCTGTCCAGTGTGGAGAATGACATTCAAATATAAACATATATATCAAGTCATTATATTTCCTATTCCATTAAACAAATATATCACCAGATCACCAAATTACCAACTCCTTCATTTTCCAAACTAGAAAACTAGTCATCTATTGTGGGAGAAATCATTATAATGGCATACAGAATTACAGAGATGCCAAGCATAGGAATAATCAAGGCCTACAACAGCTGGCAATTTTTTTTCTATTTTCATTATTGCAGGAGTAAATTACATGCCAAGCAAGAAAAAATAAAAGAAAACGAAACAAAACAAGATAAGGATAAACCAATGTCCAATTGAGTATATGATTGGAACTGAGTAGCCAAAATTAGGCATGAACTACAAAAGATTATGAAGAATGAACCAATTTAGGAAAAAACCAGTTGCACTACGGCATAATCACATAATATAATATTCACCGATGAATTTTAGAATTATATAGTGCGTAAATATATATAGATATAGATTATATAGAGGAACTGTCTGTACGAACGATATACAGTTCAAATATACCCAGACACTGATCCATTGAGTAGTGCCAAATCACTAGTAACTTGGTTCTCCAGTTGCTAGGCATGTAAGTGCAGGATTCAACGCCTACAAATAATACATCTATAAATAACAAAGGAAAATATAACAATCTTCAAGCAATCTCAAACTGTCAAACATCCACATATCCATCAATTATATCAGTAAAAACAGAAGGGGGGAAATCATGTCAGTAATCAGCAAAAATAAAATCAAAAAATGAACAGAAAAATAGACAAATTAATCCCTACACGTACAAACCTGTATGTAAATACGAAAATTAATACTATAAAGAAAATAATCAAAGCCATTGGAGGGGGTTTAGAGGAACTTACAGATATGAGTTTGTACGTGAGAGAAACGAGAGGAGAGACAAGTTTGGCCAGTGACATATTGCTATATATAAGGAGACTGCGTAAGGTGGACGAAAAAAGATGATGCCTTTTTTGTTACTTTTCAGTCAAATTCTTCCACTCGTCGTTCTATTGAAAATCCGAATCGTTGTTTTTCTTGATTAAAGTAATCGAACGGTTATGGAGGTGTCAATGTGTCAGCGAATTTTACATTTTTTTCTTCAAAAGTGGGACTTTGTGGTGAGAGAGTGGGACCAACCAGGGCATGACATGTAATACACGTGAGCACAACCCTTATGTTTATTTGTAAAAAAATTATTTTATATTTCTGAAACAAGTGAATAATATATTCTTTCTTTTGCATGCGAGTGAATTCTGTTCACCTATGAGTTCAGTATAAAAGGGCTCCACAAATATGTAAAAAAGAAAATATACTATTTACTTATCTTAAGAACATAAAATAATCTCTCATATTTGTGTTAAGGGCTGATTTTCTTGTTCAATAATTATAACTTAATTCACCTAAAAATATTTTAACTTGTTAGTTGTTTAAATTTAATTTATAATTTTTTTAGTAATTTTTTTTGACTTTAAATAACATATAATGTGTATTCAATGTTGATATGCCACATTACGTGACACCATAAAATAATTAATTACATATATTTTTTAATATCACATCAATGTTAGTTAATTATGATCACTTTTAATTGGTTTTAAAATATATTTTACCTAATTACTAGAGTTAAAAAGCTTTTTTTGTGTAAAAAAATACTCTTGGTTTAAATTGAAAAAAAACAGACAAATTCAAAGGTTTTTTTTTGTCGTTAAGTCCACTAATTACCAAAGAAAAAGGATACACTTGTTACTTTTTTACTCAATTTGTTACTCACTCTTCACACCAAAAATATTATTTTAAAATTTATAATTAAAAATATATTTTTATTTTGTATTTTTACTAAAAATAATAAATTATTGATTTAATAATTATGGCATGATATCATAAATTCACAATCACGACTTCGTGGATATTATTTTATATTATATCACTTTCAATAAAAGAAGATTATTTTTATAAAATCAAAAAATTGACAAATGAGACTTTTTTAGGGAGAGATTATTATTTTTTATTGGTACAAATAGTTACTGCGTGTTACTAATAAACTTTATAACAAATATTATTTTTTAGAAACATTAACACTGTTAATGCAAGCTTTAATATTAATAAAAAATTAGTATTTATATATCCGAATTCTATTTATGTATCAACTTTTTTGATTGTGATAGAGATAATATTTTTCATTACTAAAACTATTGCCCAACCCTTTTTAAACTCAAAAAATTGGTATCACATTCATTAAAAAAATTAAAAAAGAGGAATTGATATTTCTACAATCTAATTGATATTTTTATAAAATTAAATGGAATCCATTTATTAAAATATCAAATTAATTTATAAAAATATCAATTCCCTAAAAAAAGAAAAATAAAAAGTGCCAATAACCTACACGTTGCTTAAAAAAACTATGAATATAGGTTTGGGGTGATGTATTTTTCTTCATTGAGGTCTGAACTTTGAGGCTCGAGAGGAACTTAGCGGAAGATTGGGGGACAAAGTCAAAGCATTATACAAGATCATTACATGAATCTCACCAAGTACATGGATTACAAGACCATTACATGAATCTCACCAAGTACATTGATCAAAGGGTTGCAGCATCTGAAGAAAAGACAAGTAACTATCCCATTCAGGATTCTAACGATCAAATTAACGGCAATTGCAACATTACATTGACACAAATCTTAAAGACAAGTTCACAACTTAACCAACAAAAGAACATGTGTAAGACTGGTAACTCCCAACTTGTAAAATACTTCATCTGTCCCGTCCCATAAAAAGAGTCTCATATTGACCTTTTGAAATCCTAAAATTTAATATTGTTTAGAATTCATTGGATTATTGTTTATAACATCATAATTATGGCAAACAATAAAAGAAATACTATTATTTACAAAATTTACATGAATCACATTAATTTTAAATTTCAAGATTTCTTGAAATAACTTAAAAAGTCTAAAGTTGGACTCTTATTTGTTTAACTGAGGACCTATAATATACAGTGTGCATCTGCGTGTGTGTATAATTTGCTCAATGGATGTCTCATAACTCAGTTGTGGTCCTTTATGAATGAAATTAGAGTCATAAGAAGGCAAATGTAAACAGACAAGTCATAAGAAAGCAAATGTAACAGATAAGCACCAGCCCAAGAACAGAGATCTACTTCCAGCCCCATGTAGATTATGGGTATTGATGATTTGAGGAACTCTTCCTGTATATGCTCATGAACTTGGCTACAAATTCTGCACAATTGAACCATTCAGATGTCAGTGCAATATTTGAAAAAGAACAAGTCTGCTATAAAAAGCCATGAAAAACTAGTTTTGGGAGCTCTACGTTCAAGGATGTTAAAGACACAGTTAACAAAGGTGAATAAGTTTCTCCCGGTAATATTTGGAAGCCACTTCAAGTGCATATGAAACATGGAAAGATAATAATTTGTAAATTATAAGTTAATACTCCAAAAAACTTTCAACTCTTTAAAACTACTCATCCACTTGTAAATGGTCGCAGGTGAGTCTCATTTGGGGTGGAAATAGATTGGGCCAAAGGAGCCACCCCTCACTGTGTAGTTCAATAGCTTTGATTAAATTTTGGAAGGAGAAAAAGAAATAGAAAGAATGGGCATGTAAGTGTTGAGCTTTTACTTTGATCGCACTACACATTTAGCTCAGCATACAAAAAAGGTTTTTCTAAGAGTTTAGGTGTGTAGAGATCAACAAGTTTTTGGTAGCTCCATCTTAATCAATGGATTCAGATTAGATTTCTTTTCTACTTATATAAATCCCTATAGTTTTGACAATGCCAACAGTTTAAAAAGAAGTGTAGACTAAATTTTGCTTAATTCTCTGTCAAGTATATTATTAACCTCCAACGTCCAACATACTGAGAGTTTGTTCTCCCTGAAATCAGGTATTAGCTAAACTAACATATTTTATTTTGTTTGTGCACCCAAGAGAAGTAGAAGATCGTGCCTGCATGTAAATGATAAACAATGGCTTGTCTAAGTTACCTTCTAATTTTAGTATAGCACTTGTTCCCATTGGTAGTCTCTTATCCTGTAGAAGAACCTAATTAATCTCTCATTGTCATCAAGAGATTCAAGACAACATAGCAAACACAAATGGATGAGAACTTACATAATAACCATGCCAATAATAAAGTTCCCTTTTCAAACTAGCCTCTACTCCCTTGAGGAACTGTTCAATAAGTTTCTGCATGTTGGAATATAACAATAAAAAACAAATCAATTTCCAGCAATATAATATACGACTCGTTTTAGCTATACTTATATTATAAGCGTGTTACCTGGAGAATCAATTTTGGGTGAACAAAATCCACCAGAAGTCTTTGGAATTTTCCCCGTATGGAAAATTGCCTGATCAAAGGAAGATGTCACCGTTATTCTTATTCCATAACCAAATCTATTCAAGAATCTGTTCAGACTTCAGAAAGACCGATAAAAATTACTGTTTATTGAGAATATTTAGGACATGGTTCAAACATTCATGGTATCTCATTCCGAACTGTGGCTTTCACTGATCGTCCTACTACTACAGCATATTAAGTACAACGCAGAAAGATCCCACTTCTTACGTGAATTCCTATTGCTCTGTACTACAATAAAAATGACCATCTAAACAGTAGTAGCAGGGTTTTGTGACTGAACGCTACATCTGTGAAGTTCTCTGTAGTCCATATCCAAGCAAGAGAACAAAGTAGCACATTTGAAAAAATTGTTGTGTTTGAAAAGTGATCCACAGGAAAAGAAGCAATTTCATTAACTTATAAAATGCAACATTGATTGAAGAACCCAGAGATTGATTTACATTTGTTAATCTCAACCTGTTCAACCGACTGATGCTTTATGTGTGGGACACCAATAAGCATATTTATGTTGTTGATCCTGAACCGATCTTACCTGGGATTGCAAATCCCAAGTTTGTCTATGAAGAGCCAATCTAATCGTGCTTAGTGTCTAAAGCATCATACAGAATCAGATCTTACCTGTTACATACGGAGGCAAAAATGAAACTATGCTTACCTATTAGTTGATGGATCAGCTAAGATTTCTGCAGCAAGGTCCCCTACAATCTCTTCCCATCCCAGTGGAATTGGTTGGTCTTCTGCAAAAGGATAGCTGCATGCGAGTAACAAGCAAGTCAGGGAAGAACAACGTATGTAACAAAACAAATAAAAAAACATCTCCTATTCAAATTCTTACTTGTGTGCCTTGCATGCTTCAAGAGCCATGATTGCTTTCCTCAGATTTTGTTTTGCTTTCGTAGAAATCTTAGCAGCGAAGCTCATGGATATATCAAAGTTTTCCTTCCTTGCTATCTGAATCAGAACTTCCATGATCTGGAAAGTATTGGGGGTGAAACAGTAAATGAATTTCGGAGAAATGTTGGATATATTCCCAAAAGGTAACGGAAGGTCTTAATCTAATATTACATTACTGAAATAATAACAAATCTCTGCAGAACATCCATCACAACCATGATTTTAAAAAACAACTAGCTGGATCTTGCTTTTGGTTCTCAACTATTAAATCCATCAAATAAAACTTGAGAGACAACTGACAAGAGGGAATATGTAAGAACCTAATAATATGGATCCTAAGGGACTCACAAACCAAGGGAGGAGATAATTTTATTGTTGCATTTGTAAAGGTTCCAAATATGCAATTTACTTTTATCTTTTATTTGTGATCTGATTCATTATAAGATGCTAATCGAAAATCAAGGATATGGATTTTTTTGTTAAGATTAGATCCCCATGATTTTTATCAATGAAACTTTAACTATTACTCTAATCTTTTTTGAGTTACTATTCTCCAATCAAAGACTACACTAAAACAGTGTTTTGCAGCTTTCTTGACTTCCAGCGTCTGCATGCACAATGCTCCTCCTAAGGCAATCCTCACTTACTAATTCAAAGTACTACCATGTCATGTCAGGTATTTCAGTTGATGTAAAGGGAAAATTAAAGGGTTGCAGATTCAGTAATCGGAACATCCTTGTCAAAATATTTTACAATTTTCATTAATGGCATGAATGAAGATAATAATACATATCTTTGAAAACTACAGAAAAGTGATGAATATCTCAGAGAATTAACAAATGAGTCCCACCCATCAAGAGCCTTGGTCTCTCAGAAGGTAAAATACATAGATATATGGCTGTACGGAAATGCACATCATATAGCAAACAGAGGCCTACTGGAATGGAAGTGCTATAAAGTGCAAAAAACGAAGCAATTCCTCTATTAACTCTACAAGTATACTTACCTCATGAGTTACTGGAGCATCAACCTTAATTACTTTGCAGCGGGTTTTCACAGATTCGAGTATTCCCACATCATCTTCACAGCAGAGAACAAGTTTACAAACATCTGTGTAACAGTCCATGATCCATTTTATCAAGTGTTGAATGTTCTCTGCAGCTTTGTCAACGTCATAAAGAACCATTACTGTAATCAGCAAAATAAAGTTATGTAAGTTTCAACAAAAGTGTCACACTTATTAGAGGAAATGACGTGTTGAAGAACCTGTATAATCTGCCTTGAAGTTGGCATTGCTAATTTCAGGGGTCACTGCATGATTGCTACTTATTTGTCTCACAAGAGCCATTAATGCATACTTAGCATTAGGTTCCAAGTGCACATTGAGCTCCACATGGTGGGCACTGGAGGTTACAGGAACAACTACTTGCATTGACCTGGTCTCCTGTCAATGGAGCAAACAAATTATGGGGTTTTGGAAGATAGAGGAAGCTATAACAAAAAAATAAAAAATAAAAAAATCGCCTACCATATGCACAAATATGGACCGCATTTGATTCTTTTCCCCCTCATACCAATTTTTATATGTACTGGCCCAAGTGTAGGAAACTCAATTTTTATATGTAACTGATCCAAGTGTAGGAAACTAAAAAAACGACAGAAGAAAGGGCATCTTTTATCTAAACATTAGGCAAATGCAATTCAAATTTTCTATAATAGTACCAATTAAAGATAATCTCTCTACCCGATCTTGAGCTAGGCTTCATTACTCAAACTGAAAGGAGAGTATTATATTCTATTGAGGCCTGACATTGAGGCCTGACACCTATGTCCAAGTTAACTGGAAGTAATTATCCTATTCCCTTTTCCATTAGAAAATTTAAAAGATACCTGGCATATCTGAAGTCTAAGCAATAAATCCAAAAACAGTTCTTATACTGAAATTGGAGTGGCAGGTGAATGTAGACAGCCTTGTATAAAGGAGATGATGCCAACCACATCTTATCTCTAAAAGCTTTTACGTAGTGAAGTTATAGATCTTTGACATAAACAGATACAATATGATGATTGGGATATATCACTTTAAACGATTAATGTGGGAATTGAGCGAATTCCTTGGGTGTTTTCTTATTTATAATGTTGTTCGTATCGACTTGTAGGGAAGAAAAACATGATAAAAAAAATTGTCAGCCATACATACCTGAGCCTGGAAGTATCTTAAATCATGTGATATCTGCCAAAACAAATAAGAAGAAAAGTATTCTGATTTTTTTCATATCCAGAAGGTACTAAAAAAGGAAAAGAGCTAGGATGACTAAAAATTATACCTTCAAAGTAGGATCTCCGTAAATCTCACGCAGATAAGCCATTGTCAACGCTTTCTTTCCAGAACCTGGAGGCCCCTTGAGCAGAATGTGCGGACAGATTTCGTGAGATACCTGAAAAATATAAGACAAAATAATAATTTTTTGTTAGAAAAACTCCTCATGTAGTATGAGTTCATAGAAATTGAAAAAACAGACACAAATGGCATAAAAGTGTAATCACCAAACACACCATATTACTAGAATATTATGCAGGGTTCAACTGCAAGAGGTTCTTGATTGTACATAATCCCTAGCCTAGAGATACAAAGAGATACTTACAAGATGCTTAAGTAGCTGAGCTTCTTGCTTATGGCAAGTGAATCCATTCAATGAAGCAGGTTGATGCTTATCAGCCCAGAATTGTCTGAGGGTTTCAACCACAAAAGCCTTTTCAATAAATGAGGCTTCATCAAAGGCTCTCTCTCTTTCAGGTGATTTCTTTGAGGTCCGGCAAGATCCCTTCTTGATACAAGAAAACCATCCTTCTGTTTGGCTCTTTCTCCTGTTGGCTGCGAATTTTCTCGCGCTTCCATTTGTCCTCTCACTAGCATCACTCAGATTACTACTCTGTCTGCTTACACCAGAGCTAGTGACCGTACTTGTTCGTGTTAAAATAGTGCTAGATGAATTTCCCTGGATATTAAGATTAGAAGTTCCATTTGTGTTGCTTAGTTGATGAGAACCATGAGATTTTTCTGTGAACCTATTGGACTTTGGACTAAGGTTGCTTTCGAAGCCACCATTCTTTGGAAAGATGATCTTCTGCATTGTCACGACTCCATAGTCACGAGAAAAGAAAATATCACCTGGTGATAT
Source organism: Hedera helix (assembly GCA_947179155.2). Classification (NCBI taxonomy): domain Eukaryota; kingdom Viridiplantae; phylum Streptophyta; class Magnoliopsida; order Apiales; family Araliaceae; genus Hedera; species Hedera helix. The sequence goes on along the minus strand of OX359269.1, from coordinate 49,169,200 downwards.
GGAGTCCGTGCTCTCCATAATTGGAGCATTATCAAGCAAGCCTCTTGAAATCTTTGCATTCGCCATAATTTCATTTATTTCACCAACTGACGGAGTATTCTTATGGGCAGCTTCCTTATCTTTCAGGGGGATATTCCTCGATAATAGGGAGGGTGTCCTACCACGACTCTTTTGCTCTCCATGATCATATTTGATCTGCTGGTCCTTGTCTCTTGGTATTGGTCTAGGAGCAGATGATGATCTACGGTTATAGTTCGATTTCTCAGGTACCCTACTTGAGTCGTCCTTAGCCACTCTATGAATTTGCTTTCTATTTAAACCACCAATCTCGTCATTTTCCAAACCATGATTCTCTCTAATGGGTTTATAGGGAGAAATATGTCTCCTATGCTTGGATTTTGAAAACGGACTGACATTGTTACGAATTTCAGAACCTGGCCTAGACAAAAGGGGACTAATATTTCTACGACCCTGAGGAAGTGGAAGGACATTAACATCATCTCTTTGTGGTTTGTAGGTGGATTTTCTGTGCCTCCTTGGATCCAAACTGGCTGTGGAAGTCTTAATAGGAGAAGACACCTCATGCTCAAAAGCAGGGAGTCTACGGCTGAGTCTCAGTGGGCTGATATTCCTTGCTTGATCAGAGACGGTATGTGGCTTTTCAATATCCTCATCCCCAGTCTTCTTTTTATCGTCAGTTTCGTGCCATTCAGTCTCCATATCGGATGGATGATAACCACTACGTCTTGCTTTTGAGGTTGATCTGTTCAACTGTTTTGGATTCTCCATGTATACCCAAATAGTATTGCTCTATTGATGGAGTGAATAGGAAGTCAGATCTTAATGAATAATCTGGTTCAGATATTAAATCAAACAGGCGTGGGTATTTTATTCAATCAAAAATTCCGTGTAAGAAATTAGATCAAACAGTTGGCAAATTATATTCCCGAAGTGGGGATTCAGAAACCTTTGAAGTGGGGCCTCGAAGGGCCATGGATGAGAATTAAGGTTTATAGCGGAGTAAGCCTGACAACAAGAGAAGAAGAGATACTTAAATTTGAGACATCGATGAGCACGAAGCAGGGACATCGGAGAAGACGATGAAGATGATGCTGGCTTACCACCCAAATTACAAAATTATACTCATCCCGTAAGCGAATCCTCCTGTAATATCCAAGCTATTCATTGAACACTGCTTTTGTCCTCTCTCTCTATATATATATTAATCAATGATTTTGTTTGATGGCGTTTTTGACAAAGGGCATCTCAGACTGAGGGTTTGGGCGTGCGAGTGTTTTCAAATTCTGCGCGCCAAAAATCTCCAACGGCATAACCAATCCAAATGATCCTTGACCGGAGCCTACACTTGAATGCTGTTTTTAAAATAAGTTCTTCTACGCTTGGTCAGTTTTTTTATTTATTTATTTGTATATAAGATGACGTGACTTAATTTTATTTTATTTTTAATTTAAATAAATAGATTACATTTATTTATTTTATGCAAATAAAAAAAAAGTGAATAAATCTAAAAAAATTAAAATATATAATAGTTATAAATAATTACGTGACATGTATCATCTACGTTTGTTACGTAAACGTTAAGGGTATGTAATAATTTGTGGAGAGTCAACATAGTCAAGAAAATTCATGAAGTAGCCAAATTTTATTTATTTATTTTCAACGGATGAAAGCTGTAATCACAAGGCAAATAAAAATATTAATATTGAATAAAATAAAAGATATAATTTGTTTTTGAAAGTTGGCAGTGGCACATATGCAGCTAATGCTAATTTGGCAGTAGCCAACATAGTAGGGATCAATGGAAAATGCAATTAGGTGTTCAGAATAATGCTGGCATATATATATATATATAAATTCATTAGATATTTAATCTATTAAAATATATATGTTGTCAATTTTATTTTTTTTATATGATCCTAAAAATTTTTTGCTCCCTAAGATATTACCGTATATTTTTTCTTACTCCCTAAGATATTATCTCGGGCCCCAACTTTTGAATAATTAGTTAGTTTATTTTCTTTTGCTCTTCAAAATATTATCTTAGCCTCTAAGTTTTGTATAATTAATTAGTTTGCTTGTCTTATAAATCTTGTATAAATTCACAATAATCGTTTTAATGAAATCGTATCCAAGTTTTTTCATATATTTCTCAATTTTAACATTATATTTTATTATGAGATTTAATTATCACACGACATCTCATCGATTTAATCTTAAATATGTGATTTATTATCCACATTAAATTTTCAGCCATACCCTTTCTCCCAACTAGCATTGCTTAATGAATTATGTTGCTCTTAATGCTCTATGAATTATATCTATTATATATATTAAATTGCAGTACATAGCATCGTTGCTTGACAAATGGCGTTCACATATTAAAACACCTGTCATCCACATTTAATGCTCTCTAGCCTTACTCCAGTTTTTAAAATTTACTCCACTTTTTGTATTTTTTTAATATTATACCTTTTATATAATTATACCATTATACCATACATATATCTTCCTTCTACCACCGCACTTGAAGCATTAATTGCCAACCAGCCACTGAACTACTTTTTCCCTCCGCTGTTCTAGATCACTATCACTACAACTATTGATATGATAAATATTTTATGAATGTTTTCTCAATAATAGTATTTTCTCAGTTTTAATTTTAAATACAATTTTTTTTATATTTTCTCAGTTTTAACAATTTTTTTAACTTTATTCGAATCATAGATGCATAAAATTCAAAATTTATATCCTTCATTTTAATTTTAAATTCTAAATCAAATTATTTAATTTTTTATTCAAAAAAAACATGCCCACCACTTAACGCATTAAATGCCCACCACTTAATTTACTTGTCTTTCTTCCGTTTTTCACTCTCTTATCACCAATTTCTCAACAACTTCATACTTTAAATTTTTTCATATACTAACAAAAATATTATTTTACATATCTTTATCTTATAATTCCTATTATCACTACAACTATTGATATGATAAATATTTTATGAATGTTTTCTCAATAATAGTATTTTCTCATTTTTAATTTTAAATACAATTTTTTTATATTTTGTCAGTTTTAACAACTTTTTTAATTTTATTCGAATCATAGATACATAAAATTCATAATTTATATCCTTCATTTTAATTTTAAATTTTAAATCAAATTATTTAATTTTTTATTGAAAAAAAACATGTCCACTACTTAACATGTTAAATGCCCACCACTTACTTTACTTGTCTTTCTTCCGTTTTTCACTCCCTTATCACCAAATTCTCAACAACTTCGTACTTTAAATTTTTTTCATATACTAACAAAAATATTATTTTTCATATCTTTATCTTATAGTTCTCATTATCACTACAACTACTTATCTATTTTAATAGATTTCAATATTTTCTCATATATATCTTTATCTTATAGTTCTCATTATCACTACAACTACTTATCTGTTTTAATAGATTTAAATATTTTCTCAATAAATTAAATTGGATCCATAATTTATATCCTCAATTTTAATTTTAAATACAAATTTTTTAACTTTATTCGAAGCAATAACATAAACGCATAAAATTTCTCAAAAATTAAATTGTAAAAAGTAACATAAATGCATGATTTAAAAATCAAATTGTTTGATTTTTAAATCAAAAAAAATACCTACGAAAAACAAAAGCAAATTTTCTATTGTTAAATCCACTCTCACAAAATTAAATTCAAATTGAAACGTATCTTTTAAGATTTCCAACAGATCACATACAACTCGATCCAAATTGAAATACTATCAATTTAAACATATCTTTCTATATTTCAAAACTCTAATACATTCCTTACAAATACATTCCACCTCTGTTATAATAACTTACACCACACACAGTTCCCTCATTTTTATACTATTCTGCTATATATTACTATTCTACTATATAGCAATATTCTGCTATTCTAATATATGACGACTAGATACGATTTTGTTAATGACATCAGCCCTGTCAAAGAGACGTGGAGATAAAGGTCAGAATAACTAGACTCTGGAATATGCCTAGCTTTAACATAGCTGACTACGTAAACAGCATCGAGATAGTGTTATTGGATGGGAAGGTATATATTCGTACGTCTTACCATTTACAACTTTTAATTTTATAGGACGGCAAAATACAAGCAACTATCAAAAGGTCACTTCTGAATAAATTTCAATCACTGCTCAAAGAACATAAAGTTTTTGTTATCACCAACTTCGTTGTCGGACAAAATGGTGGTTCTTACAAAGCTACCAAACATCCATACAAAATAAATTTCCTATATTCCACCTCATTGCGAGAGTTGGATGACGCTTCCATTCATACATATGGATTTTAGTTTATTCCATATGATCAGATACTATCAAACAATCTTGATGACTCCTACTTAATTAGTATATTTTACACTCATTTTTCTATTTTAATTTTTTTGACATTATTTTTTTAACATACCTATTTCTACTACTTTTTGTTCAAATATTATTGGACACCTGATTGCTATTGGAAGTGTAAAATTGAGCACCCACAATGGTAAACAAAATAAGAGAGTTAATATTAAATTAACTGATAACAGGTAAATTTAAAAAATTCAATTTAAAATACTTTTATTAATATGTATTTTTAATTTCTATTACTACTCATTATATTTTTCTTAAAGCCATAATGTAGTGACCTGCACCTTGTGGGATGACTTTGCAAACCAAATTTCCTTATTTACTGAAACAGAAAGCCAAGATCACATTATAATCATTTTACAATTTGCAAAAATAAAGTTCTGGAAAGGTATTTTCAATTTATTGCATTTAAATTACGACATCTCTCCACATATATGGTCATTAACTATACATACTAGCACTGTGAATACTAGGTACAACAACATTGTCAAACTCAATGTTTGGCTCGAGACTTCTGGTAAATGCAGATTTCCCTGAGGTTCTTAATTTCAAGAATAGGTATATTTCAAAATTCTTTTTACCCTAATTAATTTTTATTACTACTACATTTAAATTTCTATTTATTTACAGCTCTTTGTTGTCTGCCTGAATAACAACAGCCTTGGTGTTTCAAGCCACAATATCACTGCAATAAATCATTTATCCAGCCAGAGCACATTGTCTATTACAGATGAATTCCTACAAAGCTTTGATAGGAAAACTATTGATGAAATACAAGATGCTACGGGGATTATATCTGCCACGTCCAGTTTTTAGCCATGGTCAATTGTATGTAGCAGTATCAAGAGTTACAAGCAAGAGTGGATTGAAAATACTAATTTGCGACAAGGATGGACGAATATACAATACTACAAAGAATGTAGTTTTCAAGGAAGTGTTTCACAATTTAATGTAGAAAGAGGTTTAACTATTTCTGGCTATTCTCTGTTTGTTGTTAATTACTCATATTAAACCTTAACTATTTTAAGAATATACCTTGAAATATTTACTATAATTTGTTTGAATCTTTGCAGGTAAAACTACATGCTGCATTTACAAAGCCATCTCGATTGAGCCAAATTATTACTAGCTAAGGCAAAAATAAATCGGTAAACTCCCAACCTTACTTCCTACAAAATTCCTTAGTTTTTACTACTTCTTCATATTTTGAAGCATCAACTTGGAATATTATTAATACATGTACTGAGTAGATTTTGTGTTTATTCATTTGTTTGTTTGTGTGTGTGTGTGTGTGTGTGTGTGTGTGTATATATTCATATATAAACATTGAAAATCTTTTAAATAATAGCATAATAAGTTTGTCTTTTACAATTTGAATGACACTATTTAAGTCCATTTTGTATGTGCTTTACTCTATTTCTTTTCGCTTTTATTTTATATAGGAGCTCAATTCCTTTATGTTCTGTTTGTTTTCAGTTCGATAAACATGTGAATTTTTAGCTAAGTCTGAGAATTTTTTGAAAACGGGCAAATACTATTTCCTATAGAAGAGTTGTGGAAATATTACTTATTTGCTTGATAGTTTATGTAATGTTGAAATCAAGTATTAAGTATGTCTTAATTCCTACATCTTATTATTGTCCAGATTCATGTTGCAAATCTTTATAATCTTCCAGCAATTGTTAAAATGTTCCTTTAAGTGTTAATTTCTGTTTGTGTGGATAACTTGCACTTTCAGTAGACACAACTGGATTGAAGACCTATACTGGAAGCAGCTTGATTGTGATTATCCTGTCACCTCTGGTGTAATGGTAACGTGACAATGAATTTGGTGGATACAGTTATTAACAAAGTGAAATTTTTTGTTGTCATGTTTTTTGCATTATTTAATGTGTATCATGGATTTTATTATAGTTAACACAACACAACTTTGCGCCCTGAAATTCTAGATGTTATTGAAAGTGCAAAGGAATTATATGGATAGCTTCAGATAATAGTGACAAAACATTCAATAGAAGGGCCTATGGCTTCTTATTTTGGACTATATCTCATGGTGCTTAAATATATGGCTTCTTCATACATTGCATTCTATTATCTGGATTGTGGCTTTGGATGATTTTTAAAGTACTAGCATTCGGTAAATCATTATCATCATTATTATTACTTTTCTATGCAATTTTTTAATACTGTAAGCGACTATATAATTGCCCAAAATGGATAAAAAAAAAAAATACCTCGTGAGGCAATGTATTCGTTCTTTGACGATAACAATGAGTTATGTATGCCACGGTGTTATACTGTTATGTTTTTGGACATGCTGTTTGTACATATTGACATGAACATCCAACATAATTATTAATGCTCCTGGTTTTCAATTTCAGCATATAACATGAATTGCATTTTAGAATTATGGTGGAACCTATAAATGTATATGAGACATGGCATAATTATTTGCTTCTTCTTATATTTTAATTTATTAATTACATATATAAATTTATAATTAATAAAATGAATAAACCCGCTACAAAGTGCGGGTTTATTGCTAGTTGTCTATACAAGAAGAGTTCACCATTTTAACAATGAATTATATTGTCTTCATGCATTCTACAAATCATGCCCATGACTTAAACTCATGAGTTATGACCTCGGTATACTTTTATTTTTTTGCCTGCACAAACTTTTCTCTCGTTTTATAATATAGACTAGTTAATTCTACACAAATTACGTATATGATTTAATATAAAAGAGTGAGTAAAAGGGATAAGAGAGTAGGACACAGAAAATAGAAATAAAAAATCTAAAATTAATAGGGATGATAAGGGTAGAAAGGGAAACAAATAAAAAATTCACAAAATTGTTAACGTCAAAAAATAAGTATTTTTCCTTCATACTTTATAACATGAATTGTTGACGCCTGATTCTGTCGGGCAGTCCTGCTGGTCGTCCGGTAAGAATACTTGCACAAAAGTCCAAACGGCTTGGGCCATTTGTGGACTCCTCCGGTGTGAGTGTTAGTGAAGGTATCGAAAAAGTCAACAATGAAGGTTTGAGTGTCTAGTATTGCAAAATAATGCGTTACCCTTCTCTCCATTATCAACTGGGTATTTATACTGCATACCTGAATAACGGTTACCTGTGTAACGATTATGTCCATTACGCTAGGTAGTTATGATGTATACCCGGTTCATCTTCCACCCACATGTTGTAAGCCCAATAGGAAGGTTACCAGGCTGACGGTCTATTAGGCCTAGCCCAATGTGAATTCTCGAATCAGGTCTGATTAAATATACATCATAACATGAATAATATTATAGACACATATTATACATAAAAAGTAAAATTTGTAAATTGTATACTAATAAAAATTTGTAAAATATCTTATAGTAGGTCTCTTTTCTTATTCTGCACGTGTTCATAGAATTACTCTTATAATATAGATTAGTATTCTAGCACACACTATATGTGTAGAATAAATAAATAAAATATTAGAAAAAAAATAACAATTGATAAAAGAGTGAAGAGAGAAAAAAAATAATATTTTTAGTTTTATGAAATACCTGCTCTTATTTTTTAAAAGAACAAATAAGAAAGCAAAATGTTTTCAAATTTTTGTTCACACAAAATAACCGGCGACTATCCTGTCTATCCTCGCATTTTATACTATAATAAATAAATACTAATAGATATTTCCGGCAGTAGCAAAATAAAGCTCCACTTAGAGCATTTCTAACAAGTTGGAGAAATAAAATTTTAGACTAAATATAATTTAAGATTTATATCGCATTTTAATAATTAGACTAAATTTAATTCGTAAATTTTTTTGAGGAAGCAAAAAAATTGTATCAAAAAATAAGAATTTAATAAATTATAATTTTAAATATATTTAAATAAAAGAGTAAAAAGATAATTAATAAAATAAAATTTTATTAATTATTTTAATTTTTATATATTATAATTTATGAGATAGTCCATAAGCTAAACAACATGTACCGATCTTAAATGGAATAAATATAGGGGGTGTTCGGCGCCAACTTATAAGTTGGTAAGTCATTATTAGTGTTCGGTTGTTACTTTTTTTTTAACTTATAAGTCAAAAAAAAAGAATAGATTTTTGGAACTTAAAAAAAATGACTTATAAGTCATTTTTTTAAGTTGGTCAACTTTAATGAAATAACAAAAATTGTTCCTCCTTATATTTTTAACATTTTTTTTATTAAAAGATATTTTAATAATCTTTATATTTTACTTAACTTATAAGTTATTAGTAGTCGAATACCTTCACAATTATTACTTATAATTCTCGATTTATAAATAAAAATAATGCAGAATATTTTTACTTATAAATCTACTAAAATTTTAACTTATAAATCTATTAAAATTTTAATTTTATAAATAAATAAAAAAAAAATCATTCCCGAATAGTCGCATAGTCGACGGATAATCCAACTGCGGAGATGGTGTAAGATCCGCGCGTGCCTAGTTCTTCTTCTTCTTCTTCTTCTTCAGTTTTCTTCTATAAAATCGCAGCCCACCACCCGTGAATACCATTTATAGTTTAAATTTATTCATCGTCTTCAACACCTAATACCCGTGTAGGTCGCATTTTTTAAGGTAATCTAATCTCAATTTCAATTCCCCAAAATGGAAGCTTCAGTCAGATTATTCAATTCCTCCAATTCAATCCTTCTCAAAATCCACCCTCTCATCAAATCCTCTCCCAAGTTCTCTCATCACTCTCCATTCTTGTTACCTCCTCCTCGATCTCCCCACATTTCTCCCTACACCATAAAAACCAAACCCTATGCTTACAATCGCGTTCACTCTTCATTTCCACAATCTTCTCTCTCCAATACCCTAGGGTTTCTCCAATTTATCTCTTCATTTAATCCCTTAATCTCAAATGATAAATTTGCTCGAATTATTTCCCCTTCCGAAAACAAGCTATTTCAATGGAATTTCGCACAAGATGGTGTTAATGGAGAGAGTAGAGGAATTTTGGGGAATAATAAGGAACCAATCGTGAATGTTGTGTTGCTTGGCTGGCTTGGATCGAAACAGAAGCATTTGAGGAGGTACGTGGAATTGTATAATTTGAGAGGCATTCATGCTATTACATTTGTTGCTCCGGTAAAGGACTTGCTTTCTGTCGATTTTGGAAGGAGATTCCAGCAGCGGATCTCTTGCTTGGCAGATGAGCTTGTTTCGTGGTTGTCGGAGAGAGAAAAGGATGGGCGGGAACGGTTCTTGCTCTTCCACACTTTCAGCAATACTGGTTGGCTTGCGTAGGTTTGATTGATTTCAATATTGCTTTCTTGTTAAATCTGTTAATTCTTGTAATTCATTTCAAGTTCAGTATCTGTCAAGAACCTTGACCCCACCCAGAATCATAATAGTGTCAGTTTGGCATGAAAATTTAGATTATTGTTGTTAAAAGATATGCTTAAATTAATTGAATTACAAGCTGAAACAAAAAGAGAATATGAAAACTAGAAGTAAGTTCAAAGTAAAGAAGCTATCAATCAGATCAGCCTAGGCTTGGGACTGAATTTGCTGTCTTTGAAGTCAATTTTGCCCCCACCAGAATTATCCTTTGGTGCAGATGGGTTCTGATGGTTGCTATTCAGCATACTACAGCAGCCTTGTATCACGTGCACTCGTAATCAAGGCTTCAAACTCACAAATGAATTGCTCGGTACCAGTGGTATAATATTATAGGAAAATGTCCTTGGTGTTACATACTTACATGCGTCTCAGGCTTGAGTGTTTTGTAGCCTGTGTCTTGGCTTCTGGTTCCAGTTTGTTTTTGTATACTCTGTTTATATTGGGATTTTACTCCTTTGGGCTATTGTGTTTAATATAATACTGTACTAGCTTACTCATATAAGAAAAATAGTTATTGTAGTATATTTAAACATGGAATGTTCACATTAATTGGTGTTGCTCTTTGCTTTAACATTTAGGGATAATGAGTTTATAGTAGTAATATAAATTATTATGTTCTTGGAAGTTAAAATTTTGACCATGTTTTTATTTCTTTGACCTGACACCATTAATGGAGATTTTTATTTGTTTGTTTTCCACAGGTATGGAGCAATTCTTAACGATCTACAAGGAAGACCGGACCTACTTGATAGGATAAAAGGATGTGTTTTTGATTCAGGAGGAGACCCTAATATAAATCCTAAGGTTTGTGATTACTTGTTTCTGATAATTTCAAGTTTGAAGGTCATCTTAGCATTTGCACTGGACCATTTGACCAATTCCTTGCTTAGTACTAGTTATGCAGTTCTCTTTGTTTTACCTGGCTCAGTTTTAGCTACTGAGTTTTACATTCTTCAGTGTATTGGTTTATCTGTATCAATAAAGTATGGACTCACGTTCTGACAAAAGAATAAACCTTGATAAAACCTTGAATTGACAAGGAAGATAAAGAATTCTCCAAGAGAAAACAAGTAGTAATATTATTATGAATTGAATGAATTTGATTACATAAGAAGTATTCTTTCAAATAATAAAACTACTAATTAACTCCAAAAGACTAGTTGGAAACTATTCTAACTTGATTTGAAAAAGGAAACTACTAAATAAAAAATAATTATACTAAATCTAAATCTACTGGATTTCCTAAATAAGAAATAAAAATATATTAAATAAACTAAAACTCCATAAATTATAAAATATATAGGAATCCTAATCTTCATTAATATTTTCCACCACATCAGTGGAGTAGTATTTGCATGTTAAATAACAAAAAACAGACCAACAAATAGGGATAATGGAGCTTTTGTTACTTGTGTAAACAGTTTGATTGCAACCAATATTGACCTTATATTAGTACTGTCAGTTGGTAAATTATTATTTTCACTGAAGTGTCAATTATTCTCATGTTTGGTACCTTTTAGTCGCACAGCTTTTATGGATCTAAACTATAGAAGAACCTTGTTATCTCAATATCTATACGTATTGTTGCATATTAATTTCTCGACATAATCTCTGTTAAACTCTGTGGATATCAGTCGGATAGTTACTAACATCAAATATATGCTTGAAGACGCTCTTTCTCATATATTTTTGAAAACTTTCCATTTAGACCACTGATGAACTAAGAAGTTGTACTAAATGCTTCTTGATCCTTTATAGGTTTGGGCAGCTGGATTTGCTGCTGCCTTGCTGAAAAAACGTAGCTCTGCGATATATCCTTCAGTTGAGGCTGGGGAAGGAAATGGAATAAAAAGTGAAACGCCTGTTTCAAATCAAAAGGAACCTCTGTTGGTTGAGGTCTTGCTTCTGTTACTATTGGAGAAGCTCTTCTCTTTTCTTCTCAACTTACCTGATTTAAATCAGTAAGTCTTCCCATGCATCTCCTTTTCTAACTTCAAAATGGCAAAAATATCCAACTGTAGTTCCAATATATTTTGTCTACTGAGCTGTTTGTGAAGCGAATCATGGGTAATAGTATTTCTTATGTTTACAGGAGGTTGATGAAGATCATCTATGGTCTCTCAAAGAACCAGCCTCCATGTCCTCAGCTTTACCTATACAGTATAGCTGACAAGGTCATACCATTTCAATCAGTAGAGTCGTTTATTGAGGTCCAAAAAGAAATGGGGATAAAAGTTTGGTCTTTTAACTTTGGGTCATCCCCTCATGTAGACCACTATAGGACTTTCCCTACCATGTATTCATCACAGCTGCATAATTTCTTGAAAGAGTGTTTCGCCATGGTGAAGCAAATGTAGAACCTGCAATTGCAAACTATGCAGTCTCTCTATTTGGAAATGTCATTAAGGTGCTTTAAGCTCCTAGGGTAGTGGCATTGACGCCCAGCAGAGAAATATTTCTAGAGAACAAATCAGAAGTCTGTAAGCCAGTGCTGGTAATGTTTAGTTCTGCTCCTCTGTATGCTCCTTGCATGCTGCAGCTTCTAAACCATGGAAATGCTATCCTAGTCCAAACTCCAAAATTGCAATTTTTTTAGGGTTATAAATACTTGTAATGTGATCATGTTCATGGCTTCAGTACTTATTTTAAGGCTCTTAATTCCATTAGAAAAACCTATCAGCTCTTTTTTGGGTTCATTCCATTTGGTTCTGGTCACGTGTTGACAGTTAAACTCCAGTGAATCAATGATAGTGGACTTCTTGATAAATGCCTATTTTTGGTACATGTGTGCACTTTGGGGCCAGAACATCATCTTTTTTTTTCTTCCCCTTCTACTAGTTTTGTGCGTACTAAACTGCAGTCCACCATATCGGGAATAAATGAAATAAAAGAGGTGTAATTTGTAGGAGTGCATGCAAAATAAATAGACAAACTGAAAGTAAACTACTCTGTATCAGCTTCCTAGTAATTTTTATTTTTTAAATAATAATATCACTTCTAAACTGCAGCAACATAAAAATGAAAACTATTCAGGGGAAGAAATTAAGGTAAGGTTGCTAGGACTAACTAAATTTACATACAATTTAAAAATTATTCATCTGGATTGTCATATCAATTGAACAAAAAAAGGCAAGTGACCAAACACTAAGCAGTGGAGAAACCATTTCGTCATTATTGTAGTATAATGCTCCAATCAAATAAATTATTAACAAAAACTCATCTGTTTCAAAAAAAAAAAAAAAAAAAACATTTATTCGACACTTCTAAAAACTAAATAAATTTAACATCGTAAAATAACTTGACATTCTTAATTTATCACGATGCTAATTAATTAGACCCGCTAAACGGGTCGGATCGACTTAAATGGATTGGGTCATAGACAGACCAACTTAAATTTGGGCCAAGTCAAAATGACTCAGATTTTATAGGTTAAAAAAAAAAAAAGATCTTGGTCTGAGTTGGCCTGGCCCGAGCCAGCCTGTTGGTCAATTTTTTTTTAGTAAACTCAATTTTACAAAAAATTAAAATTATTAAATATATTTTTACAACTAAAATCCCATGGTTCGGCAAAGAAAATTCAGTAATAGAATTGAATATTAAATTTTTACTTGGAAATTAAATTTTTTCCGCCTAAAAAAACACATTTGGAGTTGGTATTTACGTTCTGGTTAATTTACCAGAGTTGTATTCCGGTGAATGTTTGGATGTTAGTTTCATCTTACTTTGAAGCTATTGGCTCCATGTTGGAGTCTATCACCAAGAATAGTTATAGCTCCATTAGAAGCAGTACGAACCATGGGCTTGCCAACAAGATTACATTTTCTCGTAATGGAACACCACGTAGGAAGAATTTGTTTAAAAACATGGAACAAAATAATACGTCGAGATATTTTCTTATTAGAATTGTCAGAGTGTTACACCTTTGAAACGGAAAACTCTGGATATCAAGATCCTGAAGTACGAAGCAATTTTGAAACAAGCAAGAAGAGGATACAAAAAGGAAAACTATCTCTACAAACTTGGGGAATCGTCCACTCTTCAGTCGATGCTCAGATGTTGTGTAGCTGTCCAAGATTGCTTAGGCTCTAGTTGAACTTCTCCAATCTGAGTTGTACGTGAAATTGAGAAAATAATGATAAAAAAGCCAACAAAATAAGAAGAGAAGAGAAAAACAGAAACAAGGTATTGAAAACTTTCAGGAAATATTGGTATAGAAGGGCCAATTCATCAGCAAGAGCATTTTCAGATGGCACCTCTTGGCTGTATTTTAGGGAAGATGGTGAATAATGCTAAGATCTTAATTTGGGTCATCCTCATCACCACTGAGATTAACTAATTGAACTGTCTGTACTAATGCATGAACAGAAAATGCGTGCAGTGTCCAAAGTAATTAACTAGTTTCTCGAAGAATAGCTTGTTTACTTTGGATGCAAAAAAAGTTCTTTAGTACCTTTGCATTTTCAACACAAACAAAGTCTTTGTAGCATGCCTCCATAGTCAGATGCGGGTTCCACAAAACAGTGTCTGTCCAACTTCACAAACAGGAGAAGGATTACGAAGCCAAACAAGTGAAATGCATAAAATATTGAGGAAACAAAACAAAGCATCAATAAATGTTTTCAATCAACTTACTTCGTATTGCGGATGGATATTACATCACCCAAACCATTATCCAGTTGTAACTCACTAGGGGCTTCAAGGTAAATGCAATCTACAAATCCAGGAAAGGTAACTGCATCCCTGAAAAGTGAAGATAAAGTTGACACATTTAGTGAAACTCAAATGGGTTGATATGATTAATCTAGTCACTAATAATGCTTGAACATCACATATATTGGATGAGGAGTCTTTGAAATGTCGAGTGACATCATATTTTACGATGTATCAGCAGAACAATTCAATAATAATAGTACAGTGAGAAACATAAGAAATATGTAAGAATATCCATCAGCCTCATCATTTTTCATAAAATATCACTCAATTAAATCATTTGACAATCAACCTTTCCTGGAAAACAGAGCCTTAGCTATCTTCAATAAGAGCTTTATAAGATGCTATACAAACCTTTCCTCTTTACCCTCCACTGGATTTTTAGGATCGGGGTGTTTGTTCAGAGTTTTGCAACCTTTTAAACCTTTCACTGATGCCCCTGTTACAGAAGCCTGCACAGCAGAACCTTGTAAATATCTCCAAAACTTTTGAAGGACATATAATCAGATGTAATTGCTTAAAATTAAAAAAAAAATCATGAAATTAATAAATTTTATGGATAGTGTAAACCTTATATTTCTTCGCTAAAAATCTAACTGTTCAACAGATCAATAGAATGATAAATATGGCTAGGTACTCTCTAGCATGCTTTGTTTTCCAGCTCCAAATTAATCCACCAATAGTATTATTTTTCCTTTTTCAATAATTGGCTTGTTCAATTGGTCATGCTAAAAAATGGTAATCTCCTCTCTAAAACATGGAACAATAACCCTTACACTGAAGTATGTGTGCAGAGCAGTAGTGAATGAGAACTTTTTTGCATCATTATTTGTAACAATTAATTCCGTTGAAAGGCTCTTCTTATTGAGAGTAACCTGCAAGCAAGTAAAAGAAAAATTTATAATACATATTATACTAATTCAATGGAATGTTAAATAAACATATACCAACTGATACTACAGCAGGGTGACAACAAGATACGAGAGGCCCCGACATGTCTAACATTTCTGTAGTGTATAGAATCATTATATTGAAAGTGGCGTAGTATTGTTGATAAAGGTGACTAAAAAACATGACCTATTCAAACATTATTTCAACAAGCGTAAAATGAATAATAGACTCACCTTGTACAGTGCTTGGAAACTGAAATCCCACATAGATCGACTGTATTTATCATCTTTCAACTCTAGAGTGATAACAGGATTCCCCTCTACATTTACAGAATCAAGAATGGACCAGTTCACGTTCCTTGCAAATCCATGCTATATAAACATAACCAAAGCTTAAAAGTAATTTGAGAAAACTTAAAACTAGTGTCACTAATTTTATCAAAGAAATCATCATGCTTTAGCAGGAATCAAATAATAATGGAATTATACAATAATCAATAATCTTTTATGAAATTATAATATAAAATTAAAATGACTCAATTTTTCGTGTCTTTAGACACAACTCATAATGAAGTTGGCTGCTACAACTATTGGTTAAATCCCTTTGGAAATTTGATGCGTGTATGTAGCAGTCTCAAATCACAGTCCAGACACCACAAGTTAAGTTTGACAAAATTATTAGAGGACCTCGCATAGGTATTTGGTTATCTAAAAGAATATTTTGTATTGCACCCTCAAATCACTGTTCCGGCACCACAATTTAAGTTTTATAAAAAAGGATTCCCGAGTGTGTCTTCGTATCTAAATGAATTATTTTGTCATTGATAGTTTGATACTTCATGAGGAAAACAAGCTCATGAAAGGTAATGAACTTAGACATATATATGTAGACCACCCTGATGATTGCTAAAGAAATGATGGAGTGCATACCTGCTGCATTACTCCAGGTCCAAATTGCGGGAAACAATGTGGTACACCTCCACTGTCTCATGAAAGATGTAGTCCGTTAATCAGGAGATCTTAAGTCTTTAGGAGACTTGAATATCACAAATTCATGCTACTGAAAATGAATAGAACTCCAGGTTGCAAAGTAATAATTGGATACAGATCCATAAGTTTCCAGTCTCCACTTTTGGAGTATGATTTTGAAAGTTATAAGTTCTGGATTAAAGAATGGCAGTGAACCTGATTGGTTTTTGTCCATTAAATACAGCATCTGGCCGAACAAAAAGAAGATCTTTGCTAGCAACTTTCCAAGATGTGATGCAACCTCCAAATAAGTATAGCTCGGCCTCACTGCAAATAACATTGTGAATAAAAGACATTTTATAAGAGGTAATGAACAAAAGATTACTACCAAAAGGTTTTCTCGACATTTTGAATTCTGCTTCCTACAACACCCTTATCCAAAAGTCAACCTAAGTGCTAAAACAACTAGCTGCGTCATCACAGTTGTGATTTAGTGGTCAAAATGGGCACTGCACTCATCCTATGCAATTATAAACATGACGAGATTGTTATGTACTATTTATAATAAAATTTATCTGCTGAACTACTGGTTAGTGACATAACCAGTGTCAAAAGTTCTCATACCCTTTTACCCAGGCGTTGAGTGTCTAATACGTGTATTTCATGCATTTCGAAGAGTCCATGAAACAAATTGTGAATGAACATTTATGTTAGATTAATATCAATATAAAGCAAGATTCTGTCTTTCACTCTTTCTTAAGGGAGAGGATTGACAAATTGTCTTGAATTAGGTCCAGGAGCATGGTTTAATTTTCCCCAGATACTATATTGGATTAGATCATATGAACTAAACCATTTTAAAAGATCACAACTTTCAGTCTGAAGTCTGAACACATAATTACTTCTTGTAGTCTGCGAGTAAAGACGTGTAAAAAAAGTCTGACCAAACAATCAATGATTCAACTTGGTGGTTCCTCAACCAGGTATTATTGATCAACCTTTTCAAACTTCAAATTTTTAAATCATACTTGCTAGAAAGTGATGTCTTGATAACAGTTAGGACGTTGTTTGTAAAACAAAGACACCAAATTCTTATTGAGAATCTTATTCACTCAGGTGTACAGATCTAGTTAGGACAACAAATAGCACCACTGATCTAAATTTGACAATGATATGTCAAAAATTGAATACACAGCCCTTAAAAATGTCATGGAACCTCACTTATAATCAGAATTATTTTGTTGTTTTCAGTAGCATAAATCAACACACCAATACACACGTTATATAAGGAATCACTCAATTAAGGAATTACTAAATTAAGACCATTGATAGATAGGATAGTACCTTCCGTGAGAAGAGGTCAAAACGACCTTAGGCAAATTCCCTAAACCTTGAGTAAGCTGCACTCCCTCTTTGTTCCCACTTGCAATCGACATTCTCGTAGTTCTGTGCCCAATGTTAATTTCAGTCGACTGAAAAGATTCTCTAAATTTCCAAACAATGAAAAGTCGAAATTATTGGAAGAGAGAGAAAGTGGGGAAATCGAATTCCAATCTCTCACCGGTTGACTCGCCGATGCTTGGCAGGGAGAGACCACATCATTGAAACACTCGCCATCCTTTTTCGTTCTTTGATGCGATTAGGATTTAGGAATCGGAATAAAAATACAGAGAGGAGAGATTGTGGGGTCCAAGTTCAACCGGAAGGAACTACTCCTTCACTGCCTCTTATATACTATCTTGTCATTCCAAATTATAAAATGGATATTAAGTTTTAAAAATTTTATTTTTAATAAATTTATTTTATTTATATTAATATAATTATAAATATCATAAATTATTTAAAAATTATTATTAATCATGATATTTGTTATTTTAAAATTTTAAATAAATTATATTAATTTTAAATTTTAAAATATTTCAAATTAATTTTTATAAAATTAATAGAAATTTTATAATTCAGAACAGAGCGAGCACTATTTTGTCCAGTATTATGCTTTGGTTGGATATTTTGGGATATTTTTTTTCCGTTCTCTCTTTTTTTTTTATAAATTTGTTTTCCCGATGAAAATGAAAAATATTGTCATTTTATAATTAAATATATCTCTCTCTTCATAAAGACAGGAATAACGAGCAATGAGGATGGTTGGATGAGAATATAAGAATGGAAGAGGTCAAGGGGCTGGGAATGAATACATAACAAATTCTGAATTTCTTTTAAAATTCTATTGTTCGACATCATAATATATTGACTACATTCAATAAAAAGTTCAGGTAAACTCAAATTTGTTGGATTATCATCAAAAGCAATGTATTGGTCGGAAAGGGAAAAAAAAAACAATTCATTATGATTTTGCTGCATGTTTATTACATTCATCAAGGTAATTCAATCTCTTCTATCTTCTTCAAATTTCTCTAAGATCACACTTGAGCTCCCAACATATAAAAGAATTTGTACATTTTAATTTAGCCCATTTTAGGCCTTGATAATTGCGGAAGATCCTGGCGGAGGAAGAACAGTTTGATTTGGCCCTGTCCATCTTCTACTACAAATGCTGTTTTCAGCCCCATCCTGTATGGAGCTCCAAATGGCAGAGGAAAAACCGAGCACCAACACAAAAACAGGTACCAAAGTACTCAATAGCAGCACTAAAAATAAATGTATGCATAAATTTGCTACATGTTTAATTAAGATGTGCCTGGATTCTCAGCTGTGAACCTAATAGCTGTCCAGCCGCCGGCAGGAACTCCGACTGTGTTTCTCTCGGGAGTTATATTTGGCCGGATGGATCAAAATTTCCGAGCCCGGTTCCAACCACATAGAAATTGTAGCCATGCAGATGGAATGGATGGGACTCAACCGTCACCATGTCTGGTAAAACCAATTCAACTGTGAAATTGAAGGCAATTTTACAAAGTCTTGCTCCTTGTGATGTCCCAAGATTGGCCGTCAATTGTGCACCAATATAGTAAAAGGAGTTGGAGGCTTATCCGGAAAATCAGTTTTAAACACCCCTTTTGCGTTGAAGTAATGAGCTTGAAGAAGTCCGATTTGGGGCAGCACGGATGAGATGTTATTCAAAGAAGCAGTGAGTTGCGCGCTCCATTAACACATGATGGGCAAGGATTCATCCCCATAAAACAAATTCCTATCAACTTTTAGGGGCACTTTTGCTGGAAATTTTTTGAGTGTTTAGGCTCCTGAGCTTCTTGTTGTAGTTTAATGCGAATGTTGAGTCATTAGGTGAAGGCAAATGAGGGAGTGTGGGAATGACGGTGTCAGAGATTCCTTTGTACTGCAGGAATGTAGTGGCGGTTTTGTTGTCTACGGGGATTGGAGCGTCTATAAAAGGCCTAACGACAATGAAATATCGGCCTGACATTTGGTTTGCATGAACCAGAATGTTTGTGGTTTGACCAGGTGTAATTAATATGACTGATGTGCTGAAGAATTTTGTGTAAACTGTATCAATCTCCAATATTGTCAAATTGTGATCGGAAATAACAAAGAAAAGCTTTTTGTTGAGGGCAGCATTGACGATTCTCAAGAGGTATGTCTTTCCTTGTTCAACCTTCATGGCAAAAGTATCTGTCGACAACAAAATTGACGAAGATATGAATTTTTTTACATTTTTCTCATATGGCATCATAATCTTTCAAAAATTAATACTACTAATGTTTTTCGAAACTTGGAAAGAGTGGCCCTGGCTTCCCATTGATTGTATGCGCATCTAACATATTTGGCGGCAAGCCCAAGCTGTTTACTTGCTTGACAACCTCTTCTACATCTGCATGCCATCATTCACCTGTAATCTCAACTATAAGTATCTTATAAGTACCAATTCATGATTTACTTCGCTTAATTTATAGCACTGTCAACTAATTATGATTATATTTCATCAATAATTGTTGATTATATAAACTCACCGAAGATCAAAGTTTCAACCTAGCTGGCTGTGGCATTATGACAATGGCACCATATACAGAGCCAAAAAATATGCGCATGCCACCATAACGTACCCTTATTCTGTTACACTGAAATTAGACGTGTAGTTGCTACCAGTTTGGATTGGACACTGAATTATATAAGTCGGTCCATCTAGCCAACCGTTACAAAACTGTTCCAGTCCATGCCTGAAAAAAAATTCACCAGCCGTGACAACAAATTAACATGCTAAATTTACAAACTTTGTTCACAAATTTACATTTCAAAATACAAAAAATAAATTGAACTTTACCAATGAATGGACATGTTATATTGTGCATGGTTGGAAACATTGATAAGAATTGTCTCCTTCCCTAACATAAATAGTAGGCCCTGGGAACCTCCCATTCACGGTCACAATTGGTTTTGCATGAGGCCAACCAGCTAATATTTTCCACTTGAATCTGGAATTATATATATATATAAAAGACGAAATAAATGTCGATATTAAATGTCAACTAGCAGGAGAAAAAAAATGCATAAAGTACTTTTTAAGTTAACGGCCATTAACAACTCACATCAAACTGGTAATTCTTTGTGGCTGCCTCGGCCGAATGGGGAAATAACCAAACAAACACAAGGAATACACAAAAGCCCGCTTCGCCATTTTACAGGGAAAGCTTTAATTTAATGTTTTTGAATGAGTGAAAGACAAAGCATAAATGTGTATAAACATATGGAAATGGAAATAGCTAGGAAAATCTAAATAATTGATTAAGCTATCAGTTTTGTTAAAGGAGGTGCAGTAATCTTACTTGGTAGAGGGTTGCATGCATAAGATTCGATTAGTATGAAATTAACTTTATAGTAAATTAAACAATGGAACAATACAGTGTTGACACGCAGATCGTGAGTGTTCTCTCTCTGCGTGCCAGCACTATATTAGTCAATTGTCCAACTTATCATGAAGTTAACTTCATACTAAACGGATCCGAATGCGCACACCAAAGCTTAAAAGCAAAATAAAGATAAAGACTAGAAATGATATATTAATATAGAATAAGTCTACATATACAATATCTAAATTTAAAATTAAACACTACATTCATCTCGGGCATGACACATATTTCAATATCATATCCTAATTTTTAATGGTTAAGATCGATGTAGTATTTGATTATTGTGTACTTATACTTATTCATTAATATATAGACACTACAACATATATAAAAACTAAATATTATATCTATCTTAACTATTAAAAAAATAGGGTCTAACACGGAATCAGTGTTAAGCTCTACTTTTTAATAATTAAAATACATTTTATATTTTATTTTATAATTAATTTTTATTAACTTATACTTGATGTATGCGTGTATGTTGACTCCTAGAGGAGGGCTTAGAAATTAAAGCCAAGATGAAGATTAATTCATTTAGATGGAATTAATAATATTTACCAAGTAATTTCGATTCCATGGGGAAAATGACCGAAAAGACTATCACTAGCAGATGAGAAGTACGGTAAGTAAGGCCAGCTGAGCTTTACCATTAAGGACAAGTAACACTTGTAGTATAGCTAATGATTAACGAATCAAATTAAGGGAAAAAGAAAATAAATTCATTTCAAGCCCCAAGTACTGAATTTATTTATTTAAAGACATTTTTTTTTTTTGTCATGCAACTTTCTCGGGTAAGTGAAACTTTGGACCCTCCTCCTCCTCCTTTCCTGTAATAAAAAATGCTTCTTCAAGTATTAGCAGTACGGTTTACGCAGATATGGCTTACATGAGGCTTCATGTTCCTTACGAAACTGCACATCTTAGATTTCATTATTATAATTTCTTTTTTTCCGTTTTGGCATTGTCACACCCCATGTATCCTGTATATTAGAGGTCATTAGGAATATGTTATAATTTTCATATGTTAAAAAAATTAATAAAAAAATAAAAAACTCCTCTCTTAAACCTTCCAAAAATATAAGATAATTAGTGATTTTTTTTAAATCAATTTAAGATATTTTAAAACTTAAATAAACATATTTATTGAATTTTAGTCTGCTTAATATAAATTATTTGAAAAGTATTATTATTTATAATTTTTAGTAAATCTCCTTTAAGTTAGAAATTATTTAGAATTTACTTTTAAAAATCAATCGTCTTAAAATTGTATTTACACCTACACCAAAAAAAAGAGGTTATTTTTTCTTCAACCTTTATATAATTAAGATTACCGCTGGTTATTCTAGGGTAATGTAATTATGTAATGTTGGGCCACGATGGGCAACTCTTGACTCGTGTTTTGTAGCTGTTGGTGGGCTTAATCACATTCATTTGTTAAGATTTTAAGATACTATTGGGCCAATTCATCAAGCATGGAGAAGAGAGAGATTTTGCTTACAATGAATAAACAGTGCAGTCTCAGCAGAGTTTTTATAAAATTAATAACTAATAGTAAAAGGCCTCTTCTTTCGAATAAGAAAGGGCCACTGCTTTTGTAGTCTGGTACTCTAGTGGACCGAAACCTAGACAAAGATTAAAAGTCAATGGTCCATTTTTTTTTATAAAAAAACCACAAACAAAGGAAAAATATTATTGGGTACCCATAATATTTTCGAAAAATACTAATAAAATGGTAAATATAGTAAAAGCCAAGTCAGATAGCTATGAGTTATGACCATAGGCAAATAAGAGTCTTGCTATATATTATAATTTTTTTTTGTCAAATTACTATTACGACGTATATTAATAAATAAGATTAGACAAAATTATAAATTTGACTCACTATATTAAATATATTGTTAAAATATTATTAATTATAATTATTCACGTAATTTGTAATAAAATAATCCACGTAAAACGTTGTAAAATTTACCATTTCTCAATAAATAATAAATTTAATGAAGTCAGATATATAGGCATGAACACCTGGTGTAACAAATGCAGTTATTATGGTGACGTCCCACCAGCCAGATTTAGCGCCTAGGTTCGATGATTCAAACATAACTGATAGTGTTTGGTAGACCCTAATTCAGGGTTTAGTGTTAGCAACACCTTTTATATGTATATTTATTTAGTTAATGAGAGCGACCAACCGGGACAAATACAAACGCTATATACAAAGACGGGACAGCACCAACCAAATAATATATACACTCCCTCCATATGAACTTATCCAAACAAGTCAAAGCCAAACAAAGACACCACCATTCTACAAAATACCTTAAATCTAGGAGTTGTATTTTTTACTCTCTTATACTGTGACTCGTATTCTCACTCATAGAATGTAAAGTTTAATTTAATATTTTAACTAAGGGATTCATGGTGTTGATTAAGAAAATAATATAGAAAAAAAGAAGATAAGTCTAAAAATACAATTTTGGGACACAAATTACTACACCATTAAAAAGTGGAGTCTGACAAAGATTTTCGCTTCATACTCACTTTTTAATGGTGGATATGGAGTTTGTACTTGAGTTTGTGCACTTAGACTTGTTCGGAAAAAAAATTCCCAACTCTCATTCATAGATAAATATAGGGAATTGATATTTTTACAAGTAGATCTCATTTGATCTTCTTATGAAAATATCAAATTAACTCGTACAAATATTAATTTCCTAAATATATATATAGAAGGAAAAATATAACATGCTTTGAAAATATAAAAAGATTCAAAGCATATTCGACCACTAACTGTATTCCCACGTTACATTTTATCTTCAGTTATATTTAATGGAAAACGATAAGCTACAAGTGTTGACGCTCTCTCTATAGCCAAGCCATGCATGTAATGTAAGGCAGGGCAGCATATGGGGATAACCGGAAAACCCTCTAGCCGAGATGAGATGAGATGAAATGGGGGTTTGGTCGTAGGAGTTGTCAAAAGTGTCAGCTGTCAACAGAAATCGATGCGGGATCCGCATGTCCAAACTTATCCCTGTCGAACGTGACAACAATTTTACACGCACAAGTGCACAACGATGGATGGAGCTTCTCTCCTCACCTTCATCATGCTTCGTGTTCGTGGGCCACTGGGGACCTTTCACAATAGCACTCCAGCTAATACATACTAGCTCTTGTTCTTGGCCCGCACATATCCTATTATTTTATATCAAGACTCGTTTCAAAATAAAAATCTCATTTTAAAAATTAAAATTAAAATCTAGTGCACGTATTTTATTTAAAATAGGACTTTTGGCCATTTTAAAATATCTCAAAAGAATAAATAAATTTTTATTTTACGATATTATACCACAAAAGTTACGTTTATATTTATAGTAAAATTGTTAAGTGCGTTTATCTTTTAAATTCAACCGATATTATTGTCAAAACATACGTGAGGAGTAAAGAAGTGGACAAGGGAAACTAAATAAACAAAGTTTTGACAATGAAATGACCTAGTTTTAATCTTTCGCCCGTGAGATGTGGCTTGAATACGATTGATTTGTTGCTTTTTGTCAGTTAACCTATGTCTTATGGAAGCTTAACCAGCTAATTTTGTTTGGGATATAGAAATTATAAAAAATATCTCAAGCTAGCTATTGCTTTTTGTCAAGATTTTTTTAAAAGTATATAAATAATAGAACGCCAAAATACAAAAACTAGGAACGAGAATACCAAGGACTATGTATGTTAAGACATAACACTTCAAAATTTTCAGTTGATAGTGAGGGATAGATAGATTAAGGGTATGTCTTAATTTATTTTGTGTTTCAAACATGTGGTGTACGTCTTAAGAATTATTAATCGATTACAGTATATGCCGTGATGGATTCAAGGAGGTAAGTAGTGCACTAGTACAAGACAGCCAACATATATATATATATATATTGGTCGATTCATAATAAATATTTATTATGAATAAAAAATAGATAAATACCATTTAACGAGTTAATTTTTATAATAAATGAATAAGATTAAAAAAAAATCGATGTTCATTATAAATAATAGTAGACGGTTTAATAGTGTCTGTTAGTTAATAGTAGCGGAAGTCCACTATTATTACTAACGGACAGTACGTTCATTGCGAATGATGATAGCCATCGTCCGCTGTTAAATAATAACGGACGGTGTAGTAGTCCGCTACTAATAGTAGCGGATAACGAATTTTAAGTATTCAATCTTAACCGTTGAATATTATTGAATGATATTTGCCTATCTTATTTCATAATAAATACATGTTATGTATCAGCTCCCATATATATATATATATATATATATATATATAATTGAAAAAAAACATTTAAAACAATAAGATATTTACAATTAAGGAGAGCATAAGATATTTATTTTTTTAACGCAATTAATTAAGGAACGATAAGATCATTTCACACAATAACGGTAATAATTGCATCTATAATTTTATCTTAACATGATAATCCTCCTTCTGCTCCAAAATTGATAATGGCGGTTTAGTTTAATATTAGTGGTATAATAGCGAAATTGTATTGTTAATTTTGAGGACATTATGATATACTCTCTACATTTTAAAATATAATTTTTTATAGATTATATTAATTTGAGTTTAAAAATATCATAAATTAATTTATAAAATCAACAATAATTTTATAATTTAAAATCTTATGAAGTAATATACTATCATTAATAAATAAATAAAAACTCGTGAAACATTTGTTTTTAATAAACTTGGCAATTATTATGAAATAGATGCAGTAATAACTTCAATAATATGTAAATATCTATATAATCTGCATATTTAAGGGATCTATTAAGAAGAGGGAGAGCAAATAATTTAACCCTTTTTCAATAAAGTTGTGCAAGTATACTTTATCAATGATAATTTTGTAATTTTATCAATTTTGTTTATTATAATTTTAATATTCTATTATCTTATTATAAAATTACGTTTTGAAAGATTCATTCATCACGGATTCATGGTGAAACCATATGGCAACTTAGTTTTTTCCGTATATATAAATATAATTATTTTTGCTGCATATAGTGTGACTGTGAATAATCCCTCCAATATAATTTTCAATACAGTTTACTTTTTTTAAATATTTATTATTTTCGGGTGTGAATTTAAAATAGTAACAACATAGAGTCCAAATCCCATAAAATAAAAGTTGTAGGGGCTGCAAGTTTTGGGGCGATTATTTGGATGAGCCGTGTGCCGGATGCCCCTTCTGTCGACGGTGGTTGAGCGGAGAGGTACTATAATGCCAAGGCGATCTATGGTTACTCATTAAACGACGTCGGCGAACATTGTCGGCATGCTCTAGTGTGTCCGTGTTTCTCCGATCTGTTCGGTTGCTTTTGAGATCTGATCATTTCTTCATCTCTTCTCAATCACGCCCTCGTTCACGCTTTTTGTGTAGGGTTTCTTCTTTTCTTTTTCCGTATTTTCTATTTTTCACTTATTAGTTATCAATGCTATTCATATGATTTCCATTTCTGGAGTTATAAAGATTGTTCATATTTTTTCAAATTTGGAGCGGATGAATCCTAAGGTTAAGTATGATTATGGCTTAAAATTTTCATCTTGCTTGTAGTATGCTCTCGCTACTGTGCTATTTTCTTGACTTGAATCCCCTTAGTTTTAGTGTAAATCTCACCATTTAATGTTGAGTTGTTTGTCAAATTATTTTCTGGTGGTAGATCTCGTTCTGCATCAGGTAAGTTTTTTCTAAGGAAATGAATTTGAAGACCTAGGCGATGTCGCATGAAGCTTTTTTTCTTTTTCTTTTCCGTGTTTGATTAATTTGTTCTGTTTCCTGTACTTTTTATGCACTTAAAGGACTTTTATTGGCATGATCTATTAGGATGTCACTCAAATGCATTGTACGAGAGCTGCGTGAGATGAAAGATGGGATTGGTAGCATATCAAGGAGAGGGGTGGAAGGGAAGCAATGGCGCAACCGCACAAGATCACATATTGCCCCTTATGTAACAACGAGCGAACCAATTCAGCAAGGCAAGTGGGCAGACATTCCACCAGAATTGCTTTGGGATATAGTTAGGAGGGTTGAAGAGAGTGAGACATCATGGCCTGCGAGAAAAGTTGTAGTTTACTGCGCGTCAGTGTGCAAGTCGTGGAGGGTTATTACCAAGGAGATTGTCAAGACTCCGGAAGAATGTGGGCAGCTCACCTTCCCTAT
Source organism: Hedera helix (assembly GCA_947179155.2). Lineage (NCBI taxonomy): Eukaryota > Viridiplantae > Streptophyta > Magnoliopsida > Apiales > Araliaceae > Hedera > Hedera helix. The sequence goes on along the minus strand of OX359269.1, from coordinate 49,141,788 downwards.
TTCGTTGAAGCAGGTAACAGTCAATCGTTGCTTTCTCATCTACATAGACCATGCTATTTTTTGTGCTAATTTTTGTCTTAATTTCAAGTAGCCTGGTCCTCGTGATTCTCCAATTCAGTGCTTTATTAAAAGGGATAGAGCAACTTCCATCTATCGTCTGTACTTTGGTCTGACCCCATGTAAGTCGTGTTTTTTTCTCTCGTGCTTACTTGTTTACTCCCAGAATTCTTTATTTATCTCAAATGAAGATTTGTTGGTATTGCTATCTTGCTAATTGCCGCTTATATTTACTCCCAGAATTCTTTATTTATCTCAAATGAAGATTCGTTGGTATTGCTATCTCGCTAATTGCTGCTTATAGATTGGGGCTTCTACCACAAATGTCTAGCTCTTACTAGTTGTATTTGGTCTGTGGATGGTTTAAAATTTCATCTTGATAATTTTTAGTATAATATGTTTAAACTTGATCCTATGAAGTAACCACACATTTACTTTTATTTGAATAATGAAAAAACTTATCATATATATGCTTACTTTTCAGGATTATTTTCCTAGTGATTTTATTGATTCATTTTCATATAAGAAAGGTTGGGTTCTATGTTTTATTTTACTTTGGGAAGGAGTAGGATGTTTTTAGTGGCCCTATTATATTTTGGATTTTTGTTGCTCATTTACACATCCTCAAATGACCTAGTAGCATATTGCTGCAAATACCCCAAATTCTTTTAGCATGTTATGTTTCCAAAGCTTTTCAAGTTGTCGGAATACAATAAATTTCGATAATAGGACACCTATTCCCTTTATATCCCTCATATTTGTGTTTAATGAGATGAAATATTCATTTTTCGAATGTTTATCTTCCAAAAATGTTTATGCAATTGCCTTGAAAGTACACGAGATTTAGCTACCTTGGCTGACCTGCTTTCCTGTTTACATTTGTTGATTTGGAAAGTCTGCCTTCCGTGTTTGTTTAATGAATGCAATAGATTTAGTTATCTGGGTTAAACTCCTTTCATGTTTTCGTTCATATATGTTTTCATGATAAGAAGAATTGTAGCAAGAGATAATGTATAGTTTCAAATAAGCAGCTAACCAGATAAAGTATTCTAGTTTCTGGTTGCCATCACGTTACGTCACCAAAAATTTGATTAGAGTGCATTCTAGTGTTATTTATTCTTGCATGAATATTTCTAGTTTGTAATTTTTCATGAATAATTTTGATGACTCTGTTCTTTTGATCATCTGTCTTTGGTATAAATTCCCTCTTAAATCTGAAAATAGCTTAACAGAGATCACCTATGTGATGTGTATAAGTCATCCAGTCTGACCACATTGTACATGTAGTTAACTATTCTTCCATCTGTTCTGCTGCTAAATGATACTTCTTTGGTATTGAATTGTTGTTCTCATTGTATCAATTAAAATGTATATATGTAATTACTACATAACTATAAATTTTTCCTGTTTAAAAGCCTTCTTGTTATGCATATATAAAATGAAAATTTATTAGCCAAGTATTTAAACGACAGCGGAGGCTGGGAGTGATAAATTGTTGTTAGCATCCAAAAAGATCAGAAGGGCGACAAGCACACATTTTGTGATATCTCTGACTGCGGACGATTTTTCTCGATCCGGCAATACATATGTTGGCAAACTGAGGCAAGTCTTGATTACTATATGAAGGTCTTTGCATCATATAATGTACTTCTGTGTCTAACTATGTTCAAATAATTGATGCCAGGTCTAATTTTCTGGGCACAAAATTCAAGATATATGATAACCAACCTCCAAATGACACGGCAGTTCAATCTAACAGCAAGTCTAGTGGAAGAATCCATTCTAAGCAAGTATCTCCAAGAGCACCTGCATGTAACTACTGTATAGCCACCGCTTCCTATGAGCTCAATGTCCTCCGCACAAGAGGTCCTAGGAGAATGCATTGTGTCATGCATTCTATTCCCATCTCTTCAATTCAGGAGGGAGGCACAGCTCCAACACCAACATTGTTCCCAAACTCTTTTGATGAAAAGATTTCTTCTTCACTGGTCCCAAAAGGGAAAGAGCTAGTTAGAGATCGCAGATCCTTGAACCTTTCTGATTCATCTGTAACAGTTCCACGTGGGGAACCGATGGTTCTGAAAAATAAGGCCCCTAGATGGCATGAGCAGTTACAATGCTGGTGCCTTAATTTCAAAGGTCGCGTGACAGTAGCTTCGGTTAAGAATTTCCAGCTTGTTGCAGCTGTTGATCCTTCACACAATGTATCAGCTGCAGATCAAGAAAAAGTGATTCTACAGTTCGGAAAGATTGGAAAAGATATCTTCACCATGGATTATCGCTACCCGCTCTCTGCCTTCCAAGCCTTTGCTCTCTGCTTGAGCAGCTTCGACACTAAACCGGCATGTGAATGATAGTCATCCATGTGGGGGTGTAGATATTAAGCACCTTTTGCTAGCTCCTTCCATGAAGTCTCAAGTATGTTTTATTCGAAGGTTGTCTCGTACATGGTCATCTGTTGTAGTTGAAAATCTTGTATGTGCAGTGAGTAGTTTCTCTTATAGCAGTTTTGCTTAAGAAAATGAGTTCTGTCAATGCCATGTGTTATAGTTGGAAAAAAAAAAATCATCTTGCATTTACTTATCCATCATCTAGGCATTAGATATGTACTGTAAGTAGAAGGGCTTCATTCATGTTCATGAAACTGCAATGTGATGAGTGGCGACTCTTCTGGACTATGTTTTTCACTACTGAATGAAATGTGTACATGCCAACATACTGCTATTACTATTTGTTTCCGTCTTTCATTGTCCAACATATTTATGATGGCGCTGCCATTAAACTTCTTTATTTTTTATTTTATTTTAATTTGTGCTCTTTCATAAAGCCATTGAAAACCATCACTTTTAAGCAACTGCTTGTTTTTCTCGGAAGTATCCTGGTGTTGGTTGGAACTAGCAGTAATCATGCTTTATCTTATTATTGGTCCTCGAGCATAATTTACAAATGCACTGATCTTAAGCTTTCCGAGAATCCTCGTCCCTAAACAGTCATGTTACCATTCTAAGCTTTTATCTGCAGGAAATGCTAAAAGCTCCAAAAGATGGATTTCCGCTGTCCATTAGTCAGGATTGGATTGCAGAAGCAGTTCAAGCTGGACTGCTGGAGCATCCAACTTCGGGGTGAGATCACCTGTTATCAAATGTTTCTTTTTCTCTATATCAAGACATATGTTAGACGGTTTTTAGGGTCTATAACGACGGTATATCTCGTCGCTAGTCTTATTTTTTTGTAGATCTACAGCGACTGAATATACCGTTGCCATAGACTTTAAAAACCATCGCTATAAGTCTCGATATAGAGAAACAGAGGCATTAGGTGATCTGAGCCCTCCAAGTTCCATGTATTACTTGATTACAGTCTTCAAATTAAAAGTTAATTAAGGTATTATAATAAATTTGTTATCTAAAAACAATCTGTGAGAGTAATCCTCTCTACATTTATGAAATGGCCAATAAACCTTGCTTATAATAATGACTAATTAGAGAATAAGTATAAGTACATTACATCTATCTTAACTGGTATTATATTTGTATTTAGATGTTGCGTATGTAGACTTGTCTCTAATTAGAAGTAAACATGTCGATGATTTTATCACTTCAAATCTCTTTATTATCCCTATTATTATAACAAATATATTCCAAAAGAAGAAAATAAAGGAGGAATAATGTATAATAATGACTGGAAAAAATTTATACAATGTACTTTTTTGACTGCCAAATCCTTACTCCAGGAAGATAACTACAGCAGATGGTAAAATGCGAACAGATTGTTAAAATAACTCGACATTACTATTAGCAATGAAATTTGTATGCTCCAGAGTTTGTGACTTTCAAACACAGGTCTTGTTTGTGTTCGCACACAAGGCAAGGAACTCCTCATCTCACAGTTGAGTATGTAATGAACTAACTCCCTGGAAGGGAATTGAAAAGGTTCGTGTGGAATAGGGTTCCTGCAATAGAGCATAGATCAAAGTTTTGCATAGGATTAGTTGATTTATGAGGTAAATAATCATAAAGGACTTTTAACATTATCACATACGGTTGAGGCCCATAAACTTTTATCTGTCGGACATTGGTATCTATCCCATTAAGATGATTTGAGAACACCACAATCTGCAGCATGAAAGTGGTCACAAATGTTTCCCTGCCAAAAATATTCATAGCAGTGTACATCATCAGTTTACCATATTAAAAAACCTCGAAAGATTATTCATAAATATTTGAACATATAGGTTTTCTTGAGCTGAAATGCAGAGTAGAACACTAGGCAACGTGAGGCTCACAAGGTGCCGTAAACAACGTCCATTTGCTACTTCAGATAAATAAGATAATGCATGAGCTTTGGTAAGTGCGCATTCCTATTGGCTTGCCGGATACCAACTGCCAGTCTGCTACATCAATACATCATTAAAATTTACAAGAAAGAAATATGCTATGTATTGCACAATTAACATCCTGTTGTAAAAACAATTTATCGCCATAGAAGAAGAGGATCAAGCTGACAATATATACGCAGATAGAGAACATAAACTGAAAGCTGCCATTGCTTACCAATGATCATTCCCAGACAAGGAAATATACACCCAACCGGTTGGCTTAACAAGTTCTACAGTTTTAATCTCCTAAAACAAATTAAAATCATAAAATGTTTGTGTTAGTTACCCCCCGAATGTTACAACTTTTTTGCTATTGCGATTATTATTCTATTTTTTTCTTCTTGTAATAATCCAATGTAAAAATAATCAGTCTGAATAGAATCATAGTCCCACTATATACTCAAGTCCCACATTATTAATAACAAGTAAAAAGAATTACCTTAAAGTTGTGGAAGCCAACACCAGCACGAATAGAGATATCTTACCGGGTGTATAGCTCTCACCAAGCTTCAAATCAACATGGATAGTAACTAACTGACAAGAATAAAAATGGATTAAAAAGTAATCAACGACAATGAGAAAGTTCAAAATGAGTTAGATGGTACCATTAGGTCAAAGGCAAAGTCAAGATAAGGTGTGTGCGTGCGTTTAAATTCTGCATAAACTATCAAAAAGAAAAAGAAAAAAAAGAGAAAGTTCAAAAGGAAATATTAAAACAATTACATGGAAATTTGAATCACCGACATGAAGCTTAATTTTCTTCTGAAACTGAATATTCACACTATGAGGCTGTGCTCCATTCGATCAGTATCCAAGGAAAGGAAAATCAGCTCCTATACTTGCATATATGATTTGTATCTATTTATGTATTGTCTAAGTAGGAAAATGTATGATTAATATGAAGAAAAACATACTACCAGTAGGAATGGATGTTGTCATCACGGAGAGAAAGAATGCCGTTGCCGGGCTTGTAAGAACTGACACTCCACGCAGCCTTCTTCGCCATCTCCCGGAGGTCATCATCCAAAATTAGCTACTGCTGCCGCTCATTTCCTCCCATCAATAACATTAAACTAACGAATAAGGAAGGTCTTGATTCTACTAGTAGATATAGCGGGCCTCTATTGTTAAGGCTTAGCATAACACAAGCATTTGTCGTCATCTCCCATCTTCTGTTTTTTGATGCCGCAAAATTGGGTGCTTGATCGATCAAAGTTTAATTAATACATTTTGTTTATATTAAAGTAATAAATATTTTGACTTTAAATATTTATTAAGAAATCCACACCTTTCCAATTTTCATCACGTTTTCAATCTCATTGCTAAATAAATTACTAAAATTGATGAACCACATTAAGTATGACGAAACTCCTTCTTGTTTTACAACCGCATTAAAATAACTTCCACAAACTACTCCCATCGTTCTTAATACTACATTTAGATTGAGTAAATAAAATAAAATAAAGAATAAAATAAAAAATAATGCATTTGATGATTATTTTGAAAGATAAACTATTTCATCAGAATAAAAATTCATTTAATCCCCTTGATTTTTAATTTATGTAAGAGGTGGTGAAATAAAATTCATTTAATATATATGATAAACTTACTCCAAAAACTGAATTTCCCTAGAACATGCTTAGCACATCATTCAGACCTAAGCGAGCTTTTGACTCTGTACAATGGTGAAAAAATGTAGATCAACTTGAATGAGCTTGGACAGTGGAGGTAAAATCTAATTTTCCAAAGCTGCCAATAAATCCCACCAAATTATCCAGGGGACACTGACAAATCATCTCTGAAAGTCGAAGCAGATCGGGCAATTTATCCGAGAAGTTTTTGTAGTCCTCAGTTTCATGAAATTTAGATCTTCATAAACTATAACCCATAAGCTTTGGGAAAGCATAAAGTGGCCACCATAAATATGAAATTTCAAAATAAGCACAACAGCAAAAACAAATGTTTCTCATTATACACAAAACAGAGGAAAAACAACAAAACATGATAAATTCCAAAAACTACAACGAACTACCAGTGTTTTTATCCTCTCCCAGCACATCAATTATGGCTAGAGGTATTACTTCCATTACCATAAGCACACCATCTCCCGTTATGGTCGCCGACAAAACAGAGGAAGACTACTTCTATCTCAACCATCAGACAAGAGTTAGATAATCACATGGTTTGTCTCCTTCCTCTTTAACCTTCTTGCTGATGCAATTGGCACCGTGGTAAGAGCTAAAAACCTCCACACACACACACACATATATATATAGATATACCGTGATGAAAAAATAGAACGAAGCACTTTTGTACTTTTTGTTTTCTGGAATGCCAAAAACCAGGTTCATTGGATATTTTGATATCAGAGTTGCTAATAAATGAGGAAGAAAGGTGCATGGTGGTACAGACGTATTTAATCTCAAATGCTGAAAAAATTGCTCGCTACAGTGAAATAAGTTATAACTATGAGACTGCAAGAACAAAAAACCTGAGATCATACTCTGAGGCTGCAAGAACTGTAATGTAAAAAATGTAAAAATTACACGCATCAAGTGATGCAAAACTATACATTCATATCAATAACAAATCTACAGTATGTAAGGAGAAATGCCACTGGTAATTAGTTGAAGCTAAAAGGAACAGAGAGAAGTTAATACCATCATGCATACCACTAAAACTAACTATATTAGTAGTGCCATGATATCACCTTTCTTTTCCACATAAACATAGAAGGCTTTTCTGCAATTGGAGAGACAGAGCCTTACCTGGCATATCCTATCCCTCGATGTTAAAACCATGACGACAACAGCTAGAAATCGTTCCTTGGTCTTAAAAGAGAAAAATTAATATGAGTCTATCTTTTCTTTTTTGGGGCTGGTTTCCAGAATATTTATAAGTTTATGAAAAAATCCAGGAGGTTTGGAAGACGGTTTCTGCTCTTTAGCGTAGTTCATAAAGTCTGTAGAAAAATCAAGATCAGATCCCTAACATTCGTGCACATCATCATTATTTGTGATATCACGAAAGAGTCGAAATAGTTCCATTGCGATTGCCTTTCCTTTGTCACTCCCATGGATAGATATGCTGTCCAGGGCAGGGATAACACCCTCTTCCATGACCAACCGACAATATTGATCACGTTGAGAGCATAGTGAAAGGAGAACAGCAACTGCATGCTCTTGGTTCACACTACTATCCATCTCGAGCAGCTTAACAATGGAAGTGATACATCCATCAGTTTCAACAACAGAGACCCTAACATCTTCGTGATCGCACAAATTTTTCAAGATAGTGATGCAATATCTTGCAAGGTAATCATCGTCAAAATAAGGTACCAGTTTACGAACAAACCCTGTCGACACAATGTGGAATTGAATATCATTGTCGAAGGATAAATTATACAGTATCCTAATGGCTGGCTCATGCAATTCTCTGATCTGGATATCAAGTATTTGAAAGATGGAAGAAATTGCACCAGATGCTGCAATTTGAGATCTACAATATCGGTTGTGAGACAACACCTCCACTATGGAGACAGCATCTTCAGTTACTTTAGAATTGAGAAATGATGCCAACAGATCATATGCACCTTTGTGTAAGTATTGCCCACTGCCTCTGACAAAAATCAACTAACGTCAGATTTAAATTGAGGGTGAAAATCATATGAATACAACAAAAACCATTGATGGATGTTTCATGGGCATGAATTGAATGAAGCAATCATTACTGAGCTATATAAAAACCACTTCATGGTCTAAAGTAATGGAGGAAGATGCAGTGGAAGGCCATATACCTACGTGCAACCTACACTCTTGAAAACAATTTTTGGCACCATGTACAACCACATTGTGACGTGCTTCCCACAGTGATAACAAAATCAGAGTAGAGGTTGCTTCAAACAACTTTCAACTGCATTTTTTTGTCCCACGGTAAGAGTTTACAGTTCTCATACAGTAAAACTTACTCCATCTTATTTATATATTTAAGACGTGCCAAAACATATTTATATATTTATACTTATTTATATATATATATCTGAAAAATTATATATATGCCTATAAAGGAGACAACAGATAGATTAACAAGGAAAATATTAGCATATGCAATTCAATTTTAGTTATTCAAGGCCCATACGTTTTCAACCCAGAAGGAAAATACACATGGTCAACATGTAATTATCTACCAATAAAATTAAATGCCCCTGATATAAGAGCATAGGTGGTCACATCTAAGATATTGTTGAACTAGCACCTAACAATAGCAAAGAAGAATTTACCTGCATTTTGTTACGAATGCTAACAACAATAGACATCCAGTTCTCTGAGCTTTTACATCATTAAGATCAAGTGCCTCCTTCAAAAATTTGATTAGCGGTTCAACAACATTCTCCTGTGAAGCGAATTGAACAACTTGATTGTCATATTCAAGAAGGTTTTTGACATCTTCAACCATCACGCATTGGGATTCCCAAGGAAGTGCATCAAGTTTATGTAAATACTCGCCATCTCTGGTATGATTATTGGCAGCAGTAAGCAATCTCTGAGAATCACCATCTTTCTTCAATAACATATAGTCAGTACTATCTGTGATCTTCACACTTGAGGCGTCTGAGTTTTGGCTAGTATCTAAAGATCCAATTGATGCATTGCTGAAATCAATCGGCAGACAAAGATTATACATTGAACTGCTCAAGCTAGCAATGGAAGTAGAGGAAGTTTCCCAGGGATGAACTGCTTCGGACTGCATAAAAGGGTCAGGAATGGTCACTCCATATGCCATACACCACTTTGAAATTAGGTTCTTCATTGTGTCATTAGGTATCAATGACAAATGGGTCAGCTTCCTTTTAGTCTTTGGACATGTATCGTGACCTTCATCGAACCACTTTTGTATCCACATCCTTTCAAAAGTTTGCCCAGAATCAATGACTACAGGGTCATAAAGCAATCTTGATGATAATGGGCACCTAAACTCTTCCGGGGGTGTTGGTCTATTTAACATGTCAACTTGAGCCTCATCAGGTCCATATTTTGTACAAGATACTATTTCAATGGACTGACTGCAAGAGCTTGCAAAAGAAATAGAATCTCCACGCTCCACACAAGCATTCTCTATTTGCCCTCTCACAATAGATTTTTCATACTTCTTCAGCAGATTCAAAAGAAACAACAATATTTGCTTCTTTTCTGGAGCACCATCACCGACTTTATCAATCAGCTTCTTGATGGATCTTCTCTCTATCAGGATAGCCTTTCGGGATGTAATATGAAGCCTCAAAGCAGCAATTCGAATAGACTGAATTGCAGATTCTTCAATTGAATCTGTTGCAGATGCATACTGTTGAAGTAATGTTTTCATAACCTTCCCAGCCTCTTCTTCTAAGGGGTCCAAGTTAAATATTACGCTTCTAAAATCAGAAACTATTCGAGAGATCTGCAAAGGAAAACTAATTAGCAACTACACCACATTACTGAGACTCAACCCCCTCTCCTTGTGCGGTAAATCAAATAAATACATGCATCATGCAGAAACAAATAAATAGTCACAGAGTATTCAAAAATGAAAACCAATCAAAGAGAAAAAATTCACAAAACAGGAAATGCAGGCATCATAATTTTATTACAAAAGCTAGAGAACAAAACCAGTCAGATATTATTTACATCATCTCCGAAACAGAGACCCCGTTAATTTGTCCAAGAAACTGAAGAAACGTTATAAGATACGTGAAAACAGCAAATTAAAAAAAAAAAAATTGTTCACTTTAAGAATAACGAGTGTAAGACAATTGTTTCTTCATATTTAAAGTGATGATTAGATAGTACTTCACTTGTTCCAAATTATAATATCATTATTGACTTTTGAAAGTCAATTCGAGACATTTTTCAAACTCAAAATTGATATGATCCAATAAAAATTATGAAACAATAAATCTTACAATGAGTAGTACTTTTTAGGTAGTTTACAATAGTAATCATTGTATTAACTAAAATTAATGGAATCCATGACAATTTTGAGTTTGAAAATGTCCTAAAGTTGACTTCAAAAGGTTACTAATGATTTTATATTAAGAAACAGAGGGAGTATATGAGAAGTCATAATTGATAAAGCATGAAACTAGTTGTTGGGCTCATTTTCTAACATGTTAAGCTTTTATGTCAATTGATGACATCATAACAGAACTTTGGTTTCGTTAGGACTTTGGTTCAGGTACCCAGGTCTTCCAACTTTGATTTGTATCCATCATTATGTAGTTAGTACAATTGCGCTCTATTTGTTCATTATGATGCATTTTGTTTACTTTCTCCACGTGCAAGTGGGGTTTGCACTTGAGGGGATTGTTAAAACATGAAGTACATTATATGGCTCATTTGCAAATAGCTTAAGGTTTCAAAGCAATTGATAACTGCAAAATAATTTAATGGAGTAAGGAATTTTCAAATTTTCACCATAACAAAACACAAAATCACAGTTTGAAGAACTACAGATGCATACTTGTTTTTGACAGGTCCATCAAATATACCAAATGTGATGGCAAAGTAAGTTCCAAGTTTTTTAGTACAACTTTTCAGTTTTGAGGTCTGAACTTTCAAGTTAAAAGTTAGTAATTTTTGTGTTGAATAGAAAATCACAACCCGCTTTCAATATTCAGCAGAAATTTTATGATAAATTTCACTACAAATTGCTTCAGAGAGTAGACTACTGTTTATTGACTAAGAATCAGACTAGCATGTACTGTAGCTAAAGTGGTAATATACACTTATACTTTGTGCAGTGTAACTTAGTTTTTGTTCATGAAATGTAGATCACATAAATCAATGGAGTATTTCTTATGATATTTAGCTGCATCCAGTTACACTCCTGGCTGGGAAAAGAAGAAAAAGGGAAATTGGAACAGAAATTCTTAAAAAGGACACAGCATTTCGCTAACCTTAGCAGCCAGCATTACAGGAACCATATGTTGAATCTGGCTCAAACTTTGGTCCAATAAGTTCCTTGCTTTTTTACATCTTGATAGTATTACATCCCCTGTTATTGCCTGAAATATTGCAGATCAATATCGTGATGAACCTAGTGGTATTTAAAGTAATGGGTGTACCAAATAAGAGATTCATGTAAAAAAGTAAAAAGAATCTGTTAGTCCTGTCGACAGTAGAACTAGGTATAGGCCTAGCTAGTTTCAAGCAGATAAAGCAGCATCACACCATCTCTATAAAAACATAAAACAAGTTCATTTTGTGCATACAGAATATCTTGTTCTTACCTGAGAAAATGAACTATTTATTGGGTCTACTTTCTTCTTTTTTAGGATAGTATGATTCAGTAAAGGAAACAAACCAAATCAACATCTACTTTATTCATGTTATTTATTGGGAACGAGGATTTAAAATTCTATTCAAATGTAGTCACCATCTCTATCCTAAGTATTTAATGAATCAATAGCTGCTTCCCTGAATTCACAAAATTTGGTCAGTAGAACATTACCACAGTTTTTTGTTTAAAAAATAGAACACATCCGTGAATAATTATAATATAAGTTTTTAAGGAACGATGATGATTACAAGTATGATACCAATAGAATATTGTCATATGATCCTTTATGTCAAGCTGTAGTTTACCTACCAAGTAGAGCTTACTAGACTCGCTGCAGTACTGAATTAGTAACTTTGTTTTCTCAAATGCATTGTTTAACAAGCAAAGTGCCTGTATTCCTGACGAGCATCGAGGCCGGGCTGCTTCTATTTCTGGAAATATTTTTGAAACACTATCAACCAATTTCAGGAGTTCTGTACACATTAGACTATGCACCTGTAATGAACTATAACTTATGAGTTTTTCATTTGATAATGTAACATGTGTGATACTTTTATCTTACAAATCGTAATAACAATGAAAACTGAATAGCAGTATCATACTGAAGGCCATTGACCCAAGTGGTATTTACCCAACCCATAGTATTCATGAGGTTGGGAGTTCAATTCTTGGCTTTGCCAAGGTGGGTGGGTGTTTGGGTGTGTGTCAAATTAGCAACAAAACAAAAAAAAAATAGCAGTATCATCAAAGTAACCTGAAATATTATAATTGTATAAAGAAGTGCTAATTCTTGAATATTACTATGGAATCTTAAAACTTAAACCCATATTTATTAACCTTTGACATGAAAACTAAATCTATCCGCTATCCTAAGGCATTGAATATTACTATGGAATCTTAAAACTTAAACCCATATTTATTAACCTTTGACATGAAAACTAAATCTATCCGCTATCCTAAGGCATTAAGACTGCCTTTTCACATTTAAATGTGGACAAGATCATACCCATTCATGAATCCTTTGAAAACATTTATTTAGTTTATAGTTTCTGTACTGCTGGGTTATGTATACACCATACAGGACACATACACATCATATTGACACGACATGAGGTCACCTTCTGACATACATATGATTTCATCATTTGTCTACAAGTCAAACTTGGAAGTCAAATGAATATCAGACAACGATGCAGATTTGGAAGGAAGTAGTGTACGCCAACTGCAATAGAAAAGACCTTATTAAAAATTTCACAGTAGGTCTATACCTTCACCGCATGAGGAGGTGGCAGTGTCTCCACAACTTCAGATACATCAGTACCCATCCAGCAGAGAAGTATCCTAGATCTGCAAGTGAATAAATTAAATCAAAAACTTTTAGTATATCTTTCTTAGAAAAAAGATTTATTTATTATACCTATACATAACAGTAAATGTATCTTACCAAGAACCTTGGAATATGCTATTCTTATGTAAAAAGAAATAATTTTCAAACAAGAGGGCCACGTCTGACCACAAACTGAAAAGCTTGATTTTCAAATACTATACACTTAAACAGTACTTCTTCTTTTGCAAATCGAATCTATGCCCGTGCTAGTGAGCTAGGGGAAAGGGTTAGAAACACGTGAATTGTACAGCTATTACAATGTAAACACCACATCTAAAAAACCATAATGGCTTTAAACAAAGGAGGACAGACAGGAGGCAAAATGTTGAGCCAAAGACGTTACAATTTTTCATATCCAAACAATTCTCGTGTCTACATAAACACTAATATTATGTACTCCTGATAAATTTAACAGCCAGAATTTCTGAGTGGATAACTATTTCAACAGACCATGATTTGACTAGTTAGGTAAGGCTTTAAAGATTCAACATGATCGTGTTGTACTAAATGATATGCAAAATGACACTATGTAGATAGACATTTCAAATAAGATTACCTTCGCCCACTAAACAGGCTACATGCAATAGAGTCATGCATCAGATATGACAGATTTTTTATGAAACTGGAAGCCGACTGAGCAACATCAAGTCTGAACATATTGCAATAAGTCACTGACTGCATTCATCTTCTTAATATCACTTGTGTAAATGGCACAGAACCAAACATGCAATTGTGCTTATACTAGAGGATAGGCTTAATATGTATGTCCTTCACTTGTTGAGACATGGAATTCCAACGAGAAGCTCACCCAAGTTTGTTTAAAATTAAAGATTTTGATTAATAAGACTATAATCTTAATAACATAATTTCAGCACAACTCTTCTGAAGGCCACTGACAAATTTAATTTAAGCTCGAAACCAGGTGATATCTAGTATCTAAGCAGGAAAAAATATATTTCTAGAACGTTAAAAATGGAAGAAATACATTATTGTAAAATTTCTGAAAAGCCTTACCCAGTGATGTGAGAAGCAGAACAAAATAGAAACTCTGCTGTCTGTTCTGCTGTAGGGAAAACAACTTGGACGATCCCAATTCCCCTTCTACGACGAACCAGAGAAATTACTACGCAGAGAAATCAGCAGGGACTCAAGACTGTGAAAACCGGCCAAACCCCACTTTTCTAAACCACGATATTTTTTTAGTAATCAGACTATATGCTTTTGTGAGTATTTTCCGTGCTTCTTTATGTATAAATAAGCAGAAAATAGCCGTGAACCAAATCCATTCCTTTCTTTATATATATATATATATAAAATCTAATTCTGTTGAAATTTCACTACCTCAGGACCTCAGAAAAATTCCAGAAGCGGCTGGAATTACAAAACCCAGTACACAAAAAACACCAAACTTCAACTGGGAGTCCAATTCAAAAAGAAAAAAGGTAGAGCCCTTTTTCACAGAGAGAAATTTATGGCTTATATATTATGTGATAAATTAATTGAAGGGTCGTGGGAGAGAGGTTAGGGATTATGTAGACGTGGGTCCCAGTGTGCATGAAAGAGGGAGCATCAAAGATAGCGAAAGCTGACAATCATGGAGGTACAGAACAAAGTGGCAGCCTCTCTTGAATGAGAAATTATTTAGGGGTGTGGGCCACTACGAAATTATATCTAAGATTATAAAATAATTTTTTCATTTGAATGTAATTTTTGCAGAAATTGGACATTCTAAATATTATAATTTAATACATGTCATAAGAAAAAGAAGTAACACCCGCCAAATTCCCGTTTTTTATTACTACGTTCGATCAAAACAATGTCAGGAGTCTTTTTTATTAAGTCATTTTTTTATTCGTTTACTTATTGAGTAAACAAACCACTGCAAAAAAAAAGGGGTATTGGATTCGGTCTTTTCTGATAAGACTATAAGTGAATTGAATTGATTCAAATTTTAAATTATTTAAATTTAATTTATAAAATTAAATTTATACTCGAATTTAATTTAAATTTAAATTATATTTAAAAAAAATTACTAAGATTCGGTTCAACTCGAATTTTCGTTACTTGAATTCGATTCGACTCGAATCAAATTATATTCAAACTACTCACGAACTTTAAATTCGAATTCGAATTCGAATCTCCGTATAGTAATAAATTTTATAATATATATAATTATTAATTAAACTTATTATTTTACTTAGAAATGAAAAAATATAATTATAATTACACTTTAAATATATAAAATTATAATTAAAATTACAAAAAAAATAAAATAATAATAACTAATTATTCAAATTTTATTTAATTGTTTATATATTATAAAAAAATATATCGAGTATATATTTGAATATGTATTAATCGATTATGTATCGGATCATGATTAAAAATTCTAGTAGTTTGAATCCTAAACGAGTCGAGTATAACTTTATTCAGATTATACTCGTATTTTTATTCGAACTATTTTTTGTACTTAGATTTGAATCATATTATTAACGAATTCGAACTTTACTCATATTTTTTAGAGTCGAATCTGAATTAAGTCCGAAATACTTTATTCGATTTACAGCCTTATTTTCCTCCCCCGTCAAAGGAGTTGGGTGCCTAATTTTTTTTTTTTAATATATATTATTACAATTTAATTGTATAAATACATTTTATTCTCGAAATATATAACAAAAGAAAGAAAAAAAACAGGGAGAAGAATAGGACGGAAATCTTATCTTTAATATTACTATAAAACTCTTATTAAGTTTAAATTTCTGTTGTCGTAACTTAAACGTATGAACTTACAAGTTAAAAAAATAAAATATTTAATGTTAAATTATCACCATTAATCTCATTACTTAAAAAAATTTCAGGTTGTATTACTCCATAATTCTATCACTTGCATTTTATTCTAAGCTTAGAATATATTTTTAATAAAATACATTTGTTGAAATATGAAAATAAATGTTCAAAAAAATATACATAGAAAAGCGAACTTCACTATTTTTGTAGCATATTTCGAGATTTGCATATCACATGTTTGGACGTAATATTTCTAATGATAAAATTATCTCATATTTTTTATAAAATGTATGTAAATATCGTATACAAATATCAATAATCAACACAAACTAAGGCTTTTGTTTTTAAATAATATAAATACTTTATTAGTTCTAAATTATAAAAATAGTGTTGATTTTTGAAAATTTTACGGTCAACTTTTGCCATATTTTCTTATCTCATAAATATGAGTCAGAGATAGACTCGTAATTTAAAATATTATTAAAATTAAAAATAATAACATTAGCTAAAATATGAAATAATAAATTTTATAATCAGTAATATTTTTTAGATAATTTATAATATTTGTCACTATAATAAAAAAAATTAATTAATTTATATTAAATTTAAATTTAAATATATCTTATATTAATTTTAAAAAATTAATAATTATTTTATAATTCAGAACAATGAAAATATACACTGGGAACGAGATCTACAACTAGCATGGATTTGATCGATATTCTATTCTAAGTTAATTCTTATATAGGCGCCTATCAAAATCTTGACGCCCCGATTTCAAAAAGATAAACGCGTACGCCAAAAAGAGATGGACCTATTTCTCTTTATCTATCTTTGTTTCATTATTTTTGTTTCATTATTTCTCCTCTTATAGATAAATGGTCGGTGCACATATAATTAAAAATATCTCAACTTTTTTTAAAAAATGAGACGCATGAAAGATATTTCATTATTGATAAAACAATAAAAACTATGGTCAAAATTATGTACTTTAAAATACACCATTGTTTGTACACACACACACACATATATTAAAGGTCAATCGCTCGTTACCGTGCCAAAAGATATAACTATTAATAGAGGATCAACTTTATTTTCTTGAATCAATGCAGCGCATAGCTCTGCGCTAAGTGACGGACAGACATGATACACAAGTTGCACCACATGCCAACGGGTCAAAATGTTAAACCCCAAAACTTTAATCAGGCCCTCAAACCCAACACTTATGTTCCTTCATTTTGGTCTTAACGTTCCAAATTTCCTGATTTATATTATTTTAAACTTCTCTTTATGATTTGATTTGCTTCAATATGTAAGTTTAGAACCCCTTTATTAGCATTTTGTGTCACATGTGTTGTCACACTATATCTTTGACAGAATAAGCGAAATGATATACCTAAATTACAATTACATGTAGGAATACCATAAGCATGTCCTCTTGGTACCAAGGGATGACACCTTCTGTGATGGTGTGGTGTGGTGTGGTGTGATTAGTCTACGATGTATTCTTTTGTATGCCCTGAGTATGAATTTTGACCATTTGATATATTTATTCAGGATGTATATAGGTCGATCATAGATTTATGTTATGTTTTGCAGTTTGATGATGTTGCACATAACACACATTTTGATTTTGCATGCATTTGAATTCGCGGTCTGATGTGTGATTTGTTTGTGTAGCAATATTTTGACTTGCCTATGTGGCAAGATGTATTTGTTTTGTTTTAAACTCGGTATAAAATCACAACTTAACCACTTTGATTTAGCCTTCTATTCGATTTTCATAATTTTGTTGATTCAGTTATACTCTTGTTTAGATTTTGGATATTTTGGTTAGTGTTGGTATTTATATTTGAGTTATCTTCTGCATTTCGTTCAATTAGTTTTTTATTTCAACTATATTTCTTTTGCATATGTTTATCCATACTGAGCATTTTGACTCATACTGTGTTTATTCTCCCAACAGGTTTGCATGGACTATTTAGAATTGTGCGAAAAGAGCTTACTTTTGATCATCTAAATTGATTTAATTTTAAGTTTTGATTAATTATATAAATTTTAGAAGATTTTATTTAATTCATATTAATGTTAAAATTATTAAATATCTAAAATTATTGGTGTTTTATTTATTTATTTTAAAGTTGTGATTTGAAAATGAACTTCCTTTCCTATTCACAAGAGGCTGTTACAGATTGAAAAAGGAAATTGACTAGTTTTATTGAGTTTAGCTTTGCAAATTGCAAGTTTGGAAACAAACCTCAATGCACGTGTTGACTGTGGTACCCTACCTTTCCCCACTAAGATATTAAAAACCCCACTAAGATATAAAAACAGTGACCTCCCCTGGGCCTGGCTGTCCATCAGATCAAATAATTTTAAAATTAAAGATATATTTAAAGAATAACAATTTTTATAAATAATTTTTTACTTTTAACTTCATCTATAAAAAAATATTCATACTACTGTTTTATACTTGCAAGAAGATGGAAAAGTGGTATTATTATGGTATTTTATGATGCTTGTACTTCGACGATGCTACTTGTATGCTTGAAACCAGATGGACTCCTACAATGATCAGCCGTTTCTCACTAGAAACGAATCACTAGCATAAAATGGGTGGCACCTAGTAAAGTGGTATTATTATGACACTTTAAATTTCACAATAAAAATATATATTTAATTTTAAAATAAATAAATAAATTATCTCTAGTTTTAAAACAAAAAAAGTATTATTAAAAAACATGTTAACAGATTTGCCCAACTGAAGTCAAGTCAACGAGTAATGTAAGTTTAAGCAGATACCATATTCGTTCATCCGTTTTATTAAAAGTGGTCGTCTCATTAATTTTTAAAAAATTATTTTGCAAGATGAGTTTTTTTTCTTCTTTTGATAACAACATGAGATGATAAAAATAAGAAACTAATATTTTTACAGATTTTTTTAAATATTTTTACATAAAAAGTGTTGTTATAAGTCTATAACGACGATTTTGACCGTCATTATAAATCTATAACGATAATTTATATTTAAAAATATTAAAAAATTATGTAAATATATCACTTCCCTAAAAATAAGGTTAATGTTATATACTTTATAATCAAAGCGGAACGGTTTAAGTATATCCAAATGTAGCATTTGTTGTTGAAATAAGCAATTAATTAGCAGCATTAAGGACCCATCCACAGACTGCAGAAAAGGACCTTGCGCCCAGCATAACTACACGACAACATATGCAAATTAAATGAAGGAAATTAATATTTTTACGTTATTTTTTAATATTTTTATGTATAAGATTTATATATTAATTATTAAAAATAAATATGAATAATTTTTATATGAGTTATCACTTTCCTTAGCGCATCCTTAACAAGCACAACGATCTACAGACTGGAAAAGGACCATGCGCCCAACTTAACTCCACGACAACATATGCAAATTAATGTATCCTTTACAAGCACAGTGCATAGTTTAAGACGTTTAGGTGGCGTTTAGTTCAAATTAAATTAAAATAATAATTTTATAATATAATAAGTTATTATATTAATATAATATTTATTATGTTTAATTTATTTATTATATATATTAGTTTATTATGAATTATATCATTTTTTAAGTTTTTCATTACATATACGAATTAATAAATTAGCCTATGGTGTCTGTAATGTAATAGATTATAAAAAAATAATACATTAATGATTATAATTGATTTGATATTTTGGCGTATAATTTACATTATTTATTATATACAATTATATAATTTAGTTTAGTAAACCAAATATAATTTTGAACATAATGTAATAACATTATAATTACTACACAAATATCAAGAATTAACCAAATAAATATGTTGTGATAATTTATTACTAATACATTACAACTCTATTGCATTATGTGAACTACTGCATTACATCAAATTTCAATTTGGCCAACCACACCCCACACACCCCACCTTAAAACACCCTCGCACCCCCAAATCCAAAATGAAAATAAAAATAAAAATTAGACCTACTTTTTATTTTGCCACAATTCTATCAGTTACACAGCGTATGTTTGTTCTGTATTTATTCTTAAAATTATTAAGAGTTTAGTTTAATATTGATGATATGATGAATGATATATTTAAGATCAAATATTACAAACAATCTCATCAAAATTTAAAAAGAACAAAAAGCGAGAAGTAAACGATACAAGATATATCCAAAATTACCAAATTGTGGTTAGTCTTTGCTTATTTGATGTATTCATATACGTGTTTCACATATACTCTACAATGATATACACACTAAACAATGTTTATTTTACATGAGTTCAAACTCGAAAAATTTAAAATATTAGTCAAACTTAAGATCGAACTAATAATAAGTCTTTAAACATAAATATATATGACGCTTGGCCTCCACGGGCATTGCCCCTATGACCCCGCTTGTTCATCGATTATAATGGCCATTGGTCGGTAACACTAGAAGTGTAAACGGATATAACTGAATCTGAATACAATAGTATCCGTATCAAAAAAATCAATTCGCTATCCATATTCGTATTCGGTATTCGGTGAATTTTAAAAATGCTAACCGTATCCGGTATTCGAAATAATATCTGAATACGGATAATATCATTTTTTGTTTATTTTATTTGAATAAATAAATTATTCGAATATTCGGGTATCCGAATTCATTTATCAGACACCTAATATAAAATTCATTCAAATTATTTACAAAAATTAAAGAAAAAAATTGAATAATTACTCATAACCAGTCACAATTTAAAATTTAAACCATACATATTAATGAATGAATGTTAATTTATTTATTTTTAATAAATACAATAATCAATACTCTAAATAACAATTCAAATATGTTTTCATTATTTTTGAAATCCTAAATTCAAAATGAATGCTTTATTTATTAATGTTTAGATGCTCATTAATAAGTTGATGTCCATTTTATGTGTTAATTTAGAGTAATACTGTAGTGTGTATGAATATTTATAATCTATAATTATAACATTTAAATGATATTTATAACACTTGTTAACAAAAGTTATATTGTAACACTTGTTTAATGATATTTATCATATTTATAACACTTGTTAAATGATAAATTTTATATATTTTAACTTTATAACAATAAAAATCCATTAACTATACTTAAATCATTTTATTTTAGTTTATTAATATTATAATAAAAGTTTTATTTCCAACTTTTTAGAAGTGAAATGACATATTTTAAAAATAATTTTCGTATAATAGTGAAAACTAATTATTATATAGGGAAGGTCACTTAAAAAAACTATTTTGCTTATTATATATATATATATATATATAAGTTATTCGGATACGAATTTTAAATACGGATCCAAATTCGGATATCGAATTTCGCATATTTGCTATCCACCGGATATATTTATGATCAGATGTTAAATGAGTACGAATACGCCTATATCAGTATTCGTATATGTTTATTTGTGGATATCTTTAAATCGAATATGAATATATCCGATTTTTTTCGAATACGAATACAGACGAATATAAAATTTTCAATTACCATTTACAACCCTAGGTAACACAATCATTAAAAGAAATGAGATTTTTTTTAAAAATAATTACTTTTTTTTTTTTGAAACAAGACTCTTTTTGTTGGAATGAATTAGCCCTATTTACACAAAACATAAGCGTCATAAACATATTGAAGTAGAATTTTTGGGTTTGGTCATTGGGGTTGACTAGCAATCATAGGGTGATTGACTCTATATACTATATGGTGGCTCCCAAAAAGGAATCACTCGGAAATTCAATAGACGCAGACTCAATTGACCTCAACAATTGACAACAAGGGAGCCATCACAAACATGAGCGGTAGAGCTCCTCCGAATAAACGTTCGAGCCAAGTCCTAACTTTCAAGTGAATGGGCCAAGCTTGAGCACATGGAGCGGAAGAAGATGGAGAAGATGAAAATGTAGAAAAGAGAAAGCGAAAAATAGAGGAAAGAAAAAGATGAAAATGACGGAAGAAGAGAAAATGGAAGAAAGAGAAAGATAAGTGAATTTAATTAGAATTTTAAAATTTGAAATTACTCAACTAAATTAAAGGGATCATGACCACATCATCACTCCAATTAATTTAAACTAAAACTAACTGTATTTATTATGTAAATAAAAGATTAAAAATGTACTCTTTTTGTAAATATGTTTTTAATGCATTTTTATTATAATTTTTTCATAAAAAATACTAGAATATGTAATTAACCCTAAGTTAAGAGGCTTTGGGCCGCAACTGAACTGCTGACATAATACTACCCTAAGTTAAGAGGCTTTGGGCCGCAACTGAACTGCTGACATAATACTATGCATCAGATTTAATTTAATTATTATTCATTAGTTACTAGTACTACTTTCTAGTTGCAATAGTAGAGCCTGTGAAACGGGCACTTGAACCTGCTTCAAAGTCCTATGTTTCTAAGGCCAACTTATTGATTTGTATAGTATCCTGAGATACTAATTAAATTTTATCCAAAACAAAATCAATTATTTTACGGACGAGCTCGATCAATCAATAAAAAAATAATGTAAATTCAAGTATTGAAAACATTATAAAAAAGAAAAAAAATTCAGTGTTTCCAGTGTCTTATATATGTACACTTGTGATTAACGATTAAAACGTTTATAAACTCTTAAGCGTCTAATAGAAATATACATAATTATGAAACTAACGTAGAAGGTAAAAAGGTAATACTTTATTAATAAATTAGTATTATTGTGAATATAAAAAAGTTAAGTTAATTTCGTAATTCTATACAACCGCATTGGCAAAGTCCATATAATTGCAGAATTTAGAGAGTAGTTTCTTGTGATATTACAAAATCTTAAAGGAGTTCAGAGTAATTTACTAAATTATTCAGAAATTTAAATTAATAAGTACTTTTGCTGTAAAATAGCATGTGTGATTCCCTAACCTATAGTTAATGGCTATTGCAGTAGTTGGCTTAAGATCATTAGGTCAATACTAATTAAATATATGGGATATGTTTTGGCCCATATCCTTCGGCCATAAGTTGTAGAAAAGAAAGAGAGTAAAGAAGTTCCATAATTTGTTCTAAATTGTTTTAGTAATTTTATTGTCTCTTTAAATTACTTCAATTCTATAACATTTTTACAATTTTATTTGATTAGGGCCAGGCTAATAAAACGGTGGCCACAAGCATGATTTGATCCGGGCCCAACTGGAAAAATTCGGCGCCAATATCAAACCGACATGTATTTATAATCTATCTAATACGAAGGCCCAAGCCCTTATGTGTATTCTTGCTGAGAAAGCAAATTAATTCCATATATGGTCCATGTATTTTGTATTCGGTTGTTATCGGGCACTACCGAACCAATCGTTAAACCCTAACATCAGACACCGAAGAAGGTTTATGGCCTCGCGCTGAGCTTTAAACCCTGTCTCCGTTTCAATGTTCGATTTGAATTTCCGTTGACGAAATCTCCATCAATGGCTACTTCTAAGCTATCTTCCTTGGCAGCAATGGCTACCGCAGCTGCTTCCTTCTCCACGTTCTCTAATCGAGCGTACGCCGACGCTCCTTTTCGATTTTCTCCATTCTCTTCTCCCTCTCCGACGCCACCAAAGGAAACTTCAAATTCAGAGCATAAGTCCGACGTCGAAGAATCAAAAGGCGGTTTCGATCCCGAATCGTTAGAGAGAGGTGCTAAAGCCCTCAGAGAAATTAACAGTTCTCCTTACTCCAAACAGGTAAATTTTCTTTCCTGGAAATTATTTTCATTCAATCAAACAGAACTTTAACGCTGGTTTTCTTTTTATATCAGGTGTTTGACGTAATGAGAAAACAGGAGCAGAGTCGTCTTGCTGAGTTGGCGGCTGAGAAGATTCATCACGAAGCACTGCAGTCTCATGCTGATATAGTGAGTATTATCCATTTCCAAGTCTCTTACTTTCCAAATTACTCTAGCTGTCCCCCAAATTTTTTTATTATCCATTTCCATTGATGAAAGTCTCTTACTTTCCAAATTACTCTAATTGTCCTAAAAAAATTATCATAGTAAATTTTTTTGTTTCTTAATTTTTATAGTAGTAGGTGTTCATTAATTTTACAGACTTGCCAAATTAGAAAATACAGTTATTTTTTTTTTAGGACAACCACATGTTAACTTATTAACTAAATTTATTAGAATAAGAACTCTCAAATGATGATGAAGATGGCTATAGACTGAACAATTGTCATCTATGTTTAACCCTTTAAAGTGTACTTTAGTTTCTAAATTCTTTATCAATAGATTGTTGGAGAAGGAACCTCGTCACATATAAGGCCAATTTTTCTACTAATCCTTAATGTTTCTGAAGCAGATTAACCTTCTAATAATGATTCTTTTATGATTGATTTGACTCCTGTGCTGTTAATCATTCTGTAGGTTTAGTGAAGCTCATTGCTAATGGCTTTTAAATACATTGATTGGTCATCTCTGACAGCAAAATCGTAGTTGGCATTAATGCTTGATTGGATATTTCTTTTGTGTTAATATGAGAAGTATATAATTTCTCATGTTTGGGGTGGAACATCAGTGTCTAAGTGTGTATATAACTCAGTATACATCAGTAGTACTATCCCTCCTACTTGCATAATACATATTTTTTCTCCTTCCATCAGCTAAAGGACACGATCAACCTTATTGAATACTAGTTTGGTTTCTTTGCAATTTTCTAGTTATTTTCCCCACCCTAATTTGACAAATTCCATATGCAGGAAAGGCAGCGAAAACTGGCAGAAGATCAAAGGAACTTGGTACAACAACAATCGCAGGCTAAGGCACAAATGCTGCGATACGAAGATGAATTGGCTAGGAAAAGAATGCAGGTGCCATTATTAGCCTACTTTTCTATTCTTCATTTTACAAGTTTTCTGTTTAATGAACTCAACCTTAAAAATATAACTACCAATGTAAGAATTCTAGACCTATCTTATGACCATACTTTTACTTCATTGAACCATTGGTAGAAAAACCTTTTTAAAAACCTGAATTTTGTGGTGGAAAATATAGAAAATGCTTAAGGAGTGTTTAGTTGTTGACTTCTGAAACATTATAAGTTCTGGATAGACATACAATTTAATTTATTGTCTGCGTCACTGTCGACAGACAGATCATGAAGCTCAGAGACACCATAATGTGGAATTGGTTAGGATGCAAGAGGAGTCCTCCATACGGAAAGAACAAGCAAGACGAGCAACTGAAGAGCAGATTCAAGCGCAGCAGCGACAGACTGAGAAAGAGAGAGCTGAAATCGAACGGGAAACTATAAGAGTAAAGGCCATGGCTGAGGCTGAAGGTCGGGCTCATGAAGCAAAACTGACAGAGGACCATAAAAGGAGGATGCTTATAGAAAAGGTGAATGGTGAGAGGGAAAAGTGGCTTGCCGCAATCAACACAACTTTCAGCCATATTGAAGGTAGACAAGTGATAGGCATATTCTATTCTTCCAATCTTTCATTATGTGGCCTGCATTTACTGTTTCCTGTATGTTTCATAATCATGTTTGTCATATGAATATTCTAACCTTGTTGCAATTTGATTGAGTTGTGTTAATATTGGATTAATCCGTCTCTTGTATGCAAAATTAATTACAAAAACATTGCTTACCTTCCTCAGGTTTAAAAAGTTAGAGACCAACATATGGTTTGTCCCTTAAATGTCTCTGTGAACATTGTTTAGTGGTAATGATCCTCAAACAGGTGCTTTGACTTGGTCATGTTGGATATGGCCATGGTAAACTCAACCTTGGAAATGGTTCCAGTTGACTGCTATAATTCTGCAATGTTAGTACTAGTTCCTTACGTTGTACAGTTGTGCATCATATAATTACTCTTTTATATTGCAACCCAAGCAATATTATATCTCTACTTGTTGCATTGTTGTACAAGTATGAAAATTATTTGCTAGATAGTATGTTGTTATATGGTGTAGTCAATCTGAGTCAAAGTAAAGCATTTCTTTTGTATTCAATTGTTTGTCACCTGTTATATGCAGGGGGCTTCAGGGTTTTATTGACTGATAGGAGTAAATTGATTATGACGATTGGAGGAGCCACTGCATTGGCTGCAGGAATTTATACGACTAGGTTTGTACTATGTCCTTTTATTTGCGTTTAGTGAATATATGCGTGAGAACCTATCATGATGTGTGACCAAACTAAGCATGGAACCCCTGTTTAGAAGAAAATCGCGGTTGTCTTGGGCACCCCCTTTATATATATGCCTGAACCATGTGTAGACACTTTCAATTCTTAGTTTGTATTTATTTTTTATTACATTTGCCTCTAACTAGATTTAAATCAGGTTTGGACTTGGTTTAATGGAGCTGTTATGTGGTCAAAGCAAGTGTACTCATGCAAATTTATAGAGATTTATATGTTCAAGATACAAATGGTTTTAGATGTTCATTGCCATTCACATGTGAAATATAATTCATTACAACATCAGTTAATTCTATATGAAATAAGGGTTAGAAGATGGAGAATTATATTACGGCTTGGTTTTGTTAAACATTGTTTTCACTTTTAATGCTCTAGGAAGTCGGGTAGGACCGAATAAATTTGTCTATAATATCCCTCAATTTATTTCAGGGAAGGTGCTAGGGTTACTTGGGGGTATATCAATCGGATTCTTGGCCAGCCATCACTAATTCGGGAATCATCCATCACAAAATTTCCATGGTCAGGAATGGTTTCTCAAGCAGTGCATAAGGTGTTTAAACCTAAAGCAGCAGCATCTGGGGAAAGCAAATCCAGGTTTGGGAATATTATTCTCCATCCTTCACTGCAGAGACGAATAGAACAACTTGCTCGAGCTACATCAAACACCAAGTCTCACCAGGCACCATTTCGTAACATGCTCTTTTATGGGCCTCCAGGCACGGGCAAAACAATGGTGGCAAGAGAGATTGCTCAAAAATCGGTATAGTGACAAACTGCAATTTTCAAATTTTCTGTCTTACATAAACTGGTTTGGTTTGTGCCTTCTGTGTCCATGTTGGTAAACTAGTTCAGCACTCATCTCATCACTGTCTTGTACCCACAATTAGGGTGATTAAAACTTCTATTTTAGTCTGAATGGCTTCAATACAATTTATAGGACCACCCGTTTTCTTTACCTGAGAAACAATTTATATGGTTTTTGTTTCATATTATCACTAAATTTATATGGTCTTTTTCCAGTTTGATAATCTAACCCCTTAGTTTCACTACTTCTTACATGTTAGATGAAGGGATGGGAAATGTTATCTATGGTAGTAGAACTAATACTTGTTTTTTGCATAAGGAATTTCCTTAGTTACCCTTTATTCAAATATTTGCAGGGTTTGGATTATGCTATGATGACAGGAGGTGATGTTGCTCCACTGGGTGCACAGGCTGTTACAAAGATTCATGAAATTTTTGATTGGTCCAAAAAGTCGAAGAAAGGTTTACTTCTTTTTATTGATGAGGCTGATGCTTTTCTATGCGAGTAAGTTACAGTCATCATCACTCCTTTTGAGTCTCTTGGTTACCCTTTGCATACTTCTTTCTCAGTGAGATTTTTTTAGATAGTATAACTGTTTTCTATGCAAGTAAGTTACCGTCATCATCATTGATTACAGTTGCTTAGTCGCGATTCCAACTAACTTTGAAGATGGTGTAAGTGTGATTATTTTACCTTAATGTTATCTGTACTTATATGGAAGAAAGAGTAAGTATATATTAAATTTTAATCTGTTATTTATATAGATATTTCATTATTTATAGTCAACATGTATGAAATTTGGTAAACCCTTAGCCTTTCCATTTTACTACCTACAGGCTTCTCTACTTGTCCTCTTGTAGAACATATATCAATTCAGTCTCGGTGCATTCCTGTCTTTGGTGACTTGTATTGGTATTGTGTATTCCTAGATTAGCTATTTATTTGTCGAAATGAAAAGGAAGACTTAAAGAAAGATGGCAGAAAGTACTATTAATGCTATCATTATTTGGCCAAAGAGTTGATTTGAATGCCAGGTCCCAATTGTAGTTGCTCCTCTTATTGTCATTGAGATGTACTCCAGATGTGTGATTATGCAACTTGGTGGGTGCAAAGTTTAAAGGAGTTTGCATGCCATAGTTCCTCACTTGGTGAAAGACAAACATGGTTATAGTGAAAAATTCTACTGTGCAAATATGTTAACAAATGTACAATTGATCCTAATGCAGGCGTAACAGCACGCACATGAGTGAAGCTCAGCGAAGTGCTCTAAATGCTTTACTTTTTCGAACTGGAGACCAATTAAGAGATGTAGTTCTTGTACTAGCCACAAATAGACCAGGTGATCTTGATAGTGCCATCATTGACCGCATCGATGAAGTGATTGAATTCCCAGTTCCTCAAGAGGAGGAGCGTTTCAAGTTGTTGAAGCTATATTTGAATAAGTACCTTTCCAATGAAGGTGTCCACGAATCTAAGTGGGGCCCTTTATTTAATAGGAAATTGCAAAAGATTAGAATAAGAGATTTATCTGATGATGTTATCCGAGAGGCCGCCAAGAAGACAGAAGGGTTTTCTGGTCGCGAGATAGCAAAACTAATGGCCAGTGTCCAAGCAGCAGTCTATGGCAGCCCTGATTGTGTTCTGGATTCTGAGCTCTTTAAGGAGATTGTAGATTACAAAGTTGCAGAGCATCAACAGCGAATAAATCTGGCAGCTGAAGATGGCCTTCCAGCATAGGTGGCAGTTGTGGAGAGGTTTTATTTTCAGTTTTGAACCGCGCCTTGCTCTTGTATCACAAATGTTAGAAATTTTGTTTACTTGAAATCATTTTTTGTATTTGGTAATAATAACAAGGTTCTTCAGGGAGATCTATTTGAATGCTTACTTAAGCATATCATTGCAGCTTAAGGAATATAAGAAATTGTGAATTTCTTTTGCCTGGGAAACAAATGTTAATCTATAGTTGCTTTAGGATTATATGATCCGAAGGCTGAAACTTCAAATTGACGAGGATTCTTTTGGTTGATGAATGGGAGGGCACCTATATGTGGGTTCTTGTTCGCAGCCAAAACCATTGCAACATAAAAAGGTAGTTTTCATGAGATCTCTGATTTCAGCGAGTTCGTGACCTCAAAACAAGTGAACGAGGTGAGATAATCTGCCTCTCGTTCATTGATCCTGAATGTTCAGTAGCAGTCGTTTATTTTTTCAGTCTTTCTTTTGAATATTAATAAGACATACTTGAACATAATATTTTTTAATTTTGTAAGTAACAATTTTAATCTTTGATGCTACAACTTGATAATTTGTATTTTTATATTTATCTATATTATAAAGTAGCATTCCGAAGCCGCTGAGTTTGTAACTGTTTTGCACTATTTTTTCCCTTTTCTTGCATACAAATTTAGTTATATTATTATTTTAATATTTTTTATTTTTTTATTTAATTTTATTTTACATAATTTATACAAGTAATCCGTGTCATTGGATCCTACCAACTGTAATGGACCAATGAGGGAGTGCATCCAAATAGCTCAAAAATTAAGTATAAAATGTCGTGGATATGTCTCAAATCATCAAATCCAATTGTTCAGATCACTTCACATCTTTTCCAATTTCTCAGCCTTAAAGCCAGAGGATTCTCCCACTCCTACGTGTGAAACGTCGTCCCAGAAATGCACGTGAAGCCCATCATGCCGACCCGCTTCCGGCACGCTGAGCGCCGATTCAGCCTAAAGACTTGCTCCAACACCGTTTCTATTGCATAAATAGGGAGTTTTCGACGGCAGATTTGGCGGATTTCTCTTGCTCGGCTTTCATGGATATATGTCCTGGTAGCACTTGGAACAGAAATTTTGGGTGGCCGGGTTGCCGAAAAAGGTGAAATTTTTGGCGCAAAGGCGGTGACCTTAAGGAGCCTGAAATTCATGTTCTTCTGCCATATTCTTCTATGGAGGAAAAAACGATCTTCAAAACAGAGGAGGAAAAAGGATTCAAGTAGATAATTGCGATGGGGATATTTTTTCCCTTTATCTGGGGATGAGAGAGGGGAAAGGCCGGAAGGGGTGTTGGGAAAGAAGAATCAATAAGGAATTCTTCAATTTTAATTCATGTGGATTTAACGGCGAGATTATAGGGACGCGGGTGGAGAAATCAGGGATAGAGTTGTCGGAGAGGGTGGGAATCGAAACGCAGACCTTATTTATTTCTCGCCCTAATATCCATGTCATTATTTATTTTTGGTTTTATTATCCTAAATTATTATTATTTTTTCATTTTAACAATTCATCTTTTAATTTTTTTAATCAGATGAATAAATTATTATTTTTTTTTAATTTTGTCCAAATTTATTTGACACGTCAAAAATTGTTAACGTAGCCCCCTAAGTGGGGCAACGTCCAACTGACGTGCCTTTAAAAACTAATATTTCTACAATTAAATTGTATAGTGAAGGGTATATTTGGCAAATCATGTTTTATTTTAATGTAAAATAAAACATTAATTAAGTCTTCAGTTGTATTTTGTGTCTCACTCCTAATTCGTTTCTCTCTTCTCCCCTATTGTTTTTAAGGGTGTCTATCGATAAAAAAACCAAATCGATATTAAAAAAATCGAACCGGTATCAAACTCAAATTATCGTTAAAATAAGAATCGGTATTGAATTACCGGTTTCGATTCAGTGCAAATTCAATTTAATTTTTTTGGTTCAATTTTTGATTTATACTGATTGATAATATATATAATTATAATTTATAAATAATAATTATATATATTATTATATATAATATTATTATATATATTATAAAAATTAATAAAAATTTATTATTATATTATATTATTTGATTTTTTTGATATATCAGTTTTTATCAAAATTTAAAAATATTTATATCATTATCGATATCAAAAAATATAAAAAATGGAAAAAATTTGATACCCAGAGGGCCAAAAAAAACCGGTATAAACTAATTCGGTAAAAAACCAAAAAAAATGATTTTTTTAAACACCCCGACTGTCTCCTCTTTCACCGTACCCTCCATTCCCGAACTGCTCACCTCATCACCACCACGGATCATAATCCTCCACCTCAGTTACCAAATTTTGCATTTCGTTCATTGCAATCAAAACCTCGCCCTCTCTCATAGGCTTCGAATCCTCAACAAATTCATCCAATTTCGGAACGAAATCGATAACAAAACCGCATTCGTCAGTGATTTTGAGTTCTTCAGTCCCTAATAAACTGTCTCCCTTATCAAAAACCGGAGATTTGTTTAAATTTGATGAAGTCTCTTCATTTTCCTCCATGCCAAAACACAAAGTTCGTAAAATCCAAACCCTTAAACTCGAATAGGAGAAGGGGGTGACCGGAAAGACTGGTAGAGCTGTTGCTGAGGTGGATTTCGTTTGGATGGGATGGTTGTGGCTGAAATTAGTCTGCTACAATGGGATTTTTGTGGGGGAAATTGGGGATTGAAAGCCATCAATCCGAAAGCTTCATTGCAAAATAGCGACTATGAGATCTGGGGTTTTGGGTGGCAATCGGCAGAGGAAGGAGCTGTAGAGAGTAGTGGTGGGGATTGTGTCCATGATTTGGGGGTCTGCACCGGGCGAGTATCGAATTTTGAGATTTGACGGTGACGGTGACGGGGATAGTGACATTATTTCGGTTGTTGAGATTGACTGGCGTTGCTGTGACGGAGAAGGTGGAGGCGGGGGGAAGTTTAAAGGCTGGGAAGCACCAGGAGTCATCTGGGGACACAACGGTGGTTGAGACAAGTTTCCGTTGGTGGTGATGGTGGTGGTTGTTGTTGATGTTGTTCTGAGTCGAGGCAGAGGAGGAAGGAGGAACAATTGTAATGGTGGAGGTGGCGATGGCGGAAGGGGAGGGGGGGAGGAGGAAATGGTGGTTTCACGGCTCAGATCTTTGGGATCTTTGGTTTCTGCCATGGGAACAAAATCAGATCTGAGTTAATGATCTGAAAATTGAAATTGGGAACAAAATCAAAATAAAAAACAGAAGAACAAAATGAAATTGAAAATTATTAATTTATAATTTTAATTTTACAAATTTTATTTTGAGTTAATGATAAAATGTATTTTTTTCATATATTTATGTGTGTGTGTGTGTATATATATATATATATATATATATATATATATATATATATATATATAAAAGCTGGGGGATTTGATAATTTGTTTCTTTTTATAATTTTAATCTTATAAATTTTACTTTGAGTTAATGATAAAATATATTTTTTAATATATTTGTGTGTATATAAATATAGAATTTTCTTAGAATGTTCTAAGTTCTGAAAATAATGCATAATAATATTTATTTATATATTTGCACTGAATTCAATGCATAAAAAAATAATATACTAGTAGACTTCATGTATTGAATTCCGTGCAAATATATAAACAAATAAAATTTATCCTTATTTTCTGCGCTTAGCATGTGCTCTAAGGGCACATGCTAAGAGGACCCATAAATATATAAATATATAAATATATATATATATATATATATATATATATATATATATATATATGTAAAAGTGAAATGCCCAAACTATCCCAGCCTATATATGTAAAAGTGAAATGCCCAAACTATCCCAGCCTATATTTTTATCCTGTCCACATATGCAAGCTATTGCGACATAAACTGCCTTTAACCCTACTGAAATAGTACATTTGCAATTTTCTCACCTGTATCTTAAATTGAATGAAATTGAAAAAAAATTAATAATTTAATCATTTGATTAAAAAAATAAAAAGGTAAATTATTGAAGTGAAAAAAAGTGATAGTTTAGAATAATAATTTATATTTAAGTTTTTATTTTAAAAAAAATTAATTTAAAATCACGTCATTAAAAATAGGCCTAAATTTAGATTAATACCCTGAACTTTTAACGTTTTTTCACTTTGGGGATTGAATTTTCAATTTTTTTAATTAAGTGATTAAACTTTTAATTTTATTTTTCACTTTAGAGATTGTCTTATCAGTTTTTTCAATTAGAAGATTAAACTTTTGATAGTTATGTGTTCGTTTAATTTTTTTTTTATTAAATGAAATTATGTACTTTCTCCGTCTCAAATTAAAAGATTATTATTGATTTTTAAAAATTATTTTAAAATATTTTAATTTCAAAATTAATAAAATATATTAAAAATTATGAAATAACAAGATTTTAATTAGTAGTACATTTATACATTTTAAATATTCATCAGTATATTGATTATTGATATTTTTAAAATCTTGTAATGGTGATCTTAGATAATCTTGTAATTAAGTATTTATTAATTTTTTAAAATAAATTTCAGAAATTACAAATTCAGGTTAAAAAAATTCATCAATAATTAATGTATTGATAAATATTTAAAATGTATAAATGCACTACTAATTAAAATCTAGTGATTTCATAATTTTTAATATATTTTAATAAAATTTGAGATTAATAATATTTTAAATTAACTTTCTAAAGTCAATAATAATATTTTAATTTGGGACGGAGGAAGTACATAATATAATTCAATAAAAAAAAATGAACGAATATATAACTATCAATTAAACGTAATCAGAAAAAATTAATAATACAATCTCCAAAGTGAAAAGAAATAAAATTTAATCCCCTAATGGAAAAGACCGATAAAACAATCCCCAAAGTAAAAATTTTTAAAAGTTTAAGCACTTAATTAAAAAATTAAGAGTTCAATTCTCAAAGTGGAAAATGTTAAAAATTAAGGGTATTAATCTATATTTAGGACTTAAAATTTTTGTTTCAACTAATAAAAAAAAAGCCACATATTTTATTTTAAACAGGCAACTCAAGTTATTTGTTAAAAAAATTGAAAATAAATTATCTCTCTTAATATTTAAATAAAAAATTTATACGTAAAATAGAAATTATGATTTTTAGCATTATTTACCTTTATGGGAAGTACGTACAGTACTCACTACCTGTGGGTGTGGATTTAAATCTAAGTGGCGAGGAGCGAAAGGCGCAAAAGTGCAAAAGAAAAGGCCAATCTATATAGGAGAATAGGAATAGCCGAATAGGCCTCTTAGCCGAAGATCCGGACCATACCCACGACATAATAGTAGAGTTTGTTTTTTGTTTCACATAAAATATAAAGACGTGGCAATCGGACAACAAAAGTCGTCTTATGAAGTTGCCACGTGGCCCTCTGGTCGTTATCACCGTTCTAGATGTTCTATCCAACGCACCGACATTAATTTTCACTGTTGTCTTCATAATCGGGACAAAAACAAACAAGTAGGTATTGTATAATCTGAAAATTTATTTCTGGTTGTAGTGTTTGGATAATAGTAATATATATACATACAACTAAGATGGGATTTCAGAGAGGAAGATCCATAATGTTGGTGGTAGTATGGGTTGTTGCAACGACATGTCTAGTGTGGTGTTGTTATGGTGACAACAGTATGAATCTGGCGGCAGGTGGGAGCATGAGAGCCCAGGCTGAACACGCCAAGCACACCACTGCTGAAGCCATGGCCAACTTACCCGAGTAATTAACCATATACCTACCTTCCTCCTTCAAAACTCTGTTCTTATTTATTTTTAATATATATATATACACTACATGCGCGCGCACATTGAATTTTGAAGTTTAGTTGAAAAAAGAGAAGTTTTTGTTGGAGAAGAGAGAAGGAATGTTTTTTAACTGAAAAAACTATCCGCAAGGAATTAATTGGAGTATCCTCAACAATTTAGTTTTGAACTTTAAGATTAGTTGGCTTTGACCCGTGCCAGGATAACATCGGCCTAGATCATCCTCATATATATATATATATATATATATATATATATATATATATATATATCTATTGGTTTGAAACCTCTGTCTTGTTAGTTTTGGTTTTCTTGTTAACTATTCACATATAGCTCTTTAGACTAGTGATGACATATGAGCTCCCGTATGACCACACCTGTATTGTTCTTACATTTGGCACTTTTTTTTTGATACGCATAGTTTTCAATTTCCAGACACTTGACACGATCTTTTACAACAGATTTGATCGCAAACCTTAAATATTAAAATGAGTAAAATTTCAAGTTGGGGATCTCATTTAATTTTGGACGGAATGAAAAAACTATCTACTCTATATCCTACTGATAAACGTACAGGTTGCTGTATTTTCTCAACATGGTGAGACTCATCCATGCATTCCCTAGAGCAGAGCATGGTCCACGGTTCACCAATCTATACATAAAGCATAATTTTCCCATGCTAAACCCTGAGTTTAAATCAATCGACACCAAGATATCAGATGGGATCTAAAATGCTAGAATGTAGCACAATTAAAGGTGTCTCTTTTAGGTAAGGGAACTCTTATCTGGGAAATATAACTTGAACATATGTAATGATCTCGATATGTGTTCTCTCTAAAGGTAACTTGGGGGAAAATGCTCCGCCCAACCATAGCAGAAGACATTTCCATATTAAAAAAATTATATAAGAAAATACGTACATACTAGTGGCCTCTTAACTGATATCCTTGTATATTTTGGAAATAAAATGACCAAACAACGTTTTAGGAGATGGAAGAGGAAACTTATCTTCAAGGCATTATTTACTTGCTTAGCTACAGACTGCAGTATTTGCCTTGCTCGATTAGCTTTTAATTGCGTTCTGAATGAAATTTCTAAGTTGATATTGAACAGTCTCCGGTATGTATCAAGGATTGATACTTTAACCTATCATTATCTCTTTTCCCTCAATATTGTTTATATATGTTGTGCTTTTAGGGGCCTTGGATTGAATCAGGAAAATGCGAATGGAGCTCAAAGGACGATGGATGCAGCTGGAGAAGCTGCATCAAAGATCACAAAGTCGATGAATTCTGCTGCATCTGGTGATTATTATTGCATCTTAACCGTCATTTTATTAACTATAAAATTTTTATTTATATATATGGCTCCCTTTTTTGTTTGGGTAGGAACGGCAAATTATGCTTCTGAGGCGGCAAACTTGGCCTCTGATAAAATGGGTGATGCAAAGAACTTCACTCATGAGAAGGTAGGTCAAACCATAAACATGGCGTCAAATATGGCCAGTGACGTTAAAGCCAGAGGAAAAGATGCTTATGATACTTATGAAGATAAAGCTTCAGATGCCTTCGCATTCATGTATGGAAAGGCAGGTCAAGCCATGAACATTGCTGATAAAGCCAGAGGAAAAGATGCATACGATGCTTATGAAGATAAGGCTGCTGATGCCTACGCGTTCATGTATGGAAAGGTAGGTCAAGCCATGAAAATTGCTTCAGATATGGCAAGTGATGCCAAAGAGAGAGGGAAACATGCTTATGACTCCTATGAAGACAAAGCTGCTGATGCCTATGCCTTCATCTATGGAAAGGCAGGTCAAAGCATGAACATTGCTTCGGATATGACTGATGATGCCGAAGAAAGAGAGAAATCTGCTTATGATGCCTATGAAGATAAAGCTGCTGATGCCCATGAATTCATTTACGGTAATGCAGGTCAAGACATTGAAACGGTTCCGGACATGGCCAAGGAGAGAGGGAAAGATGTTTACGGCACCTATGAAGATAAAGCTGCTGATGCCTATGCATTCATCTATGGTAAATCTGGTCAAGCCATTAACATGGCCAGTTACGCCAAGGAGAGAGGGAAAGATGATTACGACACCTATGAAGATAAAGCTGTTGATGCCTATGCCTTCATCTATGGTAAGCCTGGTGAAGCCAATAACATGGCTTCAAATATGGCCAGTTACGCGAAGGAGAGAGGGAAAGAAGCTTACGACACCTACGAAGATAAAGCTGCCGATGCCTATGCATTCATCTATGGTAAGGCTGGTGAAGCCACTAACAAGGCTTCAAATATGGCCAGTGACGCTAATCAGAGAGGGAAAGATTACTATGATACCTATGAAGATAAAGCTGCTGATGCCTATGCATTCATATATGGTAAGGCGTGTGAAGCCACTAACATGGCTTCAGATATGAATAGTAACACGAAGGCCAGAGGGAAAGATTACTACGATAACTACGAAGATAAAGCTGCCGATGCCTATGCATTCATGTTTGGTAAGGCAGGTGAAATGCTTAACACGGTTTCAGATGTGGCCACCAATGCCAACGAGAACATGAAAGATAAAGAATTTGGCGCCTATGATGATGCTAGAGCAAGGGTTGGGGAAATATATACATCAGTCAAGGATACCATGAGTGAACTAGCCAAAGAAAATTATGAGGCTGCCAAGGAGAAAGCTTCACAAGCTGCAGGAAACGTTCGAACACAGATGAGAAAAAATTCTGCCGAACTATGAGCAATTTATACTTTCGGAAGTATCACCGCATTAAGCTTCCTGTGAGTCACTGTTACATATTTTGTTTGAGTTCTCTCTCATAAATCATTTCTTTTAAATAGTTTTAGGTTTTTGGTGAACCTTTCTATAAAATTGCTGATTTTAATTTTTCTTGGTTTATGTATAACTGTGTAATAAGATTTATATGTTAGAGGTGCCTTAGATATATATTACCTTGCGTGCGTTTGACCTTGGTTTCTCTAGCCACATTCTCTGCAGATGGTGTAATAGTTCACGCCTCTTTAGAGGTTTGTTTGGTTTGGTATATATTTGATAAATTAATAGTCAAATATAATGGCAATTGTACTGCTTTTGACTTTGATTTCCCCCTCTCGAGAACATAGGAATCTGATATGTGGTTTATATAGTATGGCAGATTCTAATTATCTACACCAATTATTCTTTTTCTTCGAGTAGTGCACGATTTCTGTCAATTCAAATATTAGCTAGGATTCAGTCACAATTAGTGGTATTGGTAGTCATACAAGTAGTGCAGTTTCAGTACTACAAGTAGCAATTAAGTATGGTAGCGTGGAGTGTCATTCTAGGGCCATGGTTACAAACAATTTTTTTTTCCTTCTCGATTTAACCTGCCTAGCATTTAGTTTTGCGTAAGGTAATGATATGGGCAGTAAGCCTATCCAAAATTATAAGCATTGTAACATTAATATTATTTATATGAGCACCGATTTGTCCTGGATGCCAATGTACTAGACTGTTAGGCAATTGAGAAATAATTACGTAGAAAAGATATGCTAGGCAATTAAGATTATAGATTGATCATGAGAAGCTGCTACTTGTGCGTCCTGAAGCTAAATTTTAGCCCTAGGTCATGAACTTTTGTTCCCTATTTTATTTCTAAAGACTAGTTGCATTGTGTATAATTAATGTATGCATGGTATGCTTTGATTAAATACATTTAATTTGTGGTTTGGGCTTGATCTTGAGTATTATTCTGACGAAGAAGATACCGTGTAATTGTAGATTATCGTGTGTGGGAAATCTTAAGTTTCACTTTTTTGTCATTATCAGGATTTTCCCATTCAAGGTTCTTGTTCTAACATACATTTTTTCTTGTGCTATAAGACAGTTGAGAACTTTTGTCGAATTATCTTTCCCTTTAAGCATAACCAGAGCTCACACGCTAATATCATGTTTGGTGTCATGGTTCATAATGTATTTCCTTTGCTTTTGTCCTAGCACTATTAGATAAATTTATATCTTTGACCAGTAATTAGGATTTTATGGCTAGCTGTAAGTGCTTTTAATAGCCAGTACCTGACAGGTTAAAACCAGTATTCATTCATATAAACTAGACAATTTTTGGTCTAATTACCTTGCAATATTACTCAAACCAATATTCTCCTTGGTTATGCTTTCAGCTGAGTGGAGCACATATATATCACATTAAACACGTTTATTAGGTTATGCTTGAGAACATATATGGAGTGTTAAGAGGTGAACAAGAGGGACAAAACCAATTTTAATTAAGCTGCTACATCAAGTTTGGTGACTGTAAATTCTGGGTTAGGCTAATTAAAACTTGATTACCAATAATAGGCATATGATTAATTGACAATGAAGAATGAAGACCATCAGACATTAATAATAAGACGAGCAATTATAAAGAACATTCAAATCATGTAAAGTTAAGCTGCAGATTCTCTAATGTTAATTAGTACCTCACTATTTGAATTATGAACACCTAAACCCTAATAAAATCAGTGTTCCTAATTAAAATTAAATACCTCAATTAAAGGTCTGGACTTCCTTTCGTCTGTTCTCAATTACTCATGTTGTTTCTTCTTCATGGCTTGTTTGTTGTTGTGCATCCAAACCTTGAACACTTGTCTCTTTACACCCAATTCATCACAGAGCTTCTGGACTTGTTCATCATCTTGCTTTTGAATCTTCCACCCCAGCTTCTCTGCAACTTCATGCATTCTATCTTTCTGTTCTTTACTGAATTTCGTCCTAAACCTTTTCTTAGATACTGAAAAAGATGGGGGCACCGCCGCCATCGGCTGTGACCCTCTAGCATTTGAGTGAAACATATTGAGATCTTTGCTTGACGACTCCGCAGGGCCCCTACCGGCCCCACCAAAGGCCATCTTCATCGGTCCACCGGTTGTAGGACTAGCTAAACTATGGGAGTAGTGGTGCAAGAATTGGTGGTGGTGATGTGGATGCGGATGTGGATGATATTGTTGAGACGATGGGGGTTGAATATGATGATTTGTAGTTGTCCTTATTCTGTTGTTTCCATTATGATTGTGTGCGTGATAAAAGCTTGACATCAGTTGTTGCGACTCCCTGCCTCGAGTCTCTCTCCTGTGGAAATTGCGGTGGCATTCGCAAGCTGCGCATTTGAGAGCTTCCGGAGTTCCTTTGTCTCCACTCGGCATGAACTCTCCACAGCCATCCACCACGTGCCCGCCTATGCTTGCGGCATGATTCTTGAGGCATTCTCGATATCGAATCGAATTAACTTCAACATGATTTGCTTCTGGTTGTGCTTGTGATGGTGGTGTGTTTGAGTTTGATGCACCAGCTGTAGTTGCACTTGCCAATTGAGGTTGATCTGGATCTTGATTGAGTTCTCTTCTTCGTCTTTGTTTATGTTGGTGGTGCTGTGCATTGAATTGATGATGACATTGATCTAGGGTTTGGGTTTGAGTAGGGCTGAGGATTCCTCCACTTTCGATATTCCTTCTTTTATCTGTTGTGGGTAGAAGTAGTTTGGAAGATGATGATTCTTGATTAGGTTGAGCTGGTGAATTATTGGTATAACCTATAGACCTTGGCATTCCTTCCATTTAAGTTTGATTCTGCTAATCTCTCTCTCTTTCTCTCTCTAAATCATAATCAGTTTTTTCAGTATCAACATTGAAGCCTGCAGATAGTTAATCCACCCAGAAAAAAGCAGAACACTTTAAACTAAAGAACTAGTAGTAATCAAGTTGCTAATTAAACCGTAGTTAATTCATTTCATTTCAAATGATTAGGACCATGCAGTGCTAAACCCACCAATCCATCCGACGAAATTCCAACTATATTCTAAGAATGAAAGCAAATTGACTAAGCAGTAGACAGATAAGGTAAGGTCAAGTCAGGTCGAAAAGGGATGATGATGGTTTAAGAGGAGAAGATTAAAACCCTAATCAACCAATGGACTACATTTATTTATTAATAAAAAGAATCTTGAAACTCAATCTACACTGTGAAAAGAAGAATAAAGAACCTCAGATGGGACCCTTAAACAGCTAATTACTAAAACTTTATCTTAATTCACAGACTAAAAAAAAAAGGTGCATCATATGAATGATGAATTAAATAGAAGAATCAAACTGATGGATGAAGAGAAAGAGGATTAAGTTAGAGCCCGGAGGTGGGTTATGAGGGAGCTTGATGATGCCTTTTTTGTTTTGTTTTTTTAATTTGTTTTTATGGTAAGTGTGGAAAATGGGAGTGATGACTTGGTGGAGCTGCAATAAGAATTAAGAAGGCAGTGACACTTACATTACACTTGAATATAACAGACAAGTTTATGTTTGTCCTTTCTTACTCCCAGCTGCACATTGCTCCACTACGTACCACCCAAAATTCTGATGCCTGGTGGGTGATGGGACTTTACCACTCACTGTCTGGAAATTTCCTACAACTTAGGGGTTGTTTGTTGATATCTTAATGCATTTGAATATCATTCGGTCCGTTTATTTTGAATAATTTTTTTTTAAATAGTTGAATTGATCAGATTTTTGAGCTGAATGACCAACTCATATTTTTTTGGCTGAATGATTAAGTCCAGAGTTGAATGAAATATTTTGTATTTAATAATTTTTTTTACAATATTAACGATTATATTAAGTAAATTTACAACAACTTTATATTTTTTTAGAAGGGTAAAATAATAAGAATTTATTATTCAAATATTTCAGACATGTCAGTTATCAAATAACTTTTTTTATTTAGTATTCAGAATTTTTCTTTATTCAGCTCATAAACATTCAGAACTATTTTATTCAGTTTTATCAAATATCCCTTTAATTCAATATATATATATATATATATATATATATATATATGTACATATTAATGCAACTTAATAACCTGGGTTTAGATTTATGAAACAAACATGAGATATACAATTAACAAGGTTC
Source organism: Hedera helix (assembly GCA_947179155.2). Lineage (NCBI taxonomy): Eukaryota > Viridiplantae > Streptophyta > Magnoliopsida > Apiales > Araliaceae > Hedera > Hedera helix. The sequence continues at coordinate 49,100,335 of OX359269.1, read as the reverse complement.
ACATATGTCTTTAGAAGAGAACGAATAATAATAGCACGAGTGACCAGAAGATTCTGAAGACAATTTTCTTGTGTGTTGGGGTGGGAATTAAATTAAAGTGAAGAAAAATGATGGTCCACAGCACAGCAGAGTACAGTAGAGTACAACACTTTTGGTCTTGTTAGCAGTTGTATTATATATGTGCCTGTCAGATATTCTTTTTCTCTCTCCTATTTTTTCCCTCTTTCAATCTCTATTCAATGCTGAGGCAATGGCTGCAAGTTCCACTATTTTTCTTAACATGTATGTATCATGTATGGCGTGTAACACTAGTTTGTGGTACTCATGTACTACTACTACAGAGTTGACGTTACCTCGTGCATATATAGGAATTAAGAGGAGAGAAAAAGAGAGAGAGAGAGATCTCGTTATTGAAGTACTTGGTCCTTTGTTTCTATCTCCCATTTGATGCTTTCCTCTTTTTTATGTAAGGCTGTGTAAAATGCTTTCTTTCTTTTTTTCTTTCTCTTTGGTACTCAGCGATGAAGATTCCATCTATTTTGAAAAAATTATTTTATGGTTATGTGCCAATGACCATTCACTTATTATCATTTTAACATGTACAATAAAATTTTAGCATGTATAATAAATGAATTCACTATATATACTAAAATGACAGTATATTAGTAACTTAGAACACCGGCGTTCCAGAACCACCGAATAACTTCAAATCTATTTTGAGCTAGCTAGGAGGATTCACCTGCACTTATTATATGTTTATTCAACGTAAGCAAGCATGAGTTGCCACGGAACTTCTATCTGATCATCATAACGTATCATGTGTGTTGATTAGTTTTAGTTTTCTACCTGCCGGGATTGGGGAGAATTTTCTCGGAAATATTTGCATATTAATTTTGACCGTTATTATTGTCAGAATAAAAATAACATTTATAACAAATATATATCTTAACGATATTTTTTTAACTATTGTAGCGATATTTATTAATGTGATAACATCGTTTGGGCTTAAATTAATGTAGTGAAAATAAGTCATATAATTATATTTTGCATTTGAGTCGACAGTTTTAAATGGTTGCCGTCCCTCACATGAGTCTTGATACTACTACGTCTGTCGGCAGAATGATATCCCACATTTTGTCAACCTGAAGCAGCTGTGTACGTCCGGGTGCTGCATGTTTCTGTTTCTCCACACCTGACTGACACAACGGTTTCTTGGATAGCTAGCTAGCTAGCTAAACAAAGTGTTGCTAGTTACTAGTACTTAAACTATAAGTATATACTAACACTTCTTATAGACTTTTTCTCCTAATGATCAGTTCTCAAAAAGTCGTAATGCATGGATGGATCTTAATTAGTTTTTAATTCAAAGTAATTTTTTAATAGATTGCCTTTTTTGGCAACAAGTTCCCAGTAATTAATTAATACTAGCTCCACTATTGTTTAATGGAGTACTATACTAGTGCTATATATATAAATCTTAATTAATTAAAGACCAGTGTTTAAACTAATAACGCAAGATCCAGGATTAGGCGTTGGGAAAAATGGAAACGTGGTGCTAGCCTAGCCATTTGTCTGTGTGTTGTTTTATCCATTCATGGTGTTCTACTTTTTCTTTCTATTGCATTATTGCTTTAATAAATAAAAGTAAAGTGGCCGTTGTATATAATAAGTGCAATTTGATGTCTTATCGATCGCCAACAGTCATTTTCGGTATTCATATTTATCACATAAAATTCATTATAATATTAAATAATTAATTTAATTATGACATTTATATTTCAGACTTAAAATTTGATGTGGGACCACCATAACATTATTCTCGATATAATAGCAAATATAGCATGTTCTTAAACAAATATTGACTTTTATTAATGTGACAGGAATTTGTTTAGAAGAAAAAACATTTACTATTGCTCTTAGTTTATTTGTACAACAAGTTGACATTACGTTTGTAATTAATTATTAAAAAAAACATTTACTATTGCTCTTAGTTTATTTGTGCATCAAGTTGACATTACGTTTGTAATTAATTATTAAGAGCCATCCATCCATCAACAAGCAAGGGTTTTGGGGGATGCTGAGACCATAAAACAAAAGCCAAGTCCAACTCATGTCCACCACACGTAGTAAGTAAATACACCCCCCCCCCCCCTTGATTATTTTATATTTTTGAGTTAAGTGAACAACATACTTTCTTTAACACATATTTATGGGACCTATCCAACGACTAAGGCAAAATATATATTTGGTTGGATCAAAATTATTACGGGTCTATAAATAAATATAAGAGGTCGGGGACAGTGTTTTCAAGTCAATTTTTTTTATTAATTTTATTTGATTACAATAATAATATAATAAATGTTAACTTTATATATATTTATATGCATATATATATACACTAATTCTTAATAGAATTTTATAAAGATAAATTGTTTATAAATAACTAATTTCTTCAAAAAATAATATAAAATAGATTATTAATTAATTTAAGAAAATTATATGAATATATAATTGTAAAGGAGGAGATATAAATGATATGAAATTTAAGTGAAAAAAATTATAAATTTTTGATTTAATCTCATATATTAAATTTTTTATAAAATTGAGGTCAAATAACATTTAAATTTTTTAAATTTTATCATATATTATAAAATAAAATTAGTTGGGCCAATTGACCCTACCACCACTAATGTAGATTTGTTCTTGAGTCTACTTATAATAACGCCCACAAATATATAAAAAAATATATATATTATTCAATTAATTCATAAGCATACTTCTGTACGTAGTGGATTTTTGTTTTGGACAAGTCACATCACCCACCCTGCACGCCTCTATACAGTACAATACATGATGTATACTATCTAGTATCTACTACTGCTGCTTTCAGCTCAATCTGATTCTTTCAAAGAAACTTCCCCTATCATATCTTATCTTTTTTTTTTATCAAGTATTTAAAAATAAATAAAAAATTATGCATACATGTATAAATGCATTAGTATATATAAAAGTGTGGTTGTGCTAGTGATAACACTGGTCTAAACTGATATAATTTTTAGTAATAAAATAAAAATATATATTTTAACTTTTTTGACATAACAAGCGCCGATTAAAAAGTTGAATTTCACGCCGAAAAATTTGATATTTTAATTGTCACAAGGTGTTAAAAATAAAATTTAGTAAAAAAATAAGAAGATCAAATTAAAGGGAACATGGGTTGGAACAAGATCAAATTAAAAGGTTCTTGTGTTGGACAAGATCAAATCAAAGGTTTAAGTGTAGGGTTATAAGATATAGGAGGTAGAATATAGTTGCATATGCTCGTCACCCGGCTAACTATGAGTGTAACCAAATTTAGAGACAAAGTGAAAAATGGAAGGTTGCATAAATAAACACCAATCAGAAGCCTTGAAGGAGAAAATTCAGCCCAATCACGTACAGTGCACTACAATACAATTGCTGACAGAGTCGGATCAGTTTGAGCCTTGCCGCCAGCCAGCAGCCTGTCAATTTAAACCTAACCCACTTACTCTTGGAGCCAAAACATTTTGTGGTCATGACCTAATGGAGTGCGCACTCGGCCACGACCACTATCAATATTACTCCAACAGTCCAATTCGTATGTTTCCTTAATTCCTCAAGCATTTCATTGCTATTCTGATTTAATTATGGGTAAAAATAATTTTGGGTCGAGTCAAAAAATATTTTGTTCAGATTTTATTCAAAACATTTTAAAAGTATTCGGATTCAAATATAATTTTACAATATTTGCTTATATTCAAATTCGACTCGTTATATTGTAACCGAGTTTTGCTTATATTCAAATTCATCTCGTTATATTGTAACCGAGTTCGACTCGACTCATTTTTTTAGTCGAAAACTCACAAACATTTGACACATATATAAATCTGAACTAAATTATTTATATTATAATAATGTAGATAAAAATTAACTCAGGCAACTATTTGGAATAATTTAAAATTGAATTCTTCAAGCTAGATCTCAGGCCTTGTAAAAAATTAATAAGATGATAGTATCACTATTGAATCAATTAATGGACATGTATGAGAAACATAAAAACCTCTTCCACTTCTTAGAGTATGTAGAGAATTTAATTGTTGAATACTATATATTAGGTAAATCATGTATATTTGATACCATATATAAGTAAAGATCAACAAACTTATATCGAACAAAAATCAATTATATAAAGAAGATTCGATATTCTAATTGAACGAACAATAAATGACTTATATTCGATTCGTATAAAATTCGATTATCATAAATAATTCAAATTCTATTCGTTTAACTATTGAATTTGAATTTTGCTCAAATTTTTTAAGTTAATCTCGAATTGAATTTCGAACTACACAAGTTCTCATTTTCGGCCCTACACTTAATCAACCAACGTTTTTGTTATGATATGATACAACCTTCCATTTGTCCAACAAATAATGTTAGCGTGACATATTGATCAAAGTTTATCCCAATTCTAAGACAAGAATAAATTTACTCAAAGCTATGATCCTTGAGAGAATACTATAACTCAACAGGTAAAATAATTAAGTGCCTTGATGCCAACAACAACAACAGAATAACAGAACAAATGTTGATCAACCAGAAGGCACTAACGCTTACTTGGATTAAATGACACTACTAAATTGTACATCCAACTTCGGGTCGGCCAAAAGTCTCTTTAGTACACATTACAAAGCGCATACTCACTATTCATAAAGTTATGTTTTATCACCTTCGAGCACCAACAAAATAGATGGAAAAATAATGTGAAGAAGCAAGTGCAGGCCGACACCAATAAAGTTGAAAATGCCATCTGCAATTACTATAAATAAATTCACGATAAAGGAAATTCACTACAGCCACTTGCTTCCTGTCTCCGAACCTAAAACAGCCTAAATTAAGTTCTCAGAGATTTGTTATTATGAGTTCAGATGTAACAAATACTAAAAAGTAGAATCCAGCCAGATAGTGACATAAGGTATGTCCAAGTTTCTTCGCCAGAATCTTCATAGATTTATTGTTTCAGTTGGTGTTGCCTGCTCTGACTAGCAGAAGGATGGGATCAGGGAGCAAGATTAGCAACTCCAGTGACTGTGTAGAAGAATGCTCCTCTGCGTGGTCATTGTCCCCATATGCAAGACCTAAAACAAATAGCATTTCAATGTAAGATAAATAAGCATCTCTTAGTAATTGGTACGCATAAAAAGATACCATATACCAACACATTCATAGGATTCAATGCAACTTACAACAGGTTGAAACCAACACTTGTTAGCTCACTTGTTCACTATGATTCGAAATCATAGCACTCTTTTCTTATTTTCAGATGCTACTGCAGATCCTCATAATACAGTATACTCTCAAATCCATGGCAAGACAAATTATCTTCAATTGTTTACAAGTTATTTCCAATTATCTACAGAAATTGCACGGATTAAACACAACAGAATAATAACTAAACTCAAGTCTTTAATTATTTATTTATTTATTTTGGGCTGGGGGATGGGGGATGTAGGGTGGGGTGGGGTGGGGAGGAGAGGTAGTACTACAAATGACAAACAAACAATGCTTTAAAAGCCACATCACACAGAGAAGTCTAACCACCCAGACAGGAACCAGTTTATAAAACAAAGCATATAAACACCAAAACCTTTTCCTGAGAAAATAACTGTTCAAGAATGTAAAAATAATAGTTCAACAGTTGATGTGAAAAGCAGCAGAGGCATTACTTTCAGAAGCGCCAGTTTCAAATCCTTTCCTTCCCCTGTTATACCTTGTATTGTCAAGGTCTCACACCATGGGAGTCCCACGACATCATGGTTCCACAAGCCATGGCAGATAATAACCAACAACAGTGACTGGACAACTTTTGCCCTTTAAATCTCAGTCAATTTCACATTTATTTTGTATTTAAGGTAAAGTTGTAGAGAGAACATATTATATATACCACATTTATTTTGTATTTAAGGTAAAGTTGTAGAGAGAACATATTATATATACCGTTTATTGTAGGATCTAATGGCTAGGAAGGGGCTTGGCTGCATATAAGACATGCGGTCAGGGAGGTGTTTTTTTTTCCCTGGCCGCAATTCCTACGTGCAGCTAGGCAGACTATGTCGTTTTTTGGTTTTGGCCTAGCCGCATGTAGGAGTTGCGGCTAGGGAAAATGACATCGTTTTCCTTGACCGCATCTCTTACATGCAGCCAGGCCAAAATCAAAAAGATTTTGGTTTTTTTTTATAAGTTCAAATTTAAAGAAGATCATGGCAGATGAAAATTTGGATAACCATGACTTATGGGATTTATCAATATCCTCCACTGCCATAAGTCATGTGGAATTTTTTTTTTGTTGTTGTTAAACTTAGTTTAAAAATAAATAAATAAATAAATTTACTCCACCCAGCATCTTAGCTAGGGTGGAGTAATTTTTTTTTTTTTTTTAAACTAACGTTAACAAAATAAATAAATAAATAAAATCCTCCACCATCTTAGTTAGTGAGTGGAGTAAATTTTTTTTTTTAAACTAAGTATAAAAACAAAAAATAAAAAAAAATCCTCCATCCGACATCTTAGTTAGCGGGTGTAGTGAATTTTTTTTTTTTAAAAAAAACAACTTTAACATGCATTAAAAAAAAAATCACAAAATGTCAAACACTACCACAACTGATGGTAGTATCAAGTTGTGGTAGTGTTTGGCATTTTGTGATTTTTTTGTTGTTAAACTTAGTTTAAAAAAAAAGAAAATTACTCCACCCGCTAACTAAGAAGCTGGGTGAAAGATTTTTTTTTTGTTAAAGTTAGTTTAAAAAAAAAAAAAAATTTACTCCACCCGCTAACTAACTAAGATGCCGGGTGGAGGATTTTTTTTTTTTTTTTTGTTAAACTTAGTTTAAAAAAAAAATTTACTCCACCCGGCATCTTAGTTAGCGGGTGGAGTAAAAAAAAAAATTTTATTTTTTTTAAAACTAACTTTAACAACAAATAAATAAATAAATTTACTCCACCCGCTAACTAAGATGCTGGGTGGAGTAAATTTTATTTTATTTTTGTTATTAAAGTTAGTTTAAAAATTAAAAAAAAATATTCCCACCCGCTATCTTAGATGACGGGTAGTGAATTTTATTTATTTATTTCCTTTCCACCCGCTATCTTAGATGACGAGTTGACTGAGAATTTTTATTTTATTTTTCCTACACGTTATCTTAGATAGCGGGTAGGACTCCATCTTATCTATTAAAATCATTATTTCAACGGTTTCAAATACATTTGCTAGAATAATGTTCATAGCAAACGCTTGCTATGGATCATTCCCCTATATATATATATATATAAAAGGTTATTACAAAAAAATAGGTTACCCCTCAAGGCTTACGTCATTCTCCTACAGACATAAGTGTGAGATTGCTATAGAAACTTATCATCACTACCGATGCATGTTTAAAAGGGAAGGGGTGGGGGTGGGGAAAATTGCCAAATTGGAACCAGATTACTTGATGTTACTCCTAAGGCATTACTTACCCAAAAAAACAAGGTTAATCCTCAAGGCTTTTGCCATTTCTCCCACCCCTTGGGGTTGGACCTTTTAACTTAAGTGAGAGATTGCTAGAGAAAATTATTACCATCACTAACAAATGTTGCATCTTTAGAAGAGGAAGAAGAATATTGGTGACAAAATTTCCGAATATTGGTAACATGCTCGTAGACTGTATCGTAATACAATAGTTTATGCTATATGAAGAGGGTATCATTTGGATATTTCACACTTCACGACGACTACAGTTTTCTTAGTAGGCAAGTTTACTAATGGTTAACACCTTTAAAAAATTATAACAATCTTGAGAACCAAATGTTATGATGCCTGACAAGAACTAATATTTTGAACTTGATGGAAATAATAATTGAACCACTCTATTATTATATACAAAATGTGTTTGTTATTACATCAAAATTTACATAATGATTATTTTACTTCTTTTATTTATCAGACTTCAGCATGTGCCAGTAGAACTGCTCTGTTTCCTTTTTCTTTTCTTTCAATAATCATGATTTTATATTTTCACTTATGGACAATTCCTCAATATCTTGTTTGTTTATTCACAAAAATAAAAAATCTTTTTGTGTCGATAAAAAAAAAAATGTTTTTTGGGGAGACATATACTATTTCACCAAACGAGTCACGTATTTATCTTTCACTTTTATTTTCACCTTTCTAATTGTAAATTTATTCATCTTATCTTGGAAATTTTTTTATACCAAGAATATAATTGTACTTTAGGCCAAGTAAAAGCTGTTGTAAAGTATCAACTTCTAGATTTAGTTTATTTTACCAAATTGGATGTGTATGCAGGGGCGGATGTATTCACGGGGCAGCATAGACACCTGCCTATGGTGATTTTATTTTTTATTTATTTTTTATAGGTATAGAGGCAGGGCATGAGAGGGCAGATTTATGAAAAAGTAAAACTTATATGGAGCAAATAAAACTTAAACTACTACTACTCTAAAAAGAACTAAACACTCTCGCTGTCCCCTGAGTATTCAAACTCTCGCTCTCTAACTCGCTAAGCTTCAGTCCTTCACTTCAATCTTCAACCCTTGACGAAAAAAAATCTCAATCCCTAATTTCCTGCATAAGTCTTGATGACTCCATTACTCCGCCCCCAAGTAAGATCGACAGCATCAAATCACAAATACAAAGCTGGTGAGTGATAATCTAGATCCTCTTTATGTCAACAAACTCCGCCTTTTCCAAAACCTTAGGTGACAAATATGAATCTCTCTGTTGCTAGTTGTGTTTTATTAGGTAATTAGTCTCCCTATGAGTTTGTGCATTTGATTAATTTGATGAAATTTAGGGATTTTGTTTTTGTGGTGTTTAATTGGGTGTTCTCTGATTCGGTTTATCGATTTGTTAATTATTGGTTTAGTTTTCTTAAATTTTAATGTGAATGCCAAAGTTGATTTTTGGTGATTTAATGCTTTATTAAACCTAGGCTACTTCTGTTTGTCTTTTGTAAACTGGATTTTTGGTTTAATTTCTTTTTTTTATATACAAATTGATGAGTTTGTATGATTTTGCTTGTGGTGATATTTGTTGCTGATGATGGGCAGGTTCTTTCTATGCTTTTGGATCGATCTATTAATACAGATATCTTGAATCGCCATAAGCAGATGTATATATACGCACTGCATTTGTATTTATGGATATGTATACCCTCAATTCTAAAGATTTCATTTGCATTTTCCCGTTTGTTGAAATTTGCTTTTCTTGAATTTGCACTTACTTTTTGTTGTTAGTACATAAATGTATACTGATCATAGATTTTTACTTTATTTTATTTTTGTGATTGGACCAGACCCCATTGATGTTGGCGGCAATGTCTAGAAATATATCCTGCGTGGAAAGGCTTATTCAAGCCGGAGCAAATGTATGTATCTATTTTGGTGATATGTTTGAAATGGGATCACTTATAGAACATCTAAATAATATCATTTTGGTGTATTTTGATTTTGACGTCGTTTGGAGAAGTATTAATAGTTATATTTGAGATTAGTTTCTCTAATTTTTTTTTTATAGATTGTTGTTGGATTATTCCGAATAGATAACATGCAATTTTTTCTTGTCCCAATGTGATTTTTGAGCATTATTTGGGCCGAGGCTTTGAGCATACGGTTGAAATTGTAATTGTTTGGGAATCATTCAAATTGAACTACGACAAGTAATTGAAGTAAGTTTCTAAATTGTATATAAATGTTTTTTATTTTAAAATTCCTTTTTTAGTTTGGATTATGAATATTTATTTGTTGTATATTATAAATTTTATTTATGTTGCATAAAATTAGTTAAAATCCGCCCTTGCCGAGAAAAATTCCTGGATCCGCCCGTGTGATCTATCTAGAAGACTTGTCCACAACGATGAAGCCTAAAATCATCATATCAAGAAAAGAAGTTGGACAATTGGCTCACATATAGACTTGCATTTTCCAAATAAAGTTGCAGAAACAAATATTAAGATCGCTAAAAAGCATAATGACGTGTGCAAGATACAATTACAATGGGAGCATGAAACAGTAAAAGCAACCAAAACCACAAAGTCCAGTTCACCAACAGATATAAACAACATGATATACAATGCTGAGCAGTAAAACTAATGCACAAGTACAGACAGATATATATAGACAAAGAGTAAATTGGAACTAAACGTGAAACTACCCGAGGTTTCTTATGCCATTAATAGGTTCCAAAAGCTGTAGTTGATGCTGTTGCTGCTGTGTAGGAACGGCACCCTCTAGTGCCACGGCTGCTCTGACTGCTGGAGTACCCTTTCCTTCCACGAGCCGCCACATATACCACGCCCCAACTGACCTATACGGCCGCCACTTATCACAAAGCTGCTCCATTTGGGACGGTCGCGGCAGCTCCTCCAAACCATGCAAAAGCTGCACCCCTCTCCTAACCCCCAAATCACTAACTGGCAACACATCCGGCCGATGCAGTGAAAAAATCATGAACATGTGGACAGACCAAGACCCAATCCCCTTCACCATAGACAGCATTGTGAATAATGACCTATCATCCATTCTTACAACTGACTCATCAGATAAAATTCCATTTTGATACTTATTGGCAAGGTCGTATAAGTAACTGGCTTTTCTGCCGGAGACTCCAATTTGCTTGAGCTGCTGTGTGGAGAGAGATAGAACGACATCAGGGAGAACAGCTTCTTCTCCGCCACATAGGGCGACGAAGCGAGTGTAAATTGAGGTGCCGGCTTTGACAGCGAGTTGCTGGTATAGAATGGATTTGGCTAGGGCTAGGAATGGGAGGTGGTAGGATTCGAAAGTGGGTGGCGGGTGAGTGTCAATTAAGTTAGCGAGGAGTGGATCCGCGGCGAGGAGATGGCTGACAGCTAGATCAATTTCGCCTTCGGCTGACAAGGGTTTTATAATTTTTGGGAAATCTCTGGCCGATTGGGAGGGATTTCTCCTCCTGTTTTTTGTGGTGATGGAGGAGGTGTTGGTGCCGTGGAAAACAGTTACGGCTTTGGTTGAGTTATCATCGCTGGAGAGGAGTGCGGGGGGTTTGTCTTCGGAGGCCGGAGATGAAAGTTTTCTGATTTTTTGGGGTCGGATTGGGATTTTGGAAGGGTTTGACGGGTTTTCTGAAAGATCTGAGGAGGGGGATTCGGTTGCAGAGGTTGCTGGCAGTGGTTGAGAATTGGAATCATGGGGGGGCTGAGATTGATGCTGCGATTGGATTTGCTCGCCCATGAGAGGGAAGGGGGATTGATTTTTGTGCATTTTCTCTTCTGGGTGAGGCAGCGGCGGCAGCTTGTTTGCCGAGGACAGTGGCGTGGAGGGATTGGGAGAGTAGCAAGCAGGATTGAATAACGGTGGTGGAGAATAGAGTAGGAATTGACGGAAGAGGGTACTGTATTGGAACTAATACAAGTACTGTATGCTTCAGTTTTGGTGGTGATACAAGTCATTTCAGCCCAAAGTCTTCGCATCGTAAATTTTTATTGGAAAATTCTACATTTACCTTCAAAATTTATCCGTTAGCTCTACCAGTAAAAAAGACAAAAAAATATGATCTCATTTTATTTATATTTTATAAATAAAATGAGATCATACTTTTTTATCTTATATGAAAATAAGGCCTATGAATTAAATTTAAAGGTAAGTGTAGAACTACTTTTTTTTATTTTCTTTTTATAGAAAAGGATATACTCCGTACTCTCTCTTTTTTCATGATCTTTGGAATTAATTTAATTTTTTTTTGCATAATATATATACAAAAAAAAACTGTTTTTATTTCTTCTTCAATTGTGCTCAAATTTGTTGCTTCTTAACATTGAACTGTTCTTTTAAACAAAGAGTATCATCTTTTTTAATCAAATAAAAAATATGGTATTTAATTTAAAATTATAAAATACATAGGCTGTATAATATAAGTCAGTTAAATTGAAGAAAATATATTTCTTCTTACCGGAATTTATGTTCTCAATTTCACTAAAGAATAACACATTATTATTTTAGTCAAGTTTAAAATTCATTCTCATTGACTTAAAACTGGTAAATTGGTGAGTTTGGCCCCCCATTGCACCAAAATAAAAGAGTTTGGCTACTCAATTACTCATTAGTTAGGTCGTAATAGATAGAAAATAGATTGATAATTTTATTCGTATATTTTCTCCTTTTTAAATTATAAAATTAATATTTATTTTTTAAAAATTAATTTTAAATATGTTCAAGTTTAAAATTGATATGAATTCATTTGATTTATGTTATGAACTACATAACAATTATTACTAATTATAAAATTTATTATTTTTAAAATTTATACAAATCATATTAATTTAAAATTTAAAAATATCTTAAATTTATTTTTAAAAAATTAATATTAATCTTATAATTTAGAATAGATGAAATATTAAATTATGTATTTATTAAATGGGTAATGGCGGCACCTATTACATAAATTAAGAGCCTGAATGGGGAACTTTTGGGTAGATTAAAAACACCTTCGAATTAAATATGTAAGTGTTTTGATATTTGATACTTCTCTAAAGCACTATTTTAAAGAGTATAAATTTGGCACCAAAATACTTTTAACTAAAGTAAAAAACTTGCGTCTTTTAACTCTAAAACTTTTGACAAAAACACAAAGTAAGAGATTATCCTTAAATTGTTAGAAAAAAATAAAATACACTTGTCTTGAAATTATTATAATTAATAACTTCCAAAGTACACTATAATTATATCGCCAAACATTATTTTGATTTACTTATAAAAACATTTTTGCGGCAAACTCTATATCTAATTAAAAGTGTTTTATTTAATTTATCGCACCACACCATACCACACCATACATATCTACCAAACGAACGCTAAATGAGTTTTAGGTACCCAACCTAACTCCTTAATTTTTGAAAATTTTTATCTATAAAAAATTATTTACCAACTCATAATCACAAGTCACAACTCGCAAATATACATTATGTATACTGGTCGCTAGAACACACGGGATGCGTGTGCAACACTAAATTTAATTTTTATCCATAAAAATAAAATAAAATTGTCTTACTGATTTGTTTTAAGGAAGTTATTGGTAGTTTTAAACTAGTAGCCATAAAAAAGAGAGGTTGTTAATTGTTAGGGAGAAAAAATAAGTATTCATTTTAAGTGGCACTTGTCTTGGGCCATATTTACATATCAAAATATATACTTGGATCTTGAACTTCTTTGGAATTCTATTGTTTTATTGCATGATGCAGAATCACTTCATTTCAATACTTCCGGTGAGCATTAAAGGCCTTGCGGGCAGTGTAGCTACATATCAAAAGATATACTCCAGAACACATTCACAACAATCGATTAGCAATCACACGTGTAGGGGCCAAATTAGCTTAATTTTTTTGACTTGCCGCTAAAGTTTTTAGGAAAACAAATTTGGTCCGTACTTCCAGTAACCAGTTGCTATTAATGTATATATGTGAAGTTTATTTTCTTAGAAACATGAAATTTTATATATTAAACGGAATGCTTAATGAAAAATGTGGACTGAAACTAACATTGCTACTTCTGCACTTCATCTGCTTGCAGGGAATCAAGAAATTGCTTGAGACATTTATTAAAGACAAAGGGTCTTTCTAAGTGAACCAGGTGACCTGCCTTCTTTATGCCATGCACTGTTGCCTTGTCAGCAAGTTGCCTGTTATCACATTAAGCAATGCTATATTAGTAAGGCATGCAAGTCTTCTAAATATTACCTCCTTTTTTTGCAGTTTGCTC